>JARQOC010000006.1:455517048-455681695 GCA_033576535.1 Allobates femoralis | reverse complement strand
ACAAAAGTTTGCACACACACCCACCCCATTTAACTCAGGGTCTTTGGGGGCATGTGTGGTAATGGGGGGGGAAGGTTTGGGGGCTCCGGGTGCAGCGTGGGTGTTTTTTTTGGGAGAGAGGGGTGGTGCTGGTTTGGGCTGGTGTTGTTTCTGGGGCTGCAGTTTTTTTCGGGTGGGCGTGTTGGAGGGGTGCGAGTTAAGGAGGGTGAGGGGGCGGCGTTATTTGGGGGGTACGGGTTTGGGGAGGGTGCGGGGGACAGATTTGGAAGTAGGGGAAGTGCATATAGTGGACATGCATACACACTCACAGCTATACACTTAGCTTTTAACTAAAAAAAGGTAGTTACTATGCATAGGCAACATTGGGCTCTACAGCTAGTAACCTATAAAGATACTGTAAGTTGTTGCAGAGTGGTTCCATAATAATCAAGGGTGTTAAAACTCCGCTGGTAGGTAGAGTGAGATTGTAGGTTATCTAGGGTGAGAGTGGCAAATCAATTGTGTATCCTCCATATGCATTTCTATTTTTATTCTCATGTCTGTGTTGGGATGGATTTATGTTTTTACCTCTACGCTAATAAAAGCTAAATTTTAATTATACCTGGGGTTTACTGATTCGGATATTGGTTATAGGTACCCCCATGTTCCTCTTGAGAGAAATCGGTTAAGTGATGCCATATGATTTACAATTTTTCATCAGCGGACATGTATGATTGCTTATTTTTTGCGGAATGAGATATAGTTTTTAGTGGTGCCATATTCTGGTACATGTAACATTTTGATCACATTTTATTACAATTGTTTGGAGGTGGAATTAATTAATTAAACAGGAATTCAAACATGGTTACTTCGGTTGGACAACATCGTTGTGTACAAACAACTTTTGTTCACATTTTATTTCATTTTTTGTGAGGTTGAATAAGAAAAATCTTAATTTTTTTTTCTTACCATATTCATCTTTCAGCATAAATAATGCTGTCATTTTGAAGTACAGGTCAATCTTGGTGCAACGGAATAATTATGGATATTCTATGTTTTTTGATACATTGTCCTGGTTCACGAAGTGAACCAGAATAGTGAATGGTCCAAGTTTTTCCTTGTGCACCATCGGGCACCATTTTTTCTTTTTTTATGGCACAGACCTTCACGGTGTAAAAATATGAACGCCTGATCACAGATGATGGGGGAGAGAGAGGATGACAGACAGATCTTATACCGGTCAGGCAGTATGTGGGCGAGGTTATGGTAGACCGCCTAAGGAAGTAGAGACTGGAGGAGAGAGCTGAGTTGGTGATGATGTGCTGGTTTATTAGAAATCAAAACGTGCCACGTGACCAGGGGTGTAACTACAATAGGTGCAGGGGTTGCAATCGCACTCGGGTCCTGCAGCCTAGGCGGGCCCCAAAAGTCCCTTTGGCCCATAGAAAAAGACTAATACTATTAAAGATTTGCAATAATTGGGGGCCCCATTGGTGCTTTCGCATTGGTGCCCCAGGGCCTGAAGTTACACCACTGCACGTGACCGGTGGTTGGGTAACGCAACCAGAGGAAAAAGTATGAACATAAAAGGAAAAAATAAAGATAAGCGGTTTTCTGATGTAGAAAGTTCAATGCAAAAAAAATAAATAAGTGCAACTTTATTACCTTCAGAAACATAGTTACTGAGTTTTGCTTTTTTTGCTCAAAGGTGTTAACGTGGCATATTAAGCTTGGATAGCAGTTAAATAACTAGCAACTGAAATCATGTCTTATGGAGAACACTACTGCAAATTCTTTTTCAGTCTCTGCAATGCTCCCATATTCATATATACATGATCTAATCCAATGTTTCCATTGGCAGCCATCATATAGCGATAATTATAAACGACTTGTATTCACTGTTTAATTCCTTAAAAAAGTAACAAAACCCTACACTTGCTCCAAATCAATGGCTTTTGATAGACTCACCTATGATCCACCATGGATGAGTTTCCACAGTGGGTACACAAACACAGACAACACCTTCCACCCCAGCACAATAGGGGGAGCCCAACTTGCTGCCTTTAGGCAAGATCCCCTATAAATACTGGTGCTGGGGGCGGAGAGAGTGTGCAGACACTACAAGAGCTGTGAAGACGTCCTGGTGTTCGGTGCTGCATTAGGCCCGAACCATTTACACGGAACAGCCTCCGAGTAGTCCTGCAAGGCCCAAGAGTGGGGTCGGAAGGCAAGGAGAACGGCAAGAACAAAGTGGGATCCGAGTAGCCAGTGTTAGGTTCGCCCAAATCACACACCGGAGTCCGAGTCTACTGGAGAGCACCCGGCCCAGTAGAGAATAACGGTATACCATGGAGACTTCAGTCTCCCAGGCATCTGCGCAGTCACAGACAGGGAGCCAGACACTGCAAAGGAAGGAGTAGCGGTAGTCTATCGAGGGTTACCCTAAGACAGCACAGGTGGAGAGGAAGAAAGTAGAGGAGGCCAGCCAAGTTTTACCCCGGGCAGGGGCTTCACACACACGGGAAAAGAGACAAGGAGGCCTTATACCCACTCGCTGTGGAGATCCAGAAGTGCATCCTGAACACCCGGCAGTGCTCTAGACGTTTACCTGCAACAACATCAGTAAAAGGTAAAGGACAACCAGCGGTGTGTGTGTCAGTTCCTTACCCATGCCCCTGCCATCCACAGAGACTGTCCCGTCATCCCGCAGCCCGGCCAAATCCCTGCTCTATCCCTCATTATCATCACCAAATACCCCAGGGATCCAGCTCCACCTGTGGGGAGCTTCACCACCTAGCTGCTCGTCCATCATCCCTGGAGGCCCCACGCAGCGCTGGTGCAGTCACCAGATACCACAGGTGGCGTCACGATAAACTTTATAAACTTTTATTTCCATTCCAACACCAACTACCCCTTTTTAAGTAAGACCCCAGGGCCACAGGTCTGGGCAGGCCACCAGTGACATCCCTACCGAAGCAGAGGGCCCAGATACCCAAGTCCCCATACCCTGGGTGAGTCAGATCCTCCGCTTTGCCCTGCCCTGTGATAGACTGTATGTTGGCAGGATGGGTTTGAGCTCTTACTACTTCCTGCCACCTCTAATTCAAAAATACTTCCTGAATTCATCCTTAACTCATCTCTGAATCTTAATAAAGTGTAGTGCTTTCCTCCTCGCTTTGATTAATGCAAAATCCTCATATGTAGCTTCCCAGCTAACAATCTGACCTTTTCCATTCTGTCCTTAAAGAGGTTTTCCACTTACTGTGATCACCTTTCTTTTTTTTACCAAATAACAATTTCCTGCTATACTTCCGCTATCTACTCTGCAACTCTAAGGTTATCTCTAAAGGTACCGTCACACGCGGCAATATTGCTAGGCAATTTCACGGGCAATTTGCTGGTTGCAGTGAAATCATGGACACATTGATCCATTTGTACACAGCAACAAAATAGAACAATGTGTCCATGATTTCACTGCAACCAGCAAATTGCTAGTGAAATTGCTAGCAATATTGCCGCGTGTGAAGATACCTTTAGAGGCTCGGAAATGCCATTTATTGATGTTCTTGCTTTTAATCTTTCTGGGCTGCAGACCGGAATCATACAAACGGAGCACGTCACTGGTGAGGGTGAGGCTGTCTCTGTATGAATGACAACAGTTTGGGCACGCGTGCCCAGATCATACTTCATTCTCCTCTCAACCCCTAACAATGCCGTGCCTTGCTCAGTTGGTTCAATTCTGGTCTGCAGTCTAGAAGGATGAAGGCTACAGCATCAATAAAGGTATTTACTAGCCTCTTAGAGATAAGCTTACAGGAGCAGAGTAGATAGCAGAAGTATATTAGAAAACTGTTATTTAGGACAAAAGAAAGGGGATCACATCAGTAGTGGAAAACTTCTTTAAGGGTGCTTTCACATAAGCGTTTTTCGTAATTCGCGGCAGATGCGGTGAAAAAAAACGCATCTGCCGCGTTTGCCGCATAACCGTTCCTCTTGCGGCGCGGTTGCGGTTTTTTCTATGCAAAGTATAGGCATACTTGCGGCAGGTGCGGCAAGTGCGGTTTTGCACTTGCGGCAGGAGCGGCCGCGAAAAAAACCGCGGCTTACTGCGGTTTTTTTCGCGGCCGCACCTGCCGCAAGTGCAAAACCGCACTTGCCGCACCTGCCGCAAGTATGCCTATACTTTGCATAGAAAAAACCGCAACCGCACCGCAAGTGGAACGGTTATGCGGCAGATGCGGTTTTTTCACCGCATCTGCCGCGAATTACGAAAAACGCTGATGTGAAAGGGCCCTAACTCTGCTACCGATTAATCCACTTCTCTCCTCACTACTTTTTTTGCCTCTCTCATCTTCAAATCTCTTCATTGGCTTCCAATTCTTGGCTGAAGCCAGTAAAACCTACTAACATTACCTACAAAGCCATCCATAAGTTGTCCCCTCAATTTGCCTTTAAACTAATTTTCCTATATCTACTCACACCTACGCTCAGGTCTCAGGTCCTCACAAGACGTCCTTCTCTCCACCATATTTGAACATTCCTCACTCAAGATCGCCTCCAAGACCTTTCCTGAATATACCCATCCTCTGAAATTCCTTGCCCCAACACGTTCGATTATCCATCACATTGAGAACCCTCAGACTTGAAAAATGATCTCATCAGGAAAGCTTACAGACTGTAGTGAGCCTGATGCCACCTTGCCACCACTGGAGCTGCTGGATCTCCTCCCAATGTACGGTCCCTGTCTCCATTGTATTGTAGTCTGTAGGCCGGCAAGGGCAGGGTCCTGTCCCTCTATACCATCCTCTCATTGTTAGTTTGTTCATTGTAATTTATATCTGAATGTTATGTAAACCTTTTCACGTGTGGCGCACAATGGGATCAATAGTGCTTTAAAAATCAATAATATGAGACAAATAGTCACTTCAGTGAGGAAGTGAGAAACTCTAATGCCACCCAATAAGGGTAGCCATCCTTAAAGTCATAATCGACTATTTAACAAGCCTTTTAATATGACTTAGGATTTGTGCCAGATCAGAACTCCAAACTGCAGACGCTGCGTTTCGGGGTGACTGCCCCTCATCCGTGCAGACATTTCCTTTCAACTCTGACTTAGACTCTTTATGTGTTTCCACTGATCATGCAACTGGAACAATTGATGACGGGCGATATGAAATATGAACCTATGGAGACGATGGCTTCAACAGAGGTGAAAATTTAAAACAGCACAACCTGGTGGCATAATATCTTAATCTTCCAGCTTTGTGATATATGGTCATAGCTTGTAATACAAATCAATTATCAACTGGTTATGTGGAGATATGTAAAATTATATAATATTGATATCATTTCAATTGTTATTGAAATATAATTCAAATTGGTTTTATTCTTAGCAGATGACTGTACCCGGATCTCAGAGGAACATCTGATATTTTCAGATTTTGCAGCAGATGATCATGGTATTGCACCTGATATATGTGAAGAACACTCCAGTATCCCAGATACTCCTCAAGCCCTTCTTAGAAAAAATCTGTCATCTGATGATTTTCAACAGGTCCTGTCTTCTGCTTCATCAATAACTGATATGCAACACAAAAGTCATAGAAGGACTGTTGAACATGAGATAGATCTTAAAAAAGAGAAACCCTTTTCATGCTCATATTGTGAGAAATGTTTTAATAAGAAATCACATCTTATTGTACATCAAAGATCTCACACAGGTGAGAAGCCATATTCTTGTTCACAATGTGGGAAATGTTTTAAAGAGAAAAACTATGTCGTTACACATCAGAGAAGTCACACAGGGGAGAAGCCATTTTCCTGCTTAGCCTGTGGGAAATGTTTTAATCAGAAATCACACCTTGTTAGACATCTGAGAACTCATACAGGGGAGAAGCCATATTCATGTTCAGAATGTGGGAAATATTTTAGTCAAAAATCACATCTTGCTACTCATCAGAGAATTCACACAGGGGAAAAAGGATTTCCATATTCAAAATGTGAGAAACGTTATATCAAGGAATCCAAACCTGTTACACATCAGAGAATTTACACTGCACAGAAGTCATTTTTATGCTCAGAATGTGGTAAATGTTTTAAGCAAAAATCACATCTTGTTAGACATCAGAAAACTCACATAGGGGAGAAGCCATTTTCATGTTCAGAATGTGGAAATGTTTTCTACAGAAATCACATCTTGTTGTACATCAGAAAATTCACACAGGGGAGAAGGGATTTCCATATTCAAAATGTGAGAAACGTTATACCGAGGAATCCAAACCTGTTACACATCAGAGAATTCACACTGGGCAGAGGTCATTTTTATGCTCAGTATGTGGTAAATGTTTTAAGCAAAAATCACATCTTGTTAGACATCAGAAATCTCACACAGGGGAGAAGCCATATTCATGTTTAGAATGTGGGAAACGTTTTATACAGAAATCCCATCTTGTTGTACATCTGAAGATTCATACAGGGGAGAAGCCATTTTCATGTTCAGAATGTGGGAAACGTTTTACAGAGAAAACAAATCTTGTTAAACATCAAAGAATACATGCAGAAAAGGAGTGATTTTAATTGTCTTACCATTTGTTTTATGTGTAAGAAAAAAATGCAAATTATAGTAAAGTCACAGAGCTACAAGAAATGGGAAAATAATTTGGAGCCTTTAGTGTGATTATTATAAAATGTGTACAATTACTTTTGATTATTTGTTATTGGAAAACAATTTGTACCATATAATACACCTATGTATGAACCATATACATATAAAATATCTAATAATTAGATAAGTTGTCTTATTCTACTTTCTTCTGTGACATCGGTAATGGAGAGATATTGCTATACATGATCAGGACAGTTTGCCATTCAATACCCAGGTATTATTTTTTAAATCAAATATTTTTTATTCAAAGTTTTCAAACATTAAATAAGGGTTGTCATTTCATGACATAAGTATAAAGACATAGTCATGGATTTGTACGCCAGCTTGCCATTTTCCCCCTTCCTCCTCCGACAGTCCCAGTCTTATGGCCACTTTACACGTCCCGATATCGGACCGACGTTGGATACAACGGCGCGGGAGCGCGCTTTTTTGGGGCAGAATTCCAAGATGGCATAGGAGATGTTACACAGCGCGATATCGGCAGGCAACGCAACTGCGATGTCTACGCCCCCTTGTATGGCTGAACCAGGAACGACCATTTAACATGGGAGAGAATAGGGGAAGTTGCTCTCCAAGTCGGGGTTGGGTTTTCACACAGCACGATCCGCCCAGATTGGCCATCCAATATCGGGCGGTTGGAGAGCAGGCTCATTTTTGCCCTGATATCGGTTTGACATCGTTGGTGCGTCAAATTGGACATTCAAACTACACAACGCATGAACGATATCGGGGCCAACGCACGAACCACGTGACTTTTTATCGGAGTTGGACGCCGATATCGGGACTTGTAAAGTGGCCATTACTCTTGCAATGTTGTTCATTATTTTTCATGGCATATTTTATACACACACGTCTTAAAATCTATTACGTGACGTACCACCAACATTATTCTATCTCCTCTTAACTCGAATGATGCTGGGCCTGGATGATCCAACCACTTCCTCCATATTTTTTTGAAAATGAATTGGTCTACCTCTTTTAAGATGTTTTTTTTTTTCCATAAAGATAATAAAGTTGGATTTGTTTATAAATTCCTTACGAATGGGTGTTTTTTCCAATATTCAATGTGCTGCAATCGACTTTCTGGCCACATAAAGGAGCCTAGTGATCGATATTTTCTCATTTTCCTCTTTCGCCATCTCCTGCACATAACCCAATATGCATATTAACCCCTTCCCGCCCGGGCGCTGCGTATGCGCCATGGAAACATCACCGTTCCCGCCCGATGGCGCATACGCTGCGTCATCGCGGTTTCCCCCTTGCTGCGGCTCTATTAACCGGGTTCACGAAAGGGTTAATAGAGCCGCAGCTAGGGGACAACCTCTAGATGACCCCACGGGAGGGGATTTCCCCCCCCCCGTGGCTAGGAGCCCTCCGATTGGCTAGTTAATTAACAACTAGCCAAAAGTGATGATTGAAACATTACACCAATAGAAATTGGTGTAATGTTTTCAATCTGGCCATAGCCTGATGCTCAAAGCATCAGGCATTGGCTGGGGCACTGTGAGGTGTGTGTGCCCCCCCCCCCCCCCCCGATCTGATTGGGGGCTAGCATCCATGTGATGCAAGCCCTCCAATCAGATGTGCAGGGGGATGTTCACAATATGGCCACCGAGCTCATCAGCTCCACTCTGTCGGTGGACGCTGATGAGCGTGCACCCCTGCAGCCCTCCGCTGCCACCGACCGTGCCCACGTGGTGTGAGCCCCCCCGCCGCCGCCGCCGATCACCGCTGCCACCGCCGCTGCTGCTGCTGATCGTAAGTACCCCCCGCTGCAGTGATCCGCTCCCTCTCCTCCTCCCCTGGTGTCCTCTCCCCCTCCCCCTTCCCCATTGTCCTCTCTCCCCCCCCTCCCCTTTTGTCTTCTCCCCCCCCCCCCCTTCCCTGAGTTTGCTCTCTCCCCCTCCCCTGGGTTTGCTCTCTCCCCCCCTCCCCTGAGTTTGCTCTCTCCCCCCTCCCCAGAGCTCGTTCTCACCGGTCCGGTCTGCTCGGTGTTGACCCCCTGACAGACCGCTGCCTGGCCCGAGTGACCCCCTGACCGACCGCTGCCTGGCCCGAGTGACCCCCTGACCGACCGCTGCCTGGCCCGAGTGACCCCCTGACCGACCGCTGCCTGGCCCGAGTGACCCCCTGACCGACCGCTGCCTGGCCCGAGTGACCCCCTGACCGACCGCTGCCTGGCCCGAGTGACCCCCTGACCGACCGCTGCCTGGCCCGAGTGACCCCCTGACCGACCGCTGCCTGGCCCGAGTGACCCCCTGACCGACCGCTGCCTGGCCCGAGTGACCCCCTGACCGACCGCTGCCTGGCCCGAGTGACCCCCTGACCGATTGCTGCCTGGCCCGAGTGACCCCCTGACCGACCGCTGCCTGGCCCGAGTGACCCCCTGACCGACCGCTGCCTGGCCCGAGTGACCCCCTGACCGACCACTGCCTGGCCCGAGTGACCCCCTGACTGACCGCTGCCTGGCCCGAGTGACCCCCTGACCGACCGCTGCCTGGCCCGAGTGACCCCCTGACCGACCGCTGCCTGGCCCGAGTGACCCCCTGACCGACCGCTGCCTGGCCCGAGTGACCCCCTGACCGACCGCTGCCTGGCCCGAGTGACCCCCTGACCGACCGCTGCCTGGCCCGAGTGACCCCCTGACCGACCGCTGCCTGGCCCGAGTGACCCCCTGACCGACCGCTGCCTGGCCCGAGTGACCCCCTGACTGTCGTCGTCCGCCGCCCCTGACTGTCGTCGTCGTCTGCCGCCCCTGACTGACCGTCGTCGTCCGCCGCCCCTGACTGTCGTCGTCCGCCGCCCCTGACTGACCGTCGTCGTCCGCCGCCCCTGACTGTCGTCGTCGTCCGCCGCCCCTGACTGACCGTCGTCGTCCGCCGCCCCTGACTGTCGTCGTCGTCCGCCGCCCCTGACTGACCGTCGTCGTCCGCCACCCCTGACTGTCGTCGTCGTCCGCCGCCCCTGACTGACCGTCGTCGTCTGCCGCCCCTGACTGTCCGTCGTCCGCCGCCCCTGACTGTCGTCGTCGTCCGCCGCCCCTGACTGACCGTCGTCGTCCGCCGCCCCTGACTGACCGTCGTCGTCCGCCGCCCCTGACTGTCGTCGTCGTCCGCCGCCCCTGACTGACCGTCGTCGTCCGCCGCCCCTGACTGTCGTCGTCGTCCGCCGCCCCTGACTGACCGTCGTCGTCCGCCGCCCCTGACTGTCGTCGTCGTCCGCCGCCCCTGACTGACCGTCGTCCGCCGCCCCTGACTGTCGTCGTCGTCCGCCGCCCCTGACTGACCGTCGTCGTCCGCCGCCCCTGACTGACCGTCGTCGTCCGCCGCCCCTGACTGTCGTCGTCGTCCGCCGCCCCTGACTGACCGTCGTCGTCCGCCGCCCCTGACTGACCGTCGTCCGCCGCCCCTGACTGTCGTCGTCGTCCGCCGCCCCTGACTGACCGTCGTCCCGAAAGTTACACCAGTTAACGTTCACATACACGGACACTAATAAAAAGTTTACTTTTTTTTTTTTTTACACACGCACACAGCACATACAACATGTCACGCCCGTCCCGCCCGTCCCGCTCATCAACGTCACAAAGGGTGTACTCGGCTGAGGAGGCATATGCTATACTTGCCTCCGATGCTGACAGTGAGGAAGTGGACCCCACGTTCCACTATTCCTCACATTCTTCCTCCGACAGTGAAATCTGCAGCAGTGACACTGACTCGCCACCACCACGAAGACGGCGGAGGACAAGAGATCGTCCGGAGCCAGAGGAAGAGGAGTCGGAGTCCGAGGAAGAGGAGTCTGAGCCTGGAGAAGAGGAGTCGGAGGAAGACCCACAGCCGTCAGTGAGTAACCCTCCACCTGGTGCTAGGCATGCCCAACCTAGCACCAGGGCCCCTGTGTGGATCCCCGTCCCTGATCGGTGCACTCCACAGATTCCTGATTTTATTCCCCAATCAGGAATCCTGTTTGAGGCCACAAACTTCAGGGAAATTGACTTTTTCAAATTCTTTTTCTCTGAGGACTTTGTGAGGCTCATGGTGGAGCAGACGAACCTGTACGCCCAACAGTTTCTGGTCCAAAACCCAGATTCCATCTTTTCTTCTTGGACTCCTGTGGACTCTGGAGAAATTATGAAATACTGGGGTTTGATACTTCATATGGGGATTGTGACGAGACCAGAAATGCGCCAATGCTGGAGTACAGATAAGTTTTTTCTAACTCCAGTGTACGGCGAGGTGATGGCCCGAAACAGATTCGACGCCATCCATAAATTTCTCCACTTCAGGGACAACACTGACAGCCTTCCCCGTAATGACCCGAATTTTGACAGATTGTTCAAAATTCGACCGGTCATCGACCACTTCAGCAGCAAGTTTGCTGAAGTGTACGTTCCCAAACGGGAAATTTGTGTGGACGAATCCCTAGTCCTTTACAAAGGTAGGCTTAGTTTCCGCCAATACATTCCCAGCAAGAGGGCCAGGTATGGGATAAAGCTCTACAAGCTTTGTGAGAGTACCTCAGGGTACACTCACAACTTTAGAGTGTATGAGGGGAAGGATTCGAGGATCGAGCCCCCAGAGTGTCCCCCTGCTCTGGGGGTATGCGGGAAAATAGTGTGGGATTTGATCCACCCACTACTTGATAAAGGTTATCATCTATACGTTGATAACTTTTATACAAGTGTCCCGCTCTTCAGATCCCTCTCTGCCAGAACTACCGCCGCTTGCGGTACTGTGCGCAGAAACAAGAGGGATCTCCCTATGCCGCTAATTGAGCAGCCTCTCCCAAGAGGTGAGAGCCGAGCTCAATGTAGCGGCAACATGGTACTGGTCAAGTTCAAAGACCGAAGGGATGTCTTTATCTTGACCACGATCCATGGTCCCGGCACCAGGGCCACCACCACCAGAGGTACCCCAGGACAGGTCCACAAACCGGAATGTGTCCTGGGGTACAATAAGAACATGGGAGGAGTTGATCGTTCTGATCAAGTCCTCAAGCCCTACAGGGCCACGCGGAAAACGAGGAAGTGGTACAAAAAACTGGCCGTGTACATTGTCCAAATGGCAATGTATAATGCATACTTGCTGTCACGATGTGCAGGTCACACCACTAACACCTTTCTTGAGTTCCAGGTGAAGGTGATCAAGGCCCTGTTGAATGGAGGAGAACGAAGACCAAGAGAAGAAGGAGGACGAGAACGAAGACCAAGAGAAGAAAGAGGAAGACGAAGAGTAGAAGATGAAGGGGGCCCCAGAACTCCTGGAACTCGATATTCCCGCGTGGTACCAGGGCAACATTTTGCAGAGAAGGGGCCAAGAAAAAGGTGCCGGGTCTGCCATCAAAGGGGGAACAGAACGACCGTCCAAACCCAATGTAAAACGTGCCCTGACAAACCAGGTTTGTGTATCTTTGGATGTTTCGAAATCTATCACACGACCCCAGACTGACATGCACCCACAACATCATACACAAACACACACACACCCTGATGTACACTACAACACACCAACCTGACATACACACCCTGATGTACACTACAACACACCAACCTGACACACACCCTGATGTACACTACAACACACCAACCTGACATGCACTACGATAAGTGCCCCCTTAGTCTTTACCATGGCTTTGGGGGTGTTATTCCGGTGCTAGAACAAATCCCTTCCTGCAGAAAGGCCAGGCCTCGCCTCACGGTGACCTGTCCTTCTGAAAGGCTGGGTACAGTTGTGTAATTATATGTGTAATTATATTATATGTGTGATTATATATGATTATATGTGTATGGGGTCACTTGTGGGGGAACTCCAATGTGTAGGCACACAGGGGCTCTCCATACGCAACCTGGTGTTTGCTAACAATTGGAATTGTTAGCGGACACCATGTCGCGTTTGGAGAGCCCCTGTGTGCCTTAACATTGGAGCTCCCCCACAAGTGACCCCATTTTGGAAACTAGACACCCCAGGGAACTTATCCTGATGGGTAGTGGGCATATTGAACCCCCAGGTGCTTCACAAATAAATGGGAAAAAAAAAAAAAAAGTGGAAAAAAAGTACTTTTTAGTTTTTACGGATTAATTTGTGAAGCACCTGGGGGTTCAATATGCTCACAACCCATCAGGATATGTTCCCTGGGGTGTCTAGTTTCCAAAATGGGGTCACTTGTGGGGGAGCTCTAATGTGTAGGCACACAGGGGCTCTCCAAACGTGACATGTGTCCGCTAACAAGTTGACCTGATTTTCCATTCAAATTGTTAGCGGACACCATGTTGCGTTTGGAGAGCCCCTGTGTGCCTACACATTGGAGTTCCCCCACAAGTGACCCCATTTTGGAAACTAGACACCCCAGGGAACTTATCTAGATGGGTAGTGGGCATATTGAACCCCCAGGTGCTTCACAAATAAATGGGAAAAAAAAAAAAAGTGGAAAAAAAGTACTTTTTCGTTTTTACGGATTAATTTGTGAAGCACCTGGGGGTTCAATATGCTCACAACCCATCAGGATATGTTCCCTGGGGTGTCTAGTTTCCAAAATGGGGTCACTTGTGGGGGAGCTCTAATGTGTAGGCACACAGGGGCTCTCCAAACGTGACATGTGTCCGCTAACAAGTTGACCTGATTTTCCATTCAAATTGTTAGCGGACACCATGTTGCGTTTGGAGAGCCCCTGTGTGCCTACACATTGGAGTTCCCCCACAAGTGACCCCATTTTGGAAACTAGACACCCCAGGGAACTTATCTAGATGGGTAGTGGGCATATTGAACCCCCAGGTGCTTCACAAATTGATCTGTAAAAATTAAAAAGTACTTTTTTTTTTCACAAAAATTTAGTTTTAGCCTAATTTTTTAAATTTTCAAATGGCCAACAGCATAAAGTTCATCCTAAAATTTGTTGGGCAATTTCTCCTGAGTACACCGATACCTCATATGTGGTCATAAACAACTGTTTGGGCGCACGACAGGGCTCAGAAGGGAAGGAGCGCAATTTCCCTTTTTGAATGGAAAATTAGCTCCAAAAGTCAAATTGCGCTCCTTCCCTTCTGAGCCCTGCCGTGCGCCCAAACAGTTGTTTATGACCACATATGAGGTATCGATATACTCAGGAGAAATTGCCCAACAAACTTTAGGATCCATTTTATGCTGTTGCCCATGTGAAAATGAAAGATTTGAGGCTAAAAGAACATTTTTGTTGGAAAAATTTAAATATCCATTTTTTTGTTTCCACTTTGCTTTAGTTCCTGTGAAGCACCTGAAGGGTTAATATTCTTCTTGAATGTAGTTTTGAGTAGCATGAGGGGTGCAGTTTTTAGAATGGTGTCACTTTTGGGTGTTTTCTGTTGTGTACACCCCTCAAACGGACTTCAAATGTGATGTGGTCACTAAAAAAAATGGTTTTGTAAATTTTGGTGGAAAAATGAAAAATTGCTGATGAACTTTGAACCCTTATAACTTCCTACCCCAAAAAAATTTTTTTTCCAAAATTGTGCTGATATAAAGTAGACATGTGGGAAATATTATTTATCAACAATTTTGTGTCACATAACTCTCTGGTTTAGCAGAAAAAAAATTCAAAATTTGAAAATTTCGAAATTTTCAAAATTTTTGCCATATTTTTGATTTTTTCACAAATAAACGCAAAAATTATTGACCTAAATTTAATACTAACATGAAGCCCAATATGTCACGAAAAAACAATCTCAGAATCGATAGGATCGGTTGAAGCGTTCCAGAGTTATAACCTCATAAAGGGACACTGGTCAGAATTGCAAAAAATGGCTCGGGCATTAAGGCTAAAATAAGCAAAAATGGGCTCGGGGGTGAAGGGGTTAAGGGATCTCTAGAGAGTGTTAACTCAGTCACCAGCTGGATAAGGTTGACCACGCTGATCCAGAAGCTTTGTTAACATGGACATGTCCAAAGCACATGTATAATGTCTTCATCTTCCAAGGTGCACTTAGGACATCTAGAATTCTCTCTAACCTCCTGCTTTGTGCATCCCAACTTGCGTTTTCTATACTCTGTAAATTATGTATAATTAAGATATCCGTTTGGTCTCGCTGAGGGATAATTTAGGAATACGGTATATTACAAAATAGATTCCCATTTCTCCTCCGAGATGAAGCCTATGTTTTACGCACATTTGTTTATAGCCTTAGTCGGGTGCCTTTGTTGGAATGTATTAATGAGTCCGCTATATAATAGGGAGTTAAGTCCCCTTGTGCCCCTTTGCGCTCTGATTATGTTTAGTAAAATATCTGCTTGAATATTAATGGGGAGTATTTTGCATTGTGTCTTAAAGGCATGACGCAGTTTAAAGTACTGATAAAACATACAAGATTCAAGATTCAAAGAAGCTTTATTGGCAGGACCAAATACATCTCAGTTTTGCCAAAGCAATTGTATAAAGGGAATAGAGATAGGGACTGTGGGGATGTTGGGTAGGAGCTGTAGGGAAGGTGGATGGGATGGATCCAGGATGGGGGGGCTATAGTCCATGGCATAGGGAAGGTGGATGGGGCAAGTCCAGGGTGGGGGCTATAGTCCATGGCATAGGAAAGGTGGATGGGGGCAGATTCAATGTGGAGGCTATAGAGTCCATGGCATCATAGCTCTTTTTCTCGCAGTCTATGGCATTCGCTCACATACCGCACTGCTATCTCCACTGCTCTCTCTTCTTCTCCCAGCAGGATAGATGTTTTTTCTTCCTCCTTCATGGTGATGAAATCCGGGAAGAGATGTGAGAGTCTCCTGAAGTGAGTGTCCCTCACTGCTGAGTATTTGGAACAGTGTAGCAGGAAGTGGGTTTCGTCCTCCAGGGCCTCCTGATCACAGTGTTGGCACAGTCTTTCCTCCCTGGGCTTGTATCTCTGCCTGTGTCGGCCGGACTCGATGGCCAGACTGTGGGCACTGAGTCTATATCGGCTCAGGATCTTGCGGTCTCTGGGATCCGGGAGTTTCTCCAGATATGGGGCCAGTCTGTAGTCTCTCTGTAGACTCCGGTACATGGTCAGTTTCTGTGAGCTGAAGATATCGTTCTTCCAGTCACTGACATACCTCTCCTGGCCCTCCTCTACCATCTTCCTGATTCCGGCTTTTGTCAGGCTGTGATTGGTGTTCTGGTTGTGTTGGGCTTGGCTGGGCTGTTCCGAGGGTCCTGGGTTTTCTGTTTCACCTATATGTATCAGGGCTTTATGGTGATGGGAGCTTGGATTGCTCCTATGCAGGTGAGCCCGGAATGACAGCGCCCTCTTTAGAACCGTTAGGTGTAGAGGGAATCTGCCCAGCTCTGCCCGACAGGCACTGTTGGAGGTGCTCCGGTGGACCTGGAGAAGGTGCTTACAGAATTCCAGGTGGAATATTTCTGTTGGGCTGGAGTCCCACCTTGACCAGTCTGGGTAGGTGTGAGGACCCCAGACTTCACTGCCATACAGGAGGATTGGGGCGATGATGGAGTCGAAGATTTTTAGCCAGACCCTCACTGGTGGCTTCAGATGGTAGAGTTTCCTTCGGATGGCATAGAAGGTTTTGCAAGCCTTGTCCTTCAGGGTCTCTATGGCTTGTTTGAAGCTCCCTGACCGGTGAATCTCTAGGCCCAGGTAGGTATATTTGTCTGTTCCTGTGAGGTCGCAGTTGTTGATGACAAATGATGGGTGCTGGTCTGATCTTCTCCTTCTCTTCTGGAACACCATGGTGTTGGTTTTCTTTAGATTGACCGGTAGGGCCCAGGTGGAGCTGAATTGCTCTAGGATTTTCAGGTTGTCTTGGAGGCCTTTCTCGGTTGGCGACAGCAGCAGCAGGTCATCTGCGTACAGCAGGAATTTCACCTGAGCGTCATGGAGGGTGAGACCCGGTGCGGTGGAGGATTCCAGGGCTGTAGCCAGCTCATTGATATAGATATTAAAGAGCGTTGGACTTAGGCTGCAGCCTTGTCTGACTCCACGGCTCTGTTGGAAATAATCCGTTCTTTTGCCGTTCACACTCACACTGCAGAGGTTCTCGGTGTAGGAGCTTTTGATGACATCGTAGGTCTTTCCTCCTATTCCGCTCTCCAGCAGTTTCAGGAATAAGCCCGGGTGCCTCACCAAATCAAAGGCCTTTTTAAAGTCCACAAAGCAGGCATATATCTTCCCATTCTTTGTATTGTGGACGTGTCTCTGAATGAAGCTGTGCAGAGTATAGATGTGGTCAGTGGTGCGGTGGTTCGGCATGAACCCTGCTTGGCTCTTGCTGAGGACGTTGTGCTCAGTGAGGAAGGTGAGGATTCTCTTGTTCAGGATGCTGTTGAACAGTTTTCCCAGGTTGCTGCTGACACATATGCCTCTGTAGTTGGCTGGGTCATACCTGTCCCCACTCTTGTGGATGGGTGTGATGAGGCCTTGGTTCCAGGTACGGGGGAAGTAGCCAGCCCTCAGCACAATATTGAACAGTTTGACCATTGCAGCCTGTATTTCTGGTGGGCTGTGCTTCAGCATTTCTGGTAGGATCCCATCCAGGCCACCGGCTTTTCTACACCTTATGGAAGAGATCCTCTCGGCTACTTCCTGTAGTGTTATAGGTGTATCCACCGGGTTTTGGAAGTTTTTGATTTTTTCCTCCATTGCTTTTAGTTTTGCCATTATGTTTTCCTGTTCTTGGCTTAGTTCTTCCTTTGGGATATCTTTATATAGGTCTCTGAAGTACTGGAGCCAGATGTTGCCATTTTGGATATAGGTGTTGTTTTTCCTTTTTGTGCCCATGTGGTTCCATAGTTCCCAGAAGGAGTTGTCTTGGAGGGCGTCTTGGAGTTGGTTAAGCTTGGTAGTGATGTAACTCTGCTTCTTCCTCCTGAGGATGGTTTTGTATTGCCTTTGTATGAAGTCATAGGCTTCCCTCAGGCCCAGGTGGTTGGGGTCTCTGTGTTTCTTGTTGGAGGCTGTTCTCAGGGTCTTCCGTACGGCTTTACATTCTCTGTCAAACCAACCATTGACCTGTGTTTCTTTAGGTCTCTTGTAGTTGACTTTTTTAAGGTCGGACAGTCTGGCCATTGCATGGAATATATTGTTGAGGTCCTTTGCGGCTTGGCTCACTCCCTCTGGGTTCAGCTTGTACTCGTAGTTGTAGAAGTGGTGGAGCATCCGCTGTATTTCAGGGCTGCTGGAAGCCTCTTTATACTTTAGACCCGACATTCTGGACCATTTATAGGATGGAGGCCGGCTGAAGAGGCCGCTCTGCTGTGGCTTCTGAGTGGATGGTTTCTCTGTAGATTTCATGTACATAAGAAGTTGGCTGTGGTCTGACAGGTGCGTTTGTGGGGTGACTATGAAGGCGCTGACATCCGCCAGGTTCATGTCTGTAATGGCGTAATCTACTACACTCCTCCCTACATGGGAGTTTAGTGTATACCTTCCTAGGGAGTCACCCTTGCTTCGTCCATTAAGGATATGAAGTCCTAAACTTCTACATACGTTCAGGAGCTTTCTGCCACTTTTGTTGACTGTACTGTCATAGCTGTTTCTCTCCGTGTGTACAGAGTCCTAGCCGTCATTCTCTGCTCCAAATATGTAGATGTTTCCATCCGTGGTCAGGACGTCTCTCTCTCTCCCAGTTCTTGCATTGAGGTCTCCAAAGATGAGAACTTTGCCCAGTGCTTGATAATGGGCGGCTTCTCCTTGTAAGATCTCGAAGCAGTCTGGATTGAAGTAGGGGGACTCTGGCGGTGGTATATAGGTGGCGCAGAGGTAGACATCAGACTGACAGGTGAGGATGGAGCTGCTGATTCTGATCCATATGTGGCTGCCTCCTCTCTTCACCGGTTTGATGTGTTGGTGGAGGTCCTCTTTATACCAGATCAGTATTCCTCCTGAGCCCCGGCCCTGTTTGATGTTTTTATTTTTCTGGGCATGGACCGAGAATTCCTTGTATCCAATGGGCATCAGGGATTCGTTTTCTGCCCTGGTCCATGTTTCCAGGAGGATCGGAATGTCTATATTTTTCAGTCTTTGTATAAAATCAGGGTCCTTTGTTTTACATCCAAAGGTCGAGGCATTGAGACCCTGAATATTCCAGCTGCTGATTGTAAGTGAAGACATTGTTCTGTGTATCTTGTGTGTATATACCTTGTAATGAGTACGGCTGTGTGGGACGCACTGGAGTTCTTTCTGATTTGTAGAGGTGCCTGGTTCCATCCAGTCACATTAGTCTCTCATACAGTTCGCTGACCAGGGTCTTTAACTCATCCCTATCTCTGCTCTGCATGTGTCTGTATGGGCTTGGTGGTCCCCTCTGTGGAGGTCTCCATCTCTGATGGTCTGGTATTGGCTGCATGTGTCTGTGTGGGCTCGGTGGTCCCCACTGTGGAGGTCTCCATCTCTGATGGTCTGATATTGGCTGCATGTGTCTGTGTGGGCTCGGTGGTCCCCACTGTGGAGGTCTCCATCTCTGATGGTCTGATATTGGCTGCATGTGTCTGTATGGGCTCGGTGGTCCCCACTGTGGAGGTCTCCATCTCTGATGGTCTGATATTGGCTGCATGTGTCTGTGTGGGCTCGGTGGTCCCCTCCGTGGTGGTCTCCTCCTCTGATGGTCTGATACTGGGTGAGGAGCTTTGTTTCCAGCATCCGGAGGTAGGATTGGGGTTTTCTGCTCTTTCATTCTCAGGAATCTTTCAGAGTGGTCATGGTCACTGTTGGATCCAGGCCTGGGGTCTCTGTTTAGCACGATGTCTTTCAGCTCTTTGGCCAGGAGGGTGACCCCTTGTTTGTTGAGGTGTTTATTATCATAAAGGGGACGGTGGTTTATGGAGAGGTGTTGTGCCAGGGTCACGTTTGACACAGCCTTGATCCTTTCAGTCAGTTCCATGTTGATGGTTTGGGTGGTTTCCCTGGATATATCCTTTCTTGGGAGAAGCGATGACAGAATGATTTTGGTGTCTGGGAATTGTAGTTTTGTCGTCTTTGCCAGTTTAGTCAGTTGTTCTGCGATCTGCTGGTGCTGGTCTGGCAGATTGTCTGTACCCGTGTGTATAATAATATGCTTTAGGTTGGTAAACCATGGATTGCTGATGACCTTTGTTGCCTGTTCAATGTTTGTACAGCGGATTGTACGGACATGTGTTTCTGGGAATAGCTGCTGTGCATTTAGGTACATCCCATTTGAGTCCATTATTAGGACAATATCAGGACTTTGTGGTGTCTTGGGGGGGTTACGGTGCTGCTGATGGGGGGCTGTGATGCTGGCTTTGCTGGTGGCTGGTTCTCTTCTCTCATCCATCTCTCTAGTTTCAGGATCAGTCATATTGTTGGTTATTGTCGCTACATTCTGCTCAGTGGTGGCCGTGTTGTCTGCTCTCTGGCTTGTTTCCAGTGCCCCCTGCTGGTTCAGATGTCCAGGGCAATTGGCTTTTAATTCTGTAATTTCCTTTCTAAGTGTCTCATTGTCTTTTTTCAGTTCATACATTTCCTGTAGAGCTGCCTTGTGCTGAGATTTTAGGTCACACATGCTATACATACTATAATATAATGGAAATTCCTTGTGGAGTTCCTCTAAAGACTTAAATATTATTTTAACCAACCAATGCAACACCATATATCAATCCTTCTCCAGTGCCCAAAACCTTTGAGGGGTAACATTTCTGGCAGTTTGTGGTTATGCCATATTGAGGTATATTTTGTAAAACCTGTGATATTTCGGAGTTGCTTGATTTTGACCCACACTTTTTCCATACCTTCTATGGTAGGGTACCTTTGTGCGTTTACGTGAAACTTTCTTGCCTTGAGATTTCAAAGTAGTGGTCCTCCCCCTACCATGTAACTGAGAATCTTCTCAGTGGAACTATTTAGGTCACATTCTACCCCTCTTACCATCTGTTGACTTTGTGATGCCAGATAGTAAAGCCATGAGTTGGGTAAGGCTAAACCTCCTTCATCCTTAGGTGTTTGCAGGGACCCAAGCTTGATAGGTGCATGCCCTAAGATCTCTAAAAATGGAGTTAATTTTATAGAACCTGTTTTGGAGAGGCCACACAGGGGCATTATACAGGATATATAAAAGTTGAGGCATAAGAATAATTTTTATCAAATTAACTCTACCCACCACTGACAAGTATAATTTAGACCAGGCTAATGTATTTCACTTAAACCTAATTAACAAGGGAGAGAGATTAAGTTGCTTATCATCTGCTAGTTTAGTGGATATGACGATTCCTAAATATTTTGGGACTCATTGATGGAGGAGTCACCAAGACCAGGGGGAGCAGGGCAGACTTGTCCCAGTTAATGGTCAAGTCATTAATGTCTCTGAAATTAGCAATAATAGTCATTGTGCTCTTCAAGGACCCATTCAAGTTCCCAAAAACAACAACAAATTATGTGCTACTTTTTCCTCGTGCCTCCCATATCAAAAACCCACCTCACCTGGATTATTCTGTATTTCCACTGCCAGTGGCTCCACTAACATCACAAATAACAAGGGGGACATATGGCATCCCTGCCTTGTGCCCCTGTATAGAGGAAACGTGTTGAAGAGGCCACCATTTGCTATTATTTTCACTGTATGGGTAGACTACAACTAGTGCACCCAGTGAATAAACACGCTCCCAAAACCCAAGTGTTGCAGCACGGCCCACAGGTAATGCCACTTCACACTGTCAGAGGCCTTAGCAGTGTCCAGTGACAGGACTACCCTCTGTCCAATATTATACACCCTCACTTGCATATCAATATAGAGTCGCCTAGGTGCTGTAGATTTATTAGGCACAAATCCTGACTAATCCTGGTGTATCAGGGTCATAATTACCTTGGTAAATCTATTTGCAAGCATTTTAGCCAGGAGTTTAATACCTATCGTCAATAGAGAGATGAGCCTATATGATGCCGGTAAACTGGGATCTTTTCCTTTCTTATGTAACACAGTGATTACAGCCTCCTGCATGGATGAAGGCAAAGAAGGCAAAACCTTTATTTTTTGAAGACTTCCCCAGTAGCCCGGGTGGCCTATAATTTGTCATAGAACGAAGGGCCTGACTAATTCTTCTGTGTTAAATGGTTCATCCAATTTTGAGATTCTCCAGAGAATGATGGTAGTTGTTCCCTGTCCAAAAATCCCTGAATCTCTTCCTCTGACGACTGCACTTGTGAGGAGTAGAACTCTGAGTAGATCTCCTCCAACACTTAAAGAATATCGAGTGGAATAGTCACTTCATTGCCCTCTCTCGCCCTGAAATCGAGATATAAATTAAGGCTCCTTTTGTGCTGCTATGACAGGTAACAAATGCTCTGCTTTTTCCCCATTTTCAAAATATTGTATGGACTGAAACATTTTTCTCCTCTCTGCCACCTGCTTAGTCACTTTAATAGCCATAGCTAGAGCTGTGTTCAACCTCCTTTGTGTAGTGGGAGTTGGATTTAGGATTAGGTCTGTTTCTGCCCAATACCTATCCAATACTGTACAAAGAAAAAAATGTCTCTGCAGCACACGGCTACTACCAATATCGTACATATGCTAACAAGCAAAAAATGAGAAAAAAAATTCAAAAACTTACATTTTTTCAAAAAACTCATTATTCTTAATTTTTATTTTCTGGGGGGTCTTTGTACCCACAATGGCCAATGTCTGTTTGCTCACCAACCACGTCACGGTTTCTCCAGGTCTGATGAGTCCTGCGCTGACATCCCTGTCCTCCTTTTCATCCCTGTCCCACTGTTAGGTGGGTGGACACCATCTCAACCTCAGACCACCTGTGGGTGATGAGGGTGCTAAGTGCAGCCAGCAACTCCATATCTTATACACAAAGCAAAAAAAACTGCACAGCACTCAAGACACAATGTGAACTGGTGCTAGCAGTGACGCTGGGTCAAATACCAAGAAAAAAATGTCTCTGCAGCACACAGCTACTACCAATATCGTACAAATGCTAACAAGCAAAAAATGAGAAAAAAAATTATCCAATACTGTATATATGTTATGTCTATAATAACAATGTCCCCTTAGACACAGTGTAAACACATGGAATCCTGGACACGTTTAGAACTAAACATTGTCCAATCGTGTGAATATGATTTTACTCCTTACAGACCAGGATACAAAAAGACAAATATACTCAGGTGATTCATATATTTATAGGGGTAATTTTCACCTAAACATCAGAAATTGTAACTCTTAGATTCAGGGGCTGACATATTCTTGGCGCAAGCTGTGCGGCCCAAAAAGGTAAGGGGGCCCGTTTCCACCTCTAAAGCAGGGGAAATTGTGCATTTTGATGAGCCTTGAGATGCAAAGGGCCCATATTTTGTTCTTACACAGGGGCCCCTTTCTGTCTGTTTACCAGTGCTCAGATCATGTATGACCTTCAACTTTATAATTGCTATCCAAAATATATATGTGTGGCCCACTGGGACGGGGTACTCGGTACCAGACTGGGGGTAGCACCGGGGGATGACCACGGCGGTCTTGGTCTAGACCGTGTCCCGAGCCCCACAAGTAAAAGGGGTATTTACAGGGGATATTGTCGTGACGCCACCCACGGGTTGTGGTCTGTGAGGGAACCACCGCTGCAGTGTACTTCTGCCAGGAAGATGGATGGATGCTACTGCAGCAAGGTGGATAAGCCCGCCACGGGTCGGGCTGCTCCTGACAGGGTGTAAAGGTGTAATACAATTCTGTATGCAGGGAATCGCACACAAGAGACTGAAGCAGGGTTCACCGGGTTTACTTGCAAGTTCTCAGTGCAGTTCAAACAGTTCAGGGTACAGTTCAACAGTTCACATTTTAGTTCTTTCACACAGTTAACTTCGGTTTCTCTCTCTGAACCTCCTGCAGCCAGGTTCCCTCTCTGAGACCCTTCACTTTCTCGGTAACCTTTCCGGCTTGTCTCTCATCTGCTCTTCCCTGTGGGTTGTATGGCAGCAACTCGGTCCCTTTGTGTGGCTTCTCCCTGTGTGTGTGGGCAGCAAGCCTGGGTCCTATGGTGTTGCTGTGCCTCCAACCCGTGTGGTAGGAACTCTGACTTGGAATTGGGGTCCCCCATTGGTTTGTCTGGGATCCAGCGTATAGCTGCGGTCCCCCTCAGAGCCAACACTCTGATCCCAGCCTAGCCTTGGGTGTCCCTGTCTTGCAAGGGATCACCGGGCTCTCTCTGACCCGTGTGACTACCAGATACTTCAAGGGAAACCTATCCCGCCTGTAGTCGGCACCGACATTGAGCAATTCAAAAGACCTGGTGGGTGATTGCTGAGTGCAACCTCCTGAACAGCAAGATTGTCCGAAGCCACTGTGAATACTGCTGAGCTACAAGAGCAGGTAAACCCTGAGTGGGACATTGTGTGCTGACTGAGGTCACTAAATGAACAGTGCAGGTTATCCGAGACTGTATGTTGTTCATGTTATAATTGCCAAGTTTGCACCAAGTGGTTTATAACTTATAATAAACCAATGGACTGTCTTTGATAAGAAACTGTGTATGTGTGCTTGAATTGCACAGTAAGCAAGTGACCCCAAAGCACTCAATAGCTCTACCTCACAAAACATATACACTTCTTTTTTCTTAACTGCGTATCTACAGACATCACACCTACTACCTCCACACCAATAAAATCCTTTTTGACTCATCTACGTTTTTATAGAAGATTTATTCGTGAATAAATTAGAAAACAAAATATCTCCTAGGGAAAAAATCCTAAAAGAAAAAGAGTTAAGCTGGATAAAATAACTCAATACTTTGAAGCCTGAGGTACTCAATGTTGACTATAAACTCAATATAACTCTTTGACGTAGTAGTCCCCTATCTAATAGTATATATTTTAATTACTGTCTAGTTTTATAGGAACAAAAAGGTACCGTCACACACCGTAATCTCGCCTGGAAATCTGAAAGGCGATGTGTCGCCCTGGTGAAATTGCCTCACGGTTGCGGCGTGTGATTGGGCAATTTTGCAGTGATAAATCACCCATCGGCCGTCGCCTGATTCCTGAACAATGCTCATTAATCAGGCGCAATCGTTAAGGCGATATTTCCGTGTCGTGGCATGTGACAGGGCGATAGTCATGGAAAGAGCGTGCTGTAGTCTGCGCCCCGTCCGCAAACTCAGTGCAATTATGTGCCCATTGAATAGCGCAAGCTATGTTGTCTGCGTGTATTAAGTTGCGTTGTGTGGAGTAAAGTGCCATCGTAGATGGGTGCTATGGGCCACGCACTACAATCACCCTACGTGTGTAATTTTGGTGACGCTGATGGGTACATTGTACTGCTCCCACTCCGCAGACGTCTAACTTGTCAGCGCCCTCAACCTTGTTTGGTGGCGCCAGTGTGCGTGGTGACATCATCACGTTTCTGGTCGTTCCTCCCTTCCTGCTAGGTACCTGCCCCTCCCCTGCACATAGTAGAAGAGTCATGGCGGTCGCACAGTGCGCTGCTACATGGGGTGTGGCAGAATTTATCACACTGATAGACCTGTGTGACCGGCATGACTACTGGTGCCACCAGCATCACCGCCACCCACGGCTGCACAAGCAGCACATCCTATCCTGCGCCAAATCCAGCGGGTCCTGCTCCAGAAAGTGGGTGTGGAGAGGACCCGCAAGCAGATCCAAAAAAAATTGGCGGACCTGAAACACCAGTCCCCAGGACGGATTGTGGATATTCGTGCCCAGATTGCCAGGCTGCGTGGTATGTGGCAATGCCAAACACACATATGCCAATCATCCTACTCAAAACACTACCCAACCATCATGTGGTATTGTGCCATGGCAAATAGTGTGACATAAACCATCATGTGGAGCTGTCACCAATGTGCATTTGCATGTTGGTCACACTGCAACATGAAGGTGCAGAATACACTCATATGTTTGGTTAATGCTGACGGCTATAGTGGTCCTTGACCTGTGTGTGGCCAACGTAGGTGTGTAATGACAGCAAAGTTGCCTACAACATATTAATGCTAATTTGAATGGCCACATCACACCTGGCAGCACATATGTGCGCACTCTGAAACATAGCATTTCACAAGACCTTGATCACAATCCGGAAAAGTGACTACAAGCTGACTGCTATGTGTTTGCCCCCATGGTGGCACCTCCAGATGCTTACTGTCTGCTCTTGTGTTTGGTTTAAAAATCCATCCTCTGGTAATCACAGGGTGCTTTACATCCCAAATATGTGGTCACTGGTGTTGTGGTCATGTTCAAAAACAGACTGGCCCCTAACCATAGGTTCGGTCAAGACCCAAACCTTTTAGGCTAGCCTTCACGCCCTAATGACATTCATACACACACAGTACGTGTTTGCCCTATGTTGTGTTCCTTTTGTAAAATTGGTGTCTTGTCTTTTTTGATATTACAGATGAGGAGGACTCTCTGTCAGAGGAGGGCCGACGGTCCCCTACACCACCCGGGACCCCCCTCACCTTCCCGGGAGGGCCCAGGAAGTCCCGCCCCCCCCAGGACCCCCCTCACCTTCCCTCGAGGGACAAGGAAGTCCTGCACCCACCGGGACCCCCCCTCACCTTCCCTGGAGGGACCAGGAAGTACCGCACCCCCTGGGACCCAACCCTCGCCTTCTCTGGAGGGACCAGGAAGTCCCGCACCCCCCTCACCTTCCCTAGAGGGACCAAGAAGTCCCGTACCCCCTGGGACCCTACCCTCACCTTCCCTGGAGGGACCAGGAAGCCCCGTCCTCTTGCTCTCTCACCCTGGCCCTGGATCAACCCCCCCCCCCCCCCAAGCATCTCCAGCTCCCGGGCCCCACACAGTGACATGGGGCCTGCTGGATTTTGGGTTGGTGGTAAGTGTTGGCAATGGGCTCCAAGCTTTGCAATATACATGTTGGTGTGTGTCCCAGATAACAGTATGTGAGTCATGATGTTGTTTTTTTTACCTTTCTTTGTCAAGGTGCCAGAGCTCGTGCTGCAGGGTGGGCTGTGAGCGCATTTCCATCACCTGAAGATGGAATCCGGGATGGGGATATGCCACGTAGGTGAAATCCTGACCAATGATGTTACCCTCCCACCCCTACACATGTCACTGACTAATGTCCTTATTTCCCATACAGGTGTACCAACTATTGAGGAGCTGCTGCAGGCTCACAGGGAGGCACAGCAGCATATGGAGCATGCCCACCGAGAAGGTCAACAACATCTGGCCCGGTTAGGTGCCATGATCCAGTCACTCCAGGCAGCCCAGTCCGCCATTGCCCCTACTCCACCATATCCCCCCCAATAATGTGGCCAATGGCCCTTGTTTCACGTTGTCCATGTTGGAGCTTTGTTTGTTTTTCTGTTGCCATGTTGGCACCTTTCTTTTTAAGGCCCCGTTGGCCTCTTTTCTTATAGTATCCTACATTGGGAAAGTGGGTAGTATGGTTTGCCTACTACTAATCTGAAAAAAAACATCTTTTTTAACCAAAAAAAGAAAACAATAAATGTGCTTGCAAACCAAAATACTGTGTGATCCCTTGTCTCTGCACACAGGGACACCTTTGGGAGGTCAAATTGTTAAACACAACACATGGCTAATGACTTTGCGTAGGTGTACAGTGTGACATGATAAAAACCTGACCATACTGTACCATTCCAACACGGAATGAGCCCTATTTTACATCAATGTCTCCAATATCACACCCACATTAACAAACACATACACACAAACGTACTCGCCTATGTCGGCCAGAGAAGACTCGTAATCTCTCAATACTTACACATGTCACCTAGGGTAGGCTCCTGTCTGCTACAATGACCCAACTATGTTATTGTGGACATGAGGCCTCTCCTTCTGCCACACAAACATCACCATTACACCCACAACACACTACACACACAACCATACTGCTGAACCTGACACATATGTGGACGTAGGTATTGGAAATCAAAGTATGGTTTATTACACTAAATAAAAATCCTAACACACTTGGTTTGAGTGATAAAAATGACAAAAAAAAGTCCATCACGCAATATAGTGCATTGTCCAGTAGCGTCTTGGTTCTTCGTCCTCTGCTGGATCAGTCAATGGCTCCTCCCCCTCATCCCCGTACTCCCACACATTGGGGGCCCTTCTGTGCTGGAGTCTTCGTGGGGGATCCTGATTTTGGCAACCTCTAGCCATGGGTTGTTGGGGCGCAGGGGGCACTGGGGGTGTCTTCTTGGGGATGGCAATATAACCACCCCATCTCAGTGCCCGCTTCCAGGACCCGAATGATGGCCCTCTCGGCGATGGTATGTTGTTCCGGCTCCATGCGACACACCCACTCACTGGCCATGTGCCTGATTGAAGTGGCGGGGGTCCGCTCTCGGTCCAATAGGACACGTTTTGCCCTGGTACCCAGCTTAGTGTTGGGTGGGGCCGGTGTGCGTCACCTTTGTATTCCTGAGCTGGGCCCTGGGCACGGCCCCCCACCACTGGGATCAGGCACCTGTTCCAGCAAAGATGTTGAGGGTGGAGCCTAGCCAGCGGGTGGGTCCTCTGTACTGGAGCCAGACTCCCGAGGGGCCTGTAAATCAAACATAGAAAAAACAAAAATTAACAAGAGTAGTAATGTACTGATATCAATTACCACAACCAACTACCCAGCACCAGATGGCGCATATCTTGAGCATGCCAAACACCAAAATCAACAGTAACAGGGTTGGAAATAGAGAGGAAGAAAGAAGTAGACCAGTGCTCTGTACTCACCTGAAGCTCCAAATTGATATGCCAAGTGCCCCAACATAACACAGCACAATCTGTGCCAACAGCCTCGAGCCAACACACAGCAGAAGACACAGAAGAATGGTTAAAGTACAACACGATTGTGCCTTCGATATGTCCACGAACCCACACATCAGTGCAACCAACAAGGTGTAGACATAGGTAGCCAAACAACAATTACGCACCTCCTGTGATGGGGCAGACTCTTGGCTTGTGGTCGAAGATGGTTGGGCAAGGCGGCTGCTGCACCGTGTTGGCCGATGAGCCTCCTGGCCCAGGGTGAAGATGAGGAGGTCATAATACCACAGACGTGGCTTACAGACCTCCTCAGCTCCAGCGTTGGACCGAGCTTCCAACATCTTTTTGTGTTCTTTTGTGAACATGGTGCGCAGGCGCTTGATTTTTTCCACAGCTATTGGCACCGTCCAGGTCTTACTTTGGTCGAGCTGGCAAACCGGTAGGCCACAGCCCTCGCTGCCTTGTTCTTATACTCCGGCAATGCAACCCGCCACAGGCATTCATGGTCCTGGTACATGGCTAGGAGGTCACGCACAAAATCAGGACTCTCAGCCATCTGCCAAAATAAAACATAGTGAGTTATTAAAACACATACATGTACATAACAGGTCACACCCTACTCTGTGTGGCCAATCCATGTCCAGCACTACCAATGACAGGTGGTCTGGTAGTTAACTTGTGTTTGCAGAAGCATTAATGACCTTTATATGTGTACACAGATGTGACATGCTGCACATGACACGGGGCATATGTGGTTTGAGCCTGCGCAGGCAAAGTTACAAAGCTGTATCATGTTGAAAGGGCACACATGGCGTACCACACAAAATTTTGACACAGGAATGACCTCAGCACATATTTAGGGAACGATGTAGTGCTGTATGACACATTGTCATGTCATTGGTGGCAAGGATCATTATGTGTGCAACAGGACACAGAGGAGGTTAATGATGCGTAGGCATCGCAAACCACACATCTACATGACGCTACATGAAGATGTACATAACACGCCCATACATCTCGCACAATATGGCTGGGAAGCCGAAAATAATATACCATACATGAGAAGCACAATAGCATATCCACCGACTTACCATCTGTCCAACAGAGTTCAGAACAATGCACATTGAAGTAGGAGCATGGGTGGCGGACCAGCTGGCCACATTTAAAACACAACATGACCAATCACAAAGCAGCCCAGGCGCCTAATCAGTAGTCGCAGGTGGTAACGCCCAGGCTGCTACGTGAATTAGATGACGCAGATGCTTTGTGATTGGATGCTTACCACATAAAAAGCGCTAACGATCGAGCTACGGCACGCTTGCTGCCCAGAGTCATTAAGTAAGTACTGATGTTCACACATGATTTGTGATATGGCTGTGCATAGAGTTTGATACATCTTTGCATTACGGATCGTTCTTGTGTACTGTAGCAGACGCCCAAGTCCTGGTGTATGTAGTTTGCAATGATGATGTGTTTGATTGATCTCTTGTGTGCCGCAAATTGGATTAATGGCTTTCCTTGCCACAAAACACCCTCCTCATTGACAATCCATTTTGCCTTCGCCATACAGGATCATGTACCAAAGAGGCCTCTGTGGTTAGTTTAGTGGAACATATGAAATGTGGGCACATAGTAATGGCCTTTACCAGACAGAATGGAAGTATTCTGGTGATACTGAGATGTGGAGTGGCCCATGTGGCTTGGGAATGTCTGCCTGTGAAGATCCGGCCTTATCAACACCAAAGAGATGTCTGTTGGACATGATGAATATGCGATTGTCAGCTGCGTGGGATGATGATTTCTCAGTAGCACATGGCTCTGGTATACATTATGGGCAGCTATATGGGGGTATGTTAATGATGTCTCAAATTGGACAATGGAGATATAGTTGTGGAGGAGGCCCATGGGTGTAGTGATAACAGGTGTTGTGGTGAGGCAGTGTAATGTTGTTTGTGACCGTTCAATGGTGCAAAATATCTATGTGGGTGGCCATAAGAGCAGAGTTTGGTAGGATATGGGTAACTGGCTAGGAGATGTGTAGGGAAGGAGGTAGTGGTTACTTTTGATGCCTTATAACGTGTTCTTTTGATGATAGTCTTTTTTTGTTCCTTTTGCAGTAGTTGGTGAGATCATCATGGACCCTGATGGAGATGTTATCGTGGCTCCTGCCTTTGTGGAAAAGGACTTCTGGTTGGAGAAGAGAGCTGAGAGGATGTGGGCTGGCGTGTATGGGTTCGGGATTGGCTTTGGCAACGGGACAATCTGAGTTACATGTGCCTGCTGCATTAGCTGGAGGATACTAGTCCGCATGATTTCAGGAACTATCTCCGTATGTCCAAGGACTCTTTCACATTCCTCTTGGAACGCATCAAGCCATTGATAGTCCAACAGGACACTTTGATGCGTCAAGCTGTGCCACCTGATGAGCGTTTGGCTGTAACTTTGAGGTTCCTGGCAACAGGTCGTTCGAGGACAGACCTGCAATACTCTGCAACGGTCTCATGGCCACTGCTGAGCCGCCTGATACCCGAGACGTCTGAGGCCATCGTGAGTTGTCTGCTGCCATCCTACATGCAGTTACCAACATCCCCCGCTGCATGGATGGATGTTGCCAGAGGTTTTGTCGATCGATGGCAATTTCCAAACTGCGGCAGTGCATTGGATGGTAAGCACGTGAGGATCACACAACCTCCCAATACGGGGTCATTGTATTTTAATTACAAAGGATATTTTAGCGTGGTCCTCATGACCCTGGTGGATACTCACTAGGAGTTCCTCTACGTAGACGTTGGTATGAACGACCGTGTCTCAGATGGGGGTGTGTTTGCACACAGCTCCTTGGCCCAAGACCTAAGGAGAGGTGCTCTGAACTTGCCCTCAAATGATGAGACAACCGGTCATCTCAACTTTGCGTTTGTGTGGGATGAAGCCTTCCCACTTCAGGCTCCTACTACGGCCATATTCCCAGAGGACGGTTATTTCTGAGCAGCGCATTTTCAATTATCGGCTATCCCGGGCTCTCCGTGTGGTTGATAATGCGTTCGGGATCATGGCCAATAGATTCCGCGTGTTTCATACACCTTTGCATTTGAAACTGGAATCTATCGATGTGGTAGTGCTGGCCTGCTGTGTGCTGCATAACTTCCTGCGTCGAAGGGATCATACACGGCAGCAAGTTATGTGGATTCTGTGGACCCCACAACAGGGGAGCTCCGTCCCGGGATTGGCGTGCTGCCGACCATGGTGTGGCGCCACTCCAGCCGCTGAGCCAGGGTCTGAGTCAGCAGGATGCCAGGAGCAGCAGAGACGCATACTGCTCCTACTGTAATGGCCCTGGGGCGGTGGTCTGGCAGCACCAGCAGGTGTAGGGTGGCTGGTGTTGTGAGGCAGCAACATTAGGAGGAGGGTGGAGTAACCACGTTGTATTTTGTTTATTTTGGTTGTTTAAACATTAATTAGTTAGTTAGTTAATTTGGTTTTTTTTTGTTCTGTACTCTGAAATGCTTTGGTATGCCTATTCTTTATCATCATTTTGTATTTATTTGTGTGATGTTGACACTTCTGTTTTAAATGTTTTGTGTGTGTTGTTCGAATTCGAACATAACTACCTGTGTGTGTCGTTACTTTTGAATACAGGGCAGTTGCACATAGCTTTATGCTGTGCACAGAGGTATATGATCCATTAAATGGTATAGATGGGTCCGTGCAGCATTGTCTGCTAATGTCCAGAACACAGGTCCTGCCCTTTGGCCCACACTGTATGCTGTGACTGTGTGTACATGTCCATTATGATGTGTTTGGCCACATGGGAACGTGTCCAAACACATGGAGAATGCAATGGTGTTTGTGGGGGATGTAGGTACACTTCAGTACACACACGCAAACATGCACACTCATAGTTCAGCCATGGCGGCTCTGGCATGGCGTGGGCCAATGCAGGCACCTACTGTATGTCCATAGTGTTATTTGTATCTTACCGTCATCACATACAAACACACACCTAGCCATTCTTAGTGTAATCCACTGTACTGCACAAGACCGCTCCTGTGTGACACTTTGGCGCCTCAAAAGTTTCAGGGCGAAATTGCGGCGTGTGATGCAGTCATCGGCGATCTGAGGCGACCACGAAAAACGTGAGCGCGTACGTTAGATCACCACATATCGCCAGCCAAGATTGCGGCGTGTGACGGTACCTTAAAGGTACCTTTACACGCCGCCACTGAGGGCAGCAACAGGTATCCACCGCACGTGCACGCGCACGTTTTTAACGATGGATACCGATCGCCGATGCCGCATATAGACGCCGCCACTGCATGCTCCACTGAAGGTATTTGCGTTCCCCGGAAGTGCCGACAGCTCCTGCGGCTTACTTCCTGTTGAATACCTTCCCTGGTTTACACAGCGCCACCACAAAGGAATATGGGCGTACATCTTTTGTGCCGCAAGTACATAGGCGTGATAGAGTTGTGTATTACGTGACGCTCGTACAGTGATTGGACAACGCAATAGCATGATGATTGGCCAGCCTGCGCAGGAAGGCTGGCTAATACATGACGCCATTGCAAATGTGTAGTGTGACTGGTCAGCTCTTTAAATATGGCGCCCTGTGCAGGGACAGACAATGGTTACACAGTAGCCCCCACCAATGATAGCTGATGGGGCGTGGTATCCATGACGCTGTGGCACGACCCTGGGAATTCACTAGGCGACGCACGGAATGACCTACGCATGGATCTAGTATGGAAATTTTCGTTAATATTGATTTTTTCATAATTTCTGTACCCTGATGAAGGTGCCAGGATAGGTGCCGAAACGCGTTGGGTGAATAAAGGAGATCGTTGCTTTGGAACCTTGCCTTCTTTGTGACTTCTTGGAGACATCCATCCCTTGTGATTCCATTGAGACAGCAGCGCGGACCGTGACACACCATCTTCCCTATATATGAGCATTGTCACTATTGGGACGCTGCCACCTTCTTAAGATGGCAAGCTTTGCCAGGTCATTGTACTATTTCGGCCACCTTCCCCAAGATGCGACCACCTTCCCCAAGAAGCTCCCGTTAGAAGTCTGGGGCCTCCAGGTTTACGGCTCTGGCATGCAGCTTCCGCACCGTCTGCAGTGCCGGGTCCCTGTCTCGTCCACCAACCCCTTTGTCTCATCAGATTCAGGCATACGGGTGTTCGCTGACTTCTCCGCACCCCAAGGGTTCTTCTCCATCTCTACCAGTTTTTCTCCCTCTCGTGTTCGAGCCTGGTGGTGTAGCTTCAGCCCACGGGAGTCGGCACCACACCGCCTCTACACTCCCGTCTACCACTCCTCGTCAGTTGATGTTACTCCTCCAGTCTCCTATTACTGACTCCCCTTTGCTCTACTGTCCTGTCCATCATTTTGTGGACTGGGTCCTCCTTCAGGGTCCACCCATTGTCCCAGGGTCCTGTCACTACGTGTGTTTTTGTTGTGGGCTCAACCAGGGCTGTGGAGTCGGAGTCGGAGTCGTGGAGTCGGAGTCGGAGCTAGTTTTGGCCGGAGTCGGAGTCGGAGTCGGTAGAAATGTACCGACTCCGACTCCAGCTTTAAAAAAATGTATTAATATTTCATAATTGAACTTTCATATTAATTTTATAAATGTTACTCAAATATTTATGTTCTATCAAACTATGAACAACAGTGATAAGCAGTTCTGCTGGAGATAGAGACATTTCTTACTTCTTGTGTGTCACTGTTCTCCACTGCCCTTATCTATTCTTATACTTGGTTAACTTCATGCTGCCCCAACCCCCCTACTTACAATGTATGAAACTGAAAGTGAAAATGTGTTGCAAATTCTTAGTAGTAACTTGGCTCCTCCTCGTCTAGACTAGATCATACTAGCCGGTGTGCATCTTCCAAGCATCTCACAGCTGCTTGCTACTCAGAAGAAGAGGAAGACTGTAAGAAGTATTATCCACAAACTTTGCATCAGTTAACTGTGAGTACATGAGGAATAATAACAGTATTACTGACCAGTATATCAGTTGTACGACCTGGCAATAATTTTGTACAATTGTTTTTAGGAAAAACAATTGTCATTTGGATTGTGAATGCAGAATTAAAAACCTGAGAATGTCAAAGAAGCATCACATTAAATCAGCTGTATTTGAACATTTCACCATCACTCAAGATAGAAAACATTATGTCTGTCAGTGTATGACAAATGATCCAGACGAAAACAAAAGCTGTGAAGCGAAGATAAGTGCATTTTCAGGCAAAGATAAAAATGCTCCTACCAGAGCTTCTAATCTAAAGAGACATTTACAGCGCTTCCATCCAGAAGTACTGAAAGCAGTGGATGAGAAAGACTGCATCCAAACCAAAGAACCAGTGCCCATCTCTTCTGGTCAAGCAAAGGAGCAGAGAACTTTGCAGCCATCAGTTGCAAGATATTTTGTCAGTGACAAAGTTACTGTGACAATCACAGTAGATACATTTAAAAAACAGATCATAGAGCTTGTTGTAAAGGATAGTGTGCCTATTTCATTATTTTCACAACCAGCTTTTATGTGTTTGAATGGAGAAATGGCCCGCAAGCTTGGTGTTTCTCTGGAGAGAGAGAGTATTAGAAAATTAGTAATCAAAGAAGCTTTTAAACAAAAGGAAGAACTTAAAAAAACTCTCAAGGGACGCTTTGTGTTTCTTAAAATGGATGCCTGCACACGTCACAGAGTGAACTATTTTGCCATCAATGTCCGGTTTGTTTGTGACAAAAATGAAATAATTACCAAAACATTGGCAGTAAAAGACACCAAAGCTCATCACACCAGTGAGTTTCTACAGGCCTTGGTGGAAAAGGTTCTGCAAGACTATGAACTTAAAAAAGAGCAAGTTCTTTCTGTCGTAACTGACAATGCTTCAAATATGATAAGTACTATTAAGCTAATGAATGAGAGTAATGATGGTGACCAGCAGCTAGAAGAACATTCTGGGTCCACGGACACAGAAATGTTTGAAATAGAGGAACACAGTATAACTGAGGAGCAAACTGAAGTTGCTTCAGATGAACTGCTACATGATAGTTTAGATAATCTTGTTGAAACTGTGTCAATGCGATCTTTCTTTCATCACATGCGCTGTGTTGTGCATACGCTACAGCTGGCTATAAGAGACAGTCTGCAAGAAGGACATGCTGCTGCACTGATTGGCAAGGTGAGAAAATTGGCTACTGTTGCCAGAACCCCTAAAGTTGACTCAATTTTGAAGAGACGTGCTGGAAAAGGGGCAATTATTGATCAAGCCACACGATGGGGCAGTACTTACTTAATGATTCAGCGCTTGGTTGAACTGAAAACCTTTCTTGTAGACATGGCTAACCCTCAACTGACGCTAAATGCAAGTCAGTGGAATCAGGTGACTGAGCTGGAAAAATTGCTAGAGCACCCATTTACAGTGACTAAAAAATTACAAGCAGAGGACTTAACTCCAGGTATTTTCTTAAAGGAGTGGAGGAACCTGATGCTTCGCCTGTCCCAAAGAGGAGGGTTAATTGCAAGTGGCATTGCTACATCAATGAAACGGAGAGAGGAGCTACTATTACAAAATAACATTCTTTTGGCAGCTGTTTATGTAGACCCAATGCATCGGATTCTTCTAGATGATCAACAGCTGAGTAAAGGAAAAGAAGCTCTGTTTGAAATAGCAGTAAGGATGAAAGGATTGCAAAACAGTCAGGAGGAACAAGAAGAATTTGATCGTCCTGCCACATCTTCACCCTCATCATCAACTGATGAAGAATTTAATATCGAAAAATATTTGGATCACAAGGACCGTGCAAAGCGTTCCCCTGTATCCTGACATTGTCAGAGATGTTGCCCGAGTGGTTACTGCTTTGCCACCAACCCAAGTTAGTGTAGAGAGGTTGTTCTCTGCTCTCAAAATAATTAGATCAGACTTGAGGGCATCCATGAAGGAGGATCTGACAGAGGCTATACTTTTTCTGAGGACAAATGTATAGATTTCTTATTAACAGAATAACAGGGTTTATTGAAATTTACTTACAGTTTTGAAAAGTTTATAAAAGTTATTTGGTATATTCTAATTGTATCTAATAAATATAGTGTTTGCTCTAAGTGGTCTGATTATTTATATGATGGTGAGAAACTGAATAAGCTCCATGTTAATATTTTACAACAGTAAATTTATTGTTACGAAGTGGCCATTTATGAAGGAGTCGGAGTCGGAACCTGATAAAATCCAGAAGTCGGAGTCGGAGTCGCAACTGTGTCTTACCTACTCCACAGCCCTGGGCTCAACCATACCATCCCGACACCTGAAGAATAGGAGCACTACACTTCCTAATCGCAGAAGTGCAGTACCTCTGGTGGTGGAGGGGCACCACACATGTCATCCACAGGTATGCTATGCTGCTCACTGAAAATTGTTTGACCCCAATTCTCACCTGATTCTGCAATCTATATCTCTTTGAAATGCACCAAATTTTTATATTTTACTCTATGGTATGAGGCCTTTCTTCCCTGCTGTGTAATTTACTAAATTGTGTACTCTTTCCTGTAAAAGTTAATCTATCCTGCTCCTTGTGTTTCACATACACGTCTGTATATAAATTACATTAAGAGGTCTCCGTGACCATAGGTCTCCTTAGTGTCTCCTCAAGTGTCACTTTAAGTGTCTGAAATATTAAAGAAATAACCCAGAAGAAACCAGAGGGTACCAGCTATGCCCATCTGCTGTGTGTCTTTGCTACCTTACTTTCCCATTAACACTTTAAGGGTATGTGCGCACTGGCCGGGTTATGGCCGTTTTATCAGCGGAAACCGCCGGTCGGTTTTCATTAGTTTTATGTAAATTTATGTTAATCCAAACCGGCGTTTGGATTAACATTAAAACCAATGAAAACCGACGCCCGCTGTGCACACACCGGCGGTTTACACAGGCTCATCTGTTGCTAAACCGCAGGTTTCCCAGCGGTTTAGCAAAGAATGAGCATGTTCTATAAACCGCCGGTTCTTCAGCGGCTGCAAGCAGAATCATGTGCTGCTTCCAGCCGCTGTAGAACCGCCGGCGAGAACACGCTGTGCAACCGCCCGGCTCCCGCCCGTCACCCGCCCGGCTCCCGCCGCATATACCCGCCAGGAAGCCGGTGGACGGCTCCAGAGCTTCCTGGCGGGTCCGCCCAGCTGCCGCCGACAAACCCGCCGGTAAGTGTGCACTTACCCTAAGCATGCTCACTTATGCCCTAACAGTAATTGCTCCACTAATCCTGATGGTGGGGTTACACGTTCCGATATCGCCGCGATATCGGAGGCAACGCCGCGGGAGCGCGCATTTTTTCAGCCCCTTTCCCGATATCGCATCGCCGGTTTACACGCTGCGATATCGGGAAACAACGTCCCTCTGATGTGTACGCCCACCAACCCAGTAACGACCATTTAACATGGGAGTTAATGGGTGAGGTGCGAGTACAGATCGGAGTTGGGCTGTCACACGCAGCGATGCTGGTACAACGGCCATGCGATATCGGGGAGTTGAATAGCTCTGCTATTCAACTCCGATATCGTTTTGGCATCGTTCCAGCATCACGTTGTAAGCTCAAACCGTACAACGCGCACACGATATCGGCTCCAACTCGCAACCCACGTGACTTTTTGTCGGAGTTGGGTCGGAGTTGGACGCCGATATCGCGGCGTGTAAACCCACCATTACTCTCTTTCACTACCCCCAAACCCCATCACTTCCAAAACAAATATGTATCTCCCCATCCCTCTTACCTCCCCACCTGAGCTTTTCTGCTGACCTGCTTCTCAATCTCATGGTGGGTTTACACGCCGCGATATCGGCGTCCAACTCCGACCCAACTCCGACAAAAAGTCACGTGGGTTGCGAGTTGGACCCGATATCGTGTGCGCGTTGTACGGTTTGAGCGTACAACGCGATGCTGGAACGATGCCAAAACGATATCAGAGTTGAATAGCAGAGCTATTCAACTCCCCGATATCGCATGGCCGTTGTACCAGCATCGCTGCGTGTGACAGCCCAACTCCGATCTGTACTCGCACCTCACCCATTAACTCCCATGTTAAATGGTCGTTACTGGGTTGGTGGGCGTACACATCGGAGGGACGTTGTTTCCCGATATCGCAGCGTGTAAACCGGCGATGCGATATTGGGAAAGGGGCTGAAAAAATGCGCGCTCCCGCGGCGTTGCCTCCGATATCGCGGCGATATCGGAACGTGTAACCCCACCATCACACCTCTCCTGCAGATACACAAAACAAGCCGGCCACTTTCATTTTCCCATTTGTTTGCTCTCTCATTGCTTCTATTATCAGCTGGCAAAATATCTTCCAACCCAGGACCTCCACAGCTAACATTACCCACTATTTCTCCCTCCTATCACCCCACATCTGCAAGAAACAGCCTCAATCTTTTAAATATAAAACCCATTCCCCTGATCCCCTCTCCACCACCCCCTTTCTCTGGAGTGCTCTGGAATGCTCGTTCCATCTGCAATAAACTCCACTTCATTCACGGCCTCTTTACCTCTTGCAGAAAATCCTTCCTGGGACTCGCAGAAACATGGCTGACACTGTCCGACACAGCCACCCCTGCTGCGCTGAGCTATGGGGCCTCCACTTCACCCACACACCTCGCACTGGCAACAAACATGATGGAGGAGTGGGTTTTCTTCAATCCAGCAACTGCACTTTCAATGCAATTCTTCCTCCCCCCTCCCTTACCCTCTCATCCTTCGAAGTGCACTCTGTTTGTATCTACTCTCCCTCCAACCTCCACGTGACTGTCATTTATCAACCCCCAAGCCTAACCACTGCCTTTATTGACCAATTCTCCATCTGGCTTCTTCACTTTCTCTCTGCTGACATTCCCATCATCATGATGGGTGATTTCAACATCCCCATTGATACCAACCAGTCAGCAGCCTTCAAACTCTTGTCCCTTCATCTTTTGGCCTCACTCAATGGTCCTCCACAGCCACCCACACAAACGAACATACACTATACCTTATCTTCACCCACCTCTGTTCCCGATCTACTCTCACAACCTCCCCTCTCCCCCTCTATGACCACCACCTACTCACTTTCTCATCCTTGTCCTCCTCACCGGCTGCCACCCATGTCTACCAACTTGCACACCCTCACAAAAACTTCACACTTGTTGACACTCACATACTCTCTGACTCTGTTCTACCACTATCCTCCATATCCTCACTCCACGACACAGATAACGACACCACTTTCTACAATTCTACACTCACCTCAGCTATTGATGCAGTTGCCCCTCTCGTTCATGGCAGAACATGACAAATCAACAGACAACCCTGGCAGACAGACACCACTTAAAATCTGCGGGGAGCGTCTAGGGTTGCTGAACGGCGCTGGAAGAAAACACACTCACAAGAAGACTTCATGGCATTCAAACAAGTAATTCTAGCATTCAAGTCAGCACTCACTTCCACTAAACAGGCTTACTTTACTACCCTCATATCCCTATTGTCACACAACCCCAGGCAGTTATTCAACACAATTAACTTCCTCTTCAGACCCCAACTGCCCCCTGCGACCTCCCGCATCTCTGCAGAAGACTTTGCAATACACTTCACCAATAAGATCGATCAGATCAGACAAGTCTTTGCTGCCCAATCACCACAACCCCTATATATACCAGACCACTCCCCCCCACTAACTCTCCTCCCCTCCATCACTGAAGGAGAACTTGCACACCCCCTCTCCAAATTGCACCTCCCACTTGTGCATTGGACCCCATCCCATCTCACTTCCTCCCCAACCTCACCACCACACTTATCCCAGCCCTAACCCACCTCTTCAACCTATCACTAACTTCTGGTACCTTTCCTTTCGCTTTCAAACACGCAACAATTACAACTATCTTAAAGAAGCCATCCCTCGACCCAACCTCTATATCCAGCTACCGGCCCATATTGCTGCTCCTGTTTGCCTCCAAGCTTATCGAAAAGCATGTGCACACTGTACTCTCATCCCACCTCTCATCTAACTCTCTCCTTGACAACCTTCAATCTGGCTTCCACCCCCACCATTCCACCGAAACCGCCTTGACCAAAATTACTAACAACCTACTTACTGCCAAAGCTAACAGATATTTCTAGATCTGTCCTCTGCATTTGACCACTGTCTCCTATTACAGATCCTCTCTTCCATTTGTATCACTGACCTTGACCTCTCCTGGATCTCCTCCTACCTCTCCAACCGCACATTTAGTGTCTCCCACTCCTACACGACCTCCTCGCCCCAACCCTTCTCCATTGGGGTCCCTCAAAGCTCTGTCCTAAGACCTCTTCTTTTTTCCATCTACACCCTTGGACTAGGATAACTCAAGTCCCCTGGCTTCCAATACCACCTGTAAGCGGACGACACTCAGATCTACCTCTCTGGCCCAGACATCACCTCTCTGCTGTCCATAATCCTGAAGTGTCTATCAGCCATATCCTCCTTCTTCTCCTCTCACTTCCTTAAACTAAACATAGACAAAACCAAACTGATCATCTTCCCCCTTCTCATGTACCTTCTTTACCTGACCTATATATCACAATAAAATGGCATCACACTTTGCCCTGTACCTGAAGACCACTGCCTCGAAGTAACCCTTGACATCCTTTAAACCGCACATCCAAGCCCTCGCCACCTCCTGTCACCTCCAGCTCAAAAATATTTCCAGAATCTGTCCCTTCCTCAGCCCTCAATCTACTAAACTACTAGTGTATGCCCTCATAATCTCCTATCTTGACTACTGTAACCTCCTCCTCTGTGGCCTCCCTGCTAGCCCTCTCGCACCTCTGCAATCTGTCCTCAACTCTGCTGCCGAACTAATCCACCTTTCTCCTTGCTAATCCTCCAGTTCTCCCCTCTGCTAATCTCTTCACTGGCTCCCCTTTCCCAAGCATATACAATTCAAACTACTATCAATGACTTACAAAGCCATCCAGAACCCCTCCCCTCCCTATGTCTCTGAACTAATCTCCCAATATCATCCAACTCACAATCTCTGATCCTCCCAAGACCTCCTTCTTTCCTCCACACTTGTACGTTCCTCATCTAACCGCCTGCAAGACTGCATCCCCCATCCTCTGGAACTCTGCACCCCAACACGTCCGGTTATCCCCTTCACTCTGAGCCTTCAAGTAGAGGCTGAAAACCCATCTCTTCAGAACAGCTTACAGCCTGCAATGACTATGATGCCACTGTGGCGCCCTGCAACGAGTGCGTTACAAGAGGTATTGCAGTCATAAAGGCAGCCGCAATATTCTCTGACACAGCAGTGATCTGGTTAACTTAGAAATCCAACCCTGCATGCATCACCTAGAACAGAGGGCCAATCCTAGGTCCTGGTGGGCGGAGTGTTAGGGATGTTTGTAGGAGAACAGACCCTTAGTCATAGAGAGAAGGGATCTAGAACTGGACCTGAGCAGTCTAGAACTTGGAGTAGGAGCGGGGGCTCCGCACCCCGTGCAGCCCCCGGGCCGTCACCGGTCGGGTGTCAGCACCTGAGGCCTTAACAACCGGGATTGGGCATCGTAACCACGGGTTCCCAAAAGACTCCCGTGCCCACAACTTCACAGCCGGTTCACTGGTACCGAAGCTGGCAGCAGTTCACCTCTGCTACGCGAACCAGAAGCGTGGAAGAGCAGCTTCACAGGAGCACCCCACCACCAGCCAACTTCCAGTCGTCTAACCAGCGGTGTACCCACTGAGGGATCCAAGGCTCCCCAAAACATCCACAATGTACATCTTGGATAGGGCATTGAAGCAGCCTCCCCGTACCCGACCTGGTATTCCTGGGCGACACTGGCAACCACTTAGTTAGAATGGAGGAACACTGCGGATTTCTAAGGGACACCATCACTGCTGAGTCCACCCGGTCCACTACCCGTAAACTGTATACCATGTACTGCCTGCTGGTTACAGTAAAGACCCGTTGCAGAGACTTTCTGTGTCCGTGCTTCCTTATGAACTGTCCGTCCGCACTACAAGGTAACCGCAGCTGCCGCACAACATCTTAAGCAGCTACAGCCTCCGGGGATCACCGCTCAGCCTGTGGGGAGCGTTCCATCTTGCTGCTGTCCATCCCCCGGAGGTTCCGCAGCGTCGGTAGCCCTTACCGAAACTACTCATAGGTGGCGTCACGAATAAATTAACCCCTTTAATCTGTTCCTACAAGACGTCTTCAACTTTTGATCTGCACTCCACCGGACCCGACTACCGGCAGGCGCGGTCCACTCGTGACAAGGAGGAAGGAAGCATCGCCTGTCTAAACCGGAGTCCCGGCCACGGTGAGTCACCACCACTGGACCCGGCGCTCCACCACCACTGGACCCGAAGCTTTTCCACCACCGGAGCAGACCCAACCTACTGTCTCCCTCCCCGTTGCCTTGTAGAATGTAAGCTTGCAAGGGCAGGGTCCTTTCTCTCCTCTGTATCAGTCTGTCACTGTCAGTCTGTTCCTTGTATTTTTAACTTGTTTCTATGTAACCCTTTCTCATATACAGCACCATGGAATCAATGGTGCTCTATAAATAAATTACAATAATAGTAATCTTCCACATCTGCTGCGCAACAGCTGACTTGCGGCAAGTTCCTATTCATTCTCTCTGGGACTTGCGGCAAGTGCGGTTTTTGCAGTTAGCTGTGGTTTTTTGACTTGCTGCAACTGCCGGATTTTCCGGATCATGTCAAAAACCACATTTGGAACTTCCGGTTCCGGCGCCATCGTGGATACACGGGGGTGAGGAGCTCCCGGTGCCAGCCAGCCCTAGACCGGCAGAAAAAGACCCCCAGCGAGTAGGCTACGAGCCCTGGACGGTGCACGGAGGTCCCCGAAGCGCTTTGGCACCGTGGATCACTGGCTGCGTAGTGGAGGAGGCGGCCAGCGATCTGTTCCACGACCGCCGCCTCAGCAGGCGGGCAAAAGCAAGATGGCGGCGGCCGCACAGACAGCGGCGGGAAAGAAGAAAGACCGCGGCTCCCAGGACTCCCCACAGCCTCAGAGAATGGAGCGCAAAGAAAACGGCAGCAAAGGTACACAGGGGCAGCCTAAAGGAGGGTGCACAGGAGCAGCCAGCGGCGGTGCAGTGAAGTCCGGCCAGCCACAGGACAGCGCTATGGGGGCCAAAGAGGCATTTGAATCCCTCAGGGCTGATATAACAGCAGCGGTGAGGGAGGCAGTGAGAGATGCACTGGAGGACATTAGAGAGACTACTGCCAGACATGCAAGCAGGCTTGACCACCTCGAACAGAGGGTATCAGACCTGGAGGACAGGCTGAATGTAAAGGAGCAGGAGCTGGAAGAGATGCAGAAAAGAAATGGGGGGGGGCGTGGCCTGATCATGGCGGTGTGAGGACGCACTTTCTGTGTGCTCCGCGGACCCGAGACATAATACCCGCAATCCCGCCATCCTGACAGCCCGATGTCACGGAGGAAGAGGCCGGAGGAATTGCCTGCACCCCCGCGGCACCCAGGCAAGACAAAACCGGAGGCAGCCATCGCTAAGATGTTTGGAGGAGCAGGAGAAAGAGCGCGCGCGTCTGTAATGGCGTCCGGAGCGGGACAGAAGCAGTCCTCTCCCCAGCCCCAGCCGCAGCCACAGAGGAGCCCTAGACACCAGGGTCCGGGAGACAGCCCCTCGCTTCCAGGAGGTATGAAAGCGGCAGGTAAATGTGCTCCAATGCTGATGCCCCGGGCGGTGAACTCCCGTGGCCCAGTGGAGGAGGAGATGGGGAAAGATGGCGCCGGTGCAGGAGATGAAAGCAGTACAGGCAGCATGGCGGGACAGACCACATTGCACACTCAGCTCGGCACTTCCCAGACTGACATGCAGGCGATCAAAGACATGTTTGCTTCGCTTCCAACAAAACATGACATAGACGCTATGTTAACACGGATGGAAGCTTCACAGGAGAGAGCATTAGGGCTGATAAAGGAGGATATTGATGATCTGAAGATAAAAGCCTCCAAGGCTGAGGTCTTTATGGACACTACAGAGGCTAGAGTGGCTGCACTGGAGAGGGAGATTGTGCGGTCACATTCCCATACTGTGGCCCTCATTTTACAAGCTGATGACCACGAGAACAGAGAGCGCAGAAGTAATGTGAGACTAAAGGGGATCCCTGAGTCAGTCACAGCTGAGACTTTACTGGACACTGTTTTCTCCATATTTAATGAGGTGACCCAACAGCCACAGGAAACTACGTATAAAGTGGACAGAGTACATAGAGTGTCTCGACCTGGCCCTATAGATCCGAATAATCCCAGGGATGTGCTCTGTAAACTACATAATTACACAGATAAAGAGAGCATACTTAAAAAGGCCTGGTCGCACGGCGAAGTGACAATTGATGATTCATCAGTAAGCCTATACCCGGATGTATCTGGCCTCACTTTATATCTAAGACGACAGCTGAGACCTCTACTCAGTAAAATAAAAGCAGTGGGGGCCTCCTATAGATGGGGTCACCCATTTCACCTGATCGTCCGCAAGGGTACTAAACTTTTTTATCTGTGGCAGAAAAATGAACTGGAGGATCTATTCACTTTTTTGGATATGCCTCCTATCGTCCTTCCTGACTGGCTCTCTCTTGAAAATCTCCAGACATTTCTATCCACCAGAAGAGGAGCACCTCAGGCCCAGGAAAGCCGACGACGACGACGGAGAAGAACTCAAGAGACTAATCGGGAACAGATAGCCTCCCGAACCACTAGCCCTAGAAGGAGGCGGCGAAATGACTCTTGTACTTCCTCCACCACCTGAACAGTGATTCAGTTTGTATTCCTTAAAGGGCATGTCCTCTTAAGTGAGAGATCGCCCCCTTCCTTTTCCTGTGGTGCGCTGCTCCCTTTCACCGCAAACTGCAGGTGACGTCATCGAGGAAGATGCCGAACTGTTAGCATTGGACGGTCATATTAAATGGCCTTCCTGATGCATGCCTTTGTTACACGGATGTTGAATTTGATTTTTGACAATTTTTTCTCTCCTTGGCTGGCGCCGGGCGGTTTTTTCTCCGACCCCTTGCTCTTTGTTTTTGGCTATTTTGAGCTTAACACTACTGTTTGCATGTAGTATTGTCTTAATTTTTCTATTTTTATGTTTTCTTATTGCGGGAGTGCGGGTTCTTGTTACTTCTAACTGTCGCATATTCCCTGAGTCTTTAAAATAGTGCAATGTAGGATTATATGTATATAGTCTAAACAGGGATAAGCGACGAATAATATAGGTATGTTCTGTCTCGGGTCTGCGGCATACCGTTCCTTGGTCTGCTGCGGTCCCTGCGGTCCCCTCTGCTTTTCTTTCAAGGGGTCTGCACTTGCTGGCTCGCCGGCAAAGACTGTTATAGTCACTGTTTCTTTGGTTCTTATATACGACTTTTTCTGTTTCTCCGTCTTGACTTTTTTCTCTCACTCTTATTTTCTTTCTTTTTTTCGGTCCTCTGCCCTTTTTTCCCTTTCCTCTGCCCTTCCCTCTTTGTCCCGAGGGGTTGAAGTGAAATGACATATTCACACATATCGGAGATTCGTGTGGGTTCACTAAATGTACAAGGTCTCCACAGTGCTGGTAAACGTTCTATTTTGTTTAATTACCTGAAATCTAATAAGATACATGTCGCCTTCCTCCAGGAGACTCACATGTCTACAGCCAAGCCATATAAGCTTTCAGACCATTCGTACCCGCAGGTATACCACAGCCTATCCAACGACTCCCACTCGTCCGGGACCAGCATTGTCATCTCCAGGACGATCCCATGGGAGCTTCAGGACTCTTACAGTGGTGGAGAGGGCCGACTTCTTCTGGTTAAGGGTAAGATTGCATCCAATGTATATACGTTCGCCTCGCTGTACCTCCCTAATTCTGGTCAAATTTCTATGCTTCTCAAGTTTCTGGAAAAGATGGATGAGTTTGCTGAGGGCACCTTAGTTCTTGGAGGAGACTTTAATGTTGTTTTAGACCCTGCTCTGGACACTTCGCACAGTAGGACCTCACTATCTAAGATAAAGAATAGACGTTTACATAAAGCTCTTCATGACCATCAGTTGCTGGATGTCTGGCGCATACTCTCCCCCTCTGCCCGAGATTATACATTTTACTCCTCTGTCCACGACATGTACTCGCGTCTTGATTTTTTTCTCTTAAGACAGACTGATCTGATTTATGTAACTGACGTCTCTATCGCTCCGATCTCATTTTCTGACCATGCCCTGGTGACGGTCTCTCTTGCTCTGTCCTCCAAGATCCCGAGACAGTGGCAGTGGAAGCTTAACGCTGCTCTGTTGGAAGATCCAGAGGTACGAGCGGAGGTGACCAACACACTAAGTGAATATTTTGCCCTTAACGTTTCCCCAGATGTTTCATCGGTGGTGACCTGGCAAGCGCACAAATGTGTGGTGAGGGGGATTTTCATAAAACATGGAGCTAGATTGAAAAGGGCCAGAGACGCAGAAACTTCCGCACTTATGGGAAAATTAAGGGAGCTTGAGACGAGACACAAACGATGCACTTCTACAGAACTGGGCAGGGAACTCCTCAGAGTTAGGGAGGCACTACGCACAATTTTGTTAATCAAGGCAAAAGGAGCACTATCTCGATGTCGACGACATTTCTATGAACATGGCAACAAGGCGGGCAAATCTCTAGCTAGAGCCTCTAGAGCTCAAAGAACAGCCACATATGTCCCGGAGATAGAGCACCCTGTTACTCATAAGCGGTCTAAGCTCCCTACAGACATAGCTGAAGCGTTTAGAGCGTATTATTCATCCCTTTACAATTTAGATAATGTAAGATCAACGTCAGCTCTGGATGCCCTTAAGTCACGTATCAAGGCATATATAGAGTCTTCCGGTATGCCGCAGTTGTCGAACGCTGACGCGTGTTCTTTGGAGGCCCCTATCACGGCACAAGACATTGCCCTAGCCATAGCCCAGACCCCCTCGGGTAAAGCACCGGGCCCCGACGGGTATATAGTAGGATACTATAAGAAATTAAAAGACATCCTAATCCCACATATGTGCACATTCTTCAACGCAATGTCCCATACCAGCCCTCCTCCTAAAGACACATTGCGGGCCACAATAGCGGTTATACCCAAGTCAGGTAAAGACTCTCTGCTGCCAACGAGTTACCGCCCAATATCTTTGCTGAATACTGATATTAAAATTTTCGCAAAGATACTGGCAGATAGACTTTCCCCGTTTATCCCGGACCTGATACACCCAGACCAAGCGGGATTTGTCCCCGGACGTGAGGCCAGGGACAACACCACTAAAGCAATAAACCTCATTCAGACCGCCAGAAAGTCAAAAAAGTCACTGATGTGTCTATCCACCGATGCGGAGAAAGCGTTCGACCGCGTTCATTGGTCTTTTATTGAATCGACGCTTTCTCACATCGGCTTGGGTAACCAGATGCTGAACTGGACACTTTCTCTATATTCGGTCCCATCAGCTAGAGTGCGAGTCAACGGGCTTCTCTCCGAGCCGTTTGACATTTTCAACGGTACTCGGCAGGGCTGCCCGCTGTCTCCGCTAATCTTTATTTTGACGCTGGAACCTTTTCTACGTCGTGTCAGGTCCAGTGGTGATGTCTCGGGTCTCCAACACGGTGGATCAGAATATAAGATGGCAGCTTACGCTGATGATCTTCTATTTTTCATCACGAAGCCTGAACTATCTCTCCCGAATCTGCTAAAAGAATTGGAGACATACCATACCCTCTCCAATTTTAAGATTAATAGAACTAAATCAGAAGCCCTTAATATCTCATTACCTGATGTGCAATACCACAGACTTCGGTCTGCATTTACTTTTCATTGGGCTAACAAAGCACTTAAATATCTAGGAGTAATGTTGACGGCTGACCCTAAGAACCTATATAGAGCCAACTTCCCCTCACTACTTAGTGCAATCGAGTCGGACATCGAACGTTGGATGAAGTCTACCTTTTCATGGTCTGGTAGATGCCAGTTATTTAAGATGTCTATACTCCCCAGGATTTTGTATCTTTTTCAGACATTACCGGTTTCCATCCCAGCGTCCTTTTTCAAACTACTAATGAGGATGCAGACCGCCTTTGTCTGGAACAGAGCGAAACCCCGATTAGCGAGAACCTTGATGTCCAGACGGAAAGAAGACGGGGGTGTGAATCTACCTGATGTTAAATTATATTACATAGCAAGTCACCTCTCCAGAGTTGTGGACTGGTGCAGACACGGGGACAACAAATTATGGGTTAGGATTGAACAGGACCACACCTCTTATAATCTACAGACATTGCCTTGGGTGACCCTCTCTAAAAAAGAGACGCTCTGGAATCATCCGACTATAGGAGCCACCTTGAGGGTCTGTAATCTCCCGTTGGTCAGGAAATTGATGTTACCGACCGACTCAGCACAGACCCCGGTCCTGAGCCACCCTATGTTTGGTCCTGGCAAAGATGACTCCGTTTTTAAGTCATGGATTCAATCTGGAGTAGACAGAGTAGCGAGCTTGGGAGACAGGTCTGCATGGCCGACTTTGGAAAACTTGACCTTAATCACGCAACCGGTTCCATTGGGTTTTTGGCGATGTCTTCAGCTAGCTCATTTTCTTCGTGAGTTGCCCTCAAAAACGACATACAAACTTGACAAGACGCCCTTTGAGATTCTATGTACCACGACGGTGAATAGCAAACATGCACTGTCTCAGATTTATTCCTACCTGGTCACACAACCGGACTTACCGACCCCACACTTCATGCTTTCATGGGAAAGAGATTTGAGCTTGACTCTCTCTGCAGAACAGAGAAAGAGGATCTTTAGCTTAGCTCACTCCTCATCCATCTGTTCCAGGTTACAGGAAGCGAACTACAAAATACTAACTCGTTGGTATAGAGTTCCTGCTGTGTTACATAAACTCATCCCGTCTGCTGACCCTAAGTGCTGGAGGTGCGGTGAGGCGGACGGTACATTGCTACATATTTTCTGGGATTGTGATAGACTTCGGCCTTTCTGGACGAAGGTTATAGAACTCACTCGACTGGTCACTGGCTTCCAGGGAGAGATGGGTCCTGGTCTACTCCTGCTCCACCACTGTGAGATCCCCACAACCAGATATAAGCGGTCACTCCTACGCTTTTTGGTGATGGCAGCAAGGTCCTGTATTCCGTTACTGTGGAAGACGGAGACTAGCCCGACGGTGACGATGTGGATATCAAGGGTGAACGATTTAATGCACCTAGAGGATCTAACGTCCTCGATGCATGATTCGTTTGAGTCTTTTAAACAGACATGGTTCTCCTGGATGAGATTCATGGACACGGATGTATATAAAGATAGTAGGGGTTTCTAATTGATGGACGAAGCTCTAACGATGTTACAGCCGAGCTCTTTTGCCCCTTGGGTACGGGAGAGAGAGGTCCCCCTCCTCCCGCCCTCCAACCCCTCCTTCCCTTCCCACCCTCTTTCATTTTCCCCTTGGTTCTACTACTTTCTCTTTTTTCCTTTATGCTTCCTACTATATTTTCTATCTTTTCTTTTTTGGAAAGATTAATGGTTTCAGATACGTCCCATATATGGTAGACAAGTGACATACAACAGGTACTGTTCAGTTGCACGGAATGTTGTTTCTTTTTCATAATGTCTTTCGCATGATTTGTACAATGGTAGACGTATGGTTTTACTTTGTTGTCCAAATATTGTTTGAAAATAAAATAAAGAATTCAAAAAAAAAAAGAAAAGAAATGGATGGATGTCTGACAAGCTAGAGGATCTAGAAAATAGATCAAGAAGAAATAATCTGCGCCTCACTGGGTTGCCTGAAGCTATATCACCCCAGCAATTGGACACTATTTTTGAGACAGATATCCCTGCAGCCCTGGGCATTGCGGGGTTGTGTAAAGTGGAGAGAGCACACAGGTTGGGACCCCCGAGGGGACCTGCCCGGGGAGATTCCTCTGGTGAGAGGGACCCCCGGAATGGTCAATTGTCCAGAGGCCCGAGACAGGCTATAGCCAAGTATCTCAACTACAAAGACAAGGACAGGCTTTTGCGGGCATTTAGGGCCAGGAGGCGCCCTCTGGAGATTCTGGGACACAAAGTGGTCCTCCATGAGGACTTCTCAGCTCTAGTGGCACGACAACGGAGAGCATTCAGTGATGTCTGTACCATGCTGTATAGGAGAGGTGTCCAGTTCCAGCTCCAATACCCAGCCATACTTAGAACACGAGGAGAAGACGGCTCTTTTCGGAGATGGAGGGACCCGGATGAGGCGATGCGGGCATTCATGAGGTCACCCCGTCTTTCGCCATCAGGTCGGAGGGGCGGAGGAGACTCCCCGAGAGGAGAATCGTCGATTTTGACTGAAACCCCTGCTTGAAGGAAGGGGGAACATTGTTGGTGTTTATCTTCTCTGGACACAGGCTGCATACATTTATATATATTGTCTGTGGGGAGTGAGATGACTGCATGGTGGCTACAAAGCCATCTAGAGTTGAGACTAGTTGAGTTTAGTGGAGATCAAGGGGGAAAGTCATATAATGTGATGTACTAGCAAGGGCTAGGCTGGTGGGTGGAGGAGGTATCTGTGTTGGAAAAAAAGGGAGTCGTATGATGTTTTGGTATTCTGAGGGGAAAAGGGGGAGGGGGGGCGGCACGGGGCAGGGGAGGGGGAAGAGACTTAGTAGCTATTTTAAAGTTGAAGTTATTGGAATGGGGGGGGCTATGTTTTTATGGCCAGACAGGTTGGCCGTGGGGGAACAAGTTGGGAATGTTGAAATGTCAAATCTGCTACTCGGTTTGTATTGAAGATATCTTGTGCTTACTGTGGGATGTGTTGCCTGAGGGGTGCTTGACAACTACTGAAATGTTCTCTTTTCTGGATAATGGTTAAGATTGTTTCCTGGAACATTAAGGGACTAAAGTCCCCAGAGAAACGGATGATGGTGCTGCGACACCTCAAGAGACTGAGGGTCGACATAGCGCTCTTACAGGAAACACACTTACCCCAACAGGACATATTCAGGATGAATAGACTATGGGTAGGGGAGGTTTATGGGTCTGGGGCAAAGGGTCGACAGGCAGGGGTTCTCACACTGGTGAGTAAAGGTTTCCCTCACAAATTGATTCATTGCCAACATGATGATGAAGGGAGACATGTGCAGGTGGTTCTTGAGACTCCCAGCGGGACACTAGATATACACAATATTTATGCACCCAACACGGACAGAAACACCTTCTTTGGAATGATAGGAGAAAAATTGATGGGAACTAATCTGAACAATCTAATTTTGGGAGGGGATATGAATGATGTCCTGGAGGTGTCAGAAGATAGGACGGGCTCAAGAGGAACTGGAGTGAGTGGGGTCGGGGGGATGAGAGCGGGACCTCTCCGGGAATTGGTGGAGGATTTAGGCCTTCATGACATTTGGCGACTCCAACATCCATTGGACCGCCAATTTACTCACTTCTCGCATCCACATGGCTCGTGGTCCAGAATCGATTTGGTAATGGTCAGCCGTGATTTACTGACGAAGGTCACGGACACTGACATTTTGGATTTAGTAATCTCAGACCACAGCCCGGTGGCAGTGACACTAAGTGAAACATTCCCGAGGGGTTCTGACCTGATCTGGCGACTCCCCCACTATTTGCAGGCAGATAAAGACTTCGCCAGGCTTGTGGGGGAATTGGTGGACCGACTACGTAATCTGCAACCCGCCGGACACTTTGGACCCTACATTATTCTGGGAGACGGCCAAGGAGGTACTAAGGGGGAGGGTAATAGCGCATGCAGCGGCACTCAAAAAAAAAGCTCAAAACTATTATCTATCGACTAGCAGGCAGGTGAGGGAGGAGTACAAGAAATATCACCAAAACCCGACGGAAACCAATAAAAGGGGTTGGTTAGAGGCGAAGGGCCAGTTTGATGCGTGGGCTCGGAGAAGGGAAGCCATGGGTAAATCGGCACAGGATGCGGAGTTACATAAATATGGGGACAAAGCCGGGCGATTATTGGCTCACTTGTCTAAGGGTAGGAGTTCTACGTCCCAAATAACATCTATTAAAAATGTGGATGGGATTCCCACCTCCAACCCCAAGGAGATTAACACCATACTGGGTGAATACTATAAGACTCTATATGGTAGACGTCCGAACGACCCGACATTGGGCCAACAATGGCTGGAGGAGGTGGGGATGACATCTGTCACGGAGGAGGAAATGGAAGAACTGAATAGAGATATTTCAGAAGAGGAGGTGAAAAGTGTTATCAAGGGGTTAAATATACATAAAGCTCCGGGTCCTGATGGGTTTGGGGCCAGTTTGTACAAAATCCTGAGTGATCAAGTTACCCCGCACCTGAAAGCCATGTATAATGCTTTCTTGAAGGGCAAAGGGATTCCTGAGCATTTGAATACAGCCTATATTAAGCTCCTTCCAAAGGGAGAAAAAGTGTCGGATGACCCGGCTGCGTTTCGCCCAATCTCCTTAATCAATCAGGATTTAAAGATATTGTCTAAGATAATGGCGGATCGCCTGGCGGTCTTTATGCCGCGATGGCTAGGGAAAGAACAGACTGGTTTTGTTAGGGGAAAAGCGGCTGTCAGTAATGTGAGAAGAGCCATAATGGTACTGGAGGCAGTCCGCTTGGGTGGACAGAAAGGGGGGGGGGAGACTCCAGCCATGGTCGTCCTGGACGCTGAGAAAGCTTTTGACAGTGTGGGATGGCCATGGCTGGAGAGAGTCCTCGATAGGATGGGGTTCACAGGAAACTTTAGGAGGTTTTTGGGGGCACTATACGACAATCCCAGGGCCCATGTACATACTCCGGGGTTTCTATCAGATCCAGTCAAACTTGAAAGGGGGACGCGTCAGGGGTGTCCCCTGTCGCCGCTTTTGTTTAACCTGGCCGTCGAGCCTCTCTCCAGGTACCTCAATGGGCCTGATAGCTTCTCAGGCATTAAAGTGGGAAACACAACTTTAAAATCAAATTTGTTTGCCGATGACATCATATTGTATATGGCAAACCCGGCTGGAGACCTGGGGGGGGTGCTGGAGAGATTCGAGACGTTCCACAGGATTTCAGGGTTTCACCTGAACTTAACAAAATGTGAGATCCTGCCTCTAACTGAGAATGGTAGACGAGTCTTGCAAGATGAGTGGCGACGGGGCACATACCAAGGTATAAAAGTGGCAACTAAAGAGATTAAATATTTGGGAATAGTGATGGGTGCAGATGCCACAGAAATTTATCGTAAGAATTTTCCCCCCATTATAATGAAAATTGAACGTGAGTTGGAGAGATGGAAAGCCCTGCCACTGTCTCTGCTGGGTAGAGTTCATCTTATTAAGATGGTCAGTTTCCCACGCCTACTGTACCCTCTACAGACGATCCCACTTTTATTGAGACATACAGATATAGAAAGACTTAATAGGGCTTTTTCCAGATTTTTATGGAAGGGGAGGAGAAGCCGAATCAAGCTGCACACGCTGATGTTCTCCAAAGACGAAGGGGGTTTGGCCTTTCCCAATATACGTGGGTACAACTTGGCTTGTGTCTTCCGACATGTGATAGACTGGTTGAGGGGCACGAGTACGTACTCTGACTGCGAATTGGAGGGGCAATGTTGCGCGCCTTGGAGGTTGGGGGCAGTCTTACAGGCTCCAGGAGGGGTTCTGGACCCGCATATTAAACAATCAGTTCTATTTAGAGACACTAGGGCAGCATGGAAGGCGGTTAGGTGTAAACTGGGGTTAGCTTGGAGAACAACAAAATACACACCGTTGTGGGACAACCCAGACTTTCCCCAGGGGAGAGACAATGCCCTATTCCGAAAATGGAGAGAACAGGGAATTAATACGCTTCAAGATCTGATAAAGTTCTCAGACAGGAGGTGGATGACGGTCGGGGAGGTGATGGAGACTTGGCATCTGGACTCAACTCATGTCTTGCAATATGCTCAGATAAAACACCATGTGTTGGCGAGGCTGCGAGACGTTAGGGGAGAGTGCCAACCCTCGGTGTTGGATGATTTTATATCTCAACAAACACCCCCTGCCACCATATCTTCTCTCTACTCGGTGCTGAGGCGTTGGCTGCTTCCTTCAGGACCTACGTGTCTATTTAAGGGATGGGAAAGGAGACTGTCAGGAGAAGGGGTAGGAGAGGTAATACTAGAAGGGTGGAATGCTTTACGTAAACGTGCTGAATGAGAGATGGAGAGACACCCATTATAGATTAATCCATAGAGCTATCTTAGGGTTTAATATCCCAAATATGTCGACTACAATAGACAGAAGGACGACGTGTCCAAAGTGTGGGGTAAACAGACCCGATATGTTTCATGGGATTTGGGACTGCACACAGATACAAACAAAATGGAAGGACGTCAAGGGGTGGATCAGGGAAATCTTGGGTGTGGACTTACCGATGGACAAAATGTTATGGGTGTTTCATAACTTCTCAGACCATCCAGTGACTAGAGGGGGACGAGCCTTTCTACATATAGCTATACTTTCATACAAAAGGCTTATACTACATCATTGGCTGGAGGCTTCCTTGCCGAGCTTGCCTAATCTAATTTCAGACCTAAAACGCACTTTGGAGCTAGAGAAATTGGAGGCAGAAACAGACAAGGAAAATAAGGTAAAGAAACTTTTCTCAGTTTGGAGAGAGTTTATCCTGCATACTTTATCCAGATCAGAAATCGATCAACTGGTGAGACCCTTTTGCAACACTCAATGGTATTGCTTGGAGGATTTGGGGGGCACCCTGGGAGGATTAAAGATTAATGGTTAGCACTGAATAGTCACGTATGATGGAAAAGAGTCACTAGCAGATTTATTATCTAGTATTGTTTGGGTATTGGGAGGGGGGGGAAAAAGTTGGGGGAGGAGGGGCTTCTCTGTTTTTCTATCTTTCTTTGCTTTGCAATATATTTGTATCTAATTGAGTTATTCTATAACGCTGTATGTGTGCATGATTTTGATGGTGCTGACATGTTTAATGTATGGAAATTGAGAGGAGTAATATTGAAATTCAATAAAAACAATTTTCAAAAAAAAAAAAAAACACATTTGCCGCAAGTCCCATAGAGAATAAATGTGGGCTTGGCGCAAGTCGGCCGTTACCGCATCTGACGCGAATCAGCAAAAACGCTGATGTGAAAGGGGTCTTACATAGCAAAAGCGCAACATTTTTGCTGCATAGTGTATGCTGAATGTGGATGCAGATTTGATGCAGAAAATTCTGCATCACTTATTGTCTGTTGGCTCATAGCCTAAGGATGATTGAGCTGTGCCCTGCTTTCTCAGGCCAATGTAACTGTGCTGGGTATATTCATCTGTGGATACTGCAGATGAGTCACTGTAGGAGAAGTCCCCACTCTCGGCAGCAGACCAGCTCTTCTCTGATCTCTGGACTGTAGCTCCCGCAGTCATACAAGGATGAGCAGGCCCCAGGCTGAGTTAGCCCTGGATCACCTCTTTCCTCTTCCCTTCCACCTGGGTGCCACTGTAGGCGGACGGACAGGCAGTCAGCAGCTCAGGGGGACTTCCTGCCTGATGCCTTCAACGCGATGCCACACGACAGGGCTGCCGCTTCTCAAGATGGTGGCAATTTCATCTGGGGCTCCAGGAATCCAGTATGGATGGCTTGGTTCACTGGGTGTCGGGTTTGTTGTCCCAGCGTTGTGGGCTTCTTCATGCTTGTCTCCACTACGGCCGCAGGGGGTTAAGTGCCAGTAGAGCAGCTTGTTGCAATTTTGGGTTTAGGCCGATAGTTTGGGCCTCATTCACGCCTCAGGCCCGGAGTGTGCCTTTTGACTGGTGCAGCCAGGCGTATATGTCCAGAGTCCTACGGCAGGGATCCCCCAAATGTCCTGTTGTTGTAAGGGTGGGACGGTGTAGATAAGGGGGCTTTGCCGAAGTTCGAATAGATGACTTAACTCTGCAAGATCACACACACATCATTCTAAACCTGTTGCTCAGCCGCTAAAGTCCTTTGAGGATAAGTGCCTGAGTGCCACTGCCTCTGCTGTGTTCGTTAGGCCTGATCCTATGTCTCCAGCAGATGTGGTTAAACACCCACTGGAGAATAAACCTAAACCTCAGATTGAAGATCCTGTTACACGGTACGAGATAGTGAACGATATCGCTCAAACGTCACGGGTTTGGAGTCGTTCAAACCACATCGTTAGGACGTCGTTGCGTGTGACACCGAGATACGACTACGATAAATCGTTGGATCGTAGATCGCAGATTTGAGAACATGTTCATAAATCAGACGATCCTTGTTCAGCCAACATGCTGCATCGTTGTGTGTGACACCGCGATAACGATGTTGTTAACGACTTCCCCTATTCACAACAGTGAAGAAGTATCGTTCGCTGGGATGTCAAAAAGATGTCCTAACGACGAGATCGTTGGTGATATCTTAACGACATTGAAGTGTGTAACGGTACCTTGATGCTAGGCTTAGATGTTATTCTGGGAAGAGTGAACGAGGACGGTGACTAAGTGACCTATGGGAAAGTTTTCTAAGAGACAGCGAAAGGTCTCCACTGTTTGCCCTTCTAAGAAAGTATCCTCTTGAGTAACCGGATGAATCCAATATCCAGTTTTAGTGAAAATGGGTTTAAATATCGCGCTCCCATCCACCAAATAAATGATTCTTCCACAATGTTGCTTATACAGGATATGTGATTTATTTCAACGTGTTTGAGGGCATGTAAGCCCCTTCTTCAAGAAAAAAATCACAGATGTTCTGTACATCAGCACTAAATAGCGTAAATATGCTGTGTGTGAACGTAGCCTAACACTACATACATCATGCAGGTGGTTTTATTCAACGCATTTCAAAGTGTTTTCCTCACTTTGTCGTTGGGAAACCAACCAAGTGTCGACAGCTGGATTTTTCCTCTTTAATACACATTCAGTTGTGGCCAAAAGTATTGACACCCCTGCAATTCTGTCAGATAATACTCAGTTTGTTCCTGAAAATGATTACAATAACAAATTCTTTGGTATTATTAACTTCATTTAATTTGTCTTCAATGAAAAAACACAAAAAGAATTGTCCTAAAGCCAAATTGGATATAATTCCACATCAAACATAAAAAAGGGGGTGGACAAAAGTATTGGCACTGTTAGAAAAATCATGTGATGCTTCTCTAATTTGTGTAATTAACAGCACCTGTAACTTATCTGTGGCACCTAACAGGTGTTGGCAATAACTAAATCACACTTGCAGCCAGTTGACTTGGATTAGAGTTGACTCAACCTCTGTCCTGTGTCCTTGTGTGTACCACATTGAGCATGGAGGAAAGAAAGAAGACCAAAGAACTGTCTGAGGACTTGAGAAACCAAATTGTGAGGAAGCATGAGCAATCTCAAGGCTACAAGTCCATCTCCAAAGACCTGAATGTTCCTGTGTCTACCGTGCACAGTGTCATCAAGAAGTTTAAAGCCCATGGCACTGTGGCTAACCTCCCTAGATGTGGACAGAAAAGAAAAATTGACGAGAGATTTCAACATAAGATTGTGCGGATGGTGGATAAAGAACCTCGACTAACATCCAAACAAGTTCAAGCTGCCCTGCAGTCCGAGGGTACAACAGTGTCAACCCGTACTATCCGTCGGCATCTGAATGAAAAGGGACTGTATGGTAGGAGACCCAGGAAGACCCCACTTCTTACCCCGAGACATAAAAAAGCCAGGCTGGAGTTTGTCAAAACTTACCTGAGAAAGCCTAAAACGTTTTGGAAGAATGTTCTCTGGTCAGATGAGAAAAAAGTAGAGCTTTTTGGGCAAAGGCATCAACATAGAGTTTACAGGAGAAAAAAAGAGGCATTCAAAGAAAAGAACACGGTCCCTACAGTCAAAAATGGGGGAGGTTCCCTGATGTTTTGGGGTTGCTTTGCTGCCTCTGGCACAGCACTGCTTGACCGTGTGCATGGCATTATGAAGTCTGAAGACTACCAACAAATTTTGCAGCATAATGTAGGGCCCAGTGTAAGAAAGCTGGGTCTCCCTCAGAGGTCATGGGTCTTCCAGCAGGACAATGACCCAAAAAACACTTCAAAAAGCACTAGAAAATGGTTTGAGAGAAAGCACTGGAGACTTCTAAGGTGGCCAGCAATGAGTCCAGACCTGAATCCCATACAACACCTGTGGAGAGATCTAAAAATGGCAGTTTGGAGAAGGCACCCTTCAAATATCAGGGACCTGGAGCAGTTTGTCAAAGAAGAATGGTCTAAAATTCCAGCAGAGCATTGTAAGAAACTCATTGATGGTTACCGGAAGCGGTTGATCGCAGTGATTTTGGCTAAAAGTTGTGCAACCAAGTATTAGGCTGAGGGTGCCAATACTTTTGTCCGGCCCATTTTTGGAGTTTTGTGTGAAATGATCAATGTTTTGCTTTTTGCTTCATTCTCTTTTGTGTTTTTTCATTGAAGACAAATTAAATGAAGATAATAATACCAAAGAATTTGTGATTGCAATCATTTTCAGGAAGAAACTGAGTATTATCTGACAGAATTGCAGGGGTGTCAATACTTTTGGTCACAACTGTAATATATACACGGCTTTGCTCCTTACACACCACACACACACCATGACAACCAGTACAGCAGAGTACTGCATACACTGAGGAGCTGATCATGTGACCCCTGACTCCTCCCCTCCATGTGACATCATCACAGGTCCTGTAAGAACAGAGCAGCCATATATGTAGTGTGTTTCTCTGCAGGTGCAGGTAGGTGACCATTCCCCATTATATTTACCCTCAGTCATTCTCCCTCAGTAGTAATTATCTCACTGTGTTATTACATGGGATCTTTATGATGTTACATCGTCATCTTCTCCCCATTCAGGTCCCTACAATATCGGATCCTCTCAGTGGAGATCTAATATATAACACTAATGGCACAGCCCTCAGTATTACAGGAGGAGCCCGCACACAGCCCCCAGTATACAGTAGGAGGCCACACACAGCCCCCAGTATCCAGCAGGAGGCCCACACAGCCCCCAGTATACAGCAGGAGGCTTCACACAGCCCTCAGTATACAGTAGGAGGCTGCACACAGACCCAAGTATCCAGCAAGAGGCTGTATCAGCCCTCCACTATACAGCAGGTCGCACACAGCCCCAAATATACAGCAAGAGGCCACATAAAGCCCCTAGTATACAGCAGGAGGCCACGCACACAGCCCCCAGTATAAAGCAGGAGGCCACACACAGCCCCCAGTATACAGCTGGAGACCACACACAGCCCCCAGTATACAGTGGGATGCCCCAGTATAAAGCAGGAGGCGACACACAGCCCCAGTATACAACATGAGGCCGCACACAGCCCCAGGTACCGTGTTTCCCCGAAAATAAGACACCGTCTTATGTTTTTTTTTGGTCCCAAAGATGGACCATGTCTTATTTTCGGTAGGGGGGGGCCTTATATTAAGCATCCTCCACTATACCTCTGTAGCCCCCTCATCCTCCACTATCCCTCTGTACCCCCTCATCATCCACTATCCCTCTGTAGCCCCCTCATCCTCCACTATCCCTCTGTAGCCTCCCATCATCCTCCACTATCCCTCTGTAGCCCCCATCATCCTCCACTATCCCTAGACCCCATCATCCGCCACTGTCCCTCTGTAGCCCCCCATCATCCTCCACTATCCCTAGACCCCATAATCCGCCATTGTCCCTCTGTAGCCCCCCATCATCTTCCACTATCCCTAGACCCCATCATCCACCACTGTCCCTCTGTAGCCCCCATCATCCTCCAACATCCCTCTAGCCACACACACACAAACACAGTCAAACACACACACAGCCACACACACACAGCCACACACACACACAGTCAGACACATCACTGAAGCCTGCCGGAGCTTACCACCGCATCCACTTGATGTCCTCCGGTGCGTACATAGCCGGGCGCCGTAGATGTACGATGGTACGCCATCAGCCTATCAGGCGGCTGGTAGACTCTGATTGGCCGCGGCATTACCGTACATCTACGCTGAGCGGCGCAGATTACCTCTGTACCAATCAGACGCCAGCAACCGCCTGATTGGCTGATGGCTTACCATCATACATTTGCGGCGCGCGGCTATGTACACACACATCAGGTGACATCAAGCAGCGGTGGCGGCGGGAAGCTCTGGATGAACAATGGCGGCGGCAGAGGCAGCTGAGTAGGTGAGTATGAATTTTATTTTTTTGCCTGTCACATCCTATTTTCGGCGGGTGCCTTATATTAGGCACCCAGGCCAAATCCCCGGGGCACCCTATTTTCGAGGAAACATGGTATTACAGCAGAAGCCTGCGCACAGCCCCCAGTATACAGCTGGAGGCCACACACAGCCCCTAGTATACAGTGGGAGGCCAAACACCGCCCTCAGTATACAGCAGGAGGCTGCACACAGCCCCCAGTATAAAGCAGGAAGCCACACGCAACCCCCAGTATACAACATGAGGCCGCACACAGCCACAAGTATTACAGTAGAAGCCTGAACACAGCCCTTAGTATACAGCAGGAGGCCTCACATAGCCTTTTTGTATTACACCAGGAGCTCACACACAGCCCCTTGTATTACAGGAGAAGCTCACACATAACCCCTCTATTACACTTGCAGCCTATGTATCTCAGCAGAGAGAACCAAGACTTTGTTAACCCATTCTATTTTCTTATAGCTAAGAATAGTTACTTACTATTCTGGGCAACGTTGGGGACTACAGCTAGTGATCTATATAAGACAGTTTTTCTGATTGACCCATCAAGGATGGATAAGGACAAGATGGCGGAGAGGATATTACACCTCACCCTAGAGATCCTCTTCCTTGTTACTGGAGAGGTGAGAGATTGTGATGACAATGTCACATGACATCATTCTTATCTATGGACAGAATAACAGATGACAGAACTGGAGAGGTGAGGACTCTGGAAATGTCTGGAGACTGGAGATTTATTAATGTGTCTCTCCATAACCAGGATTACACAGTAGTGAAGAAGAGCTCTAGTGAGCGCTGTCAGGACCCTGTGTCTGAGGGAAGAGCCCTGAGCCCAATCACGGGGCCTCCACCTCACCCCCTGATACATGAGGATATCAATGACCAGAAGATCCTAGAACTCACCTACAAGATGATTGAGCTGCTGACTGGAGAGGTGACACTGCTGGGAATGCTGCTGCTGGGACATTATACAGTAACGCTATGAAGGGATCGGGGGATGACAATGGTATCATTGTATGTGTCAGGTTCCTATAAGGTGTCAGGATGTCGCCGTCTATTTCTCCATGGAGGAGTGGGAGTATTTAGAAGGACACAAAGATCTGTACAAGGACATAGTCATGATGGAGGATCCCCAGCCCCTCACATCACTAGGTAATAGACAGGACTAAATACACACGGCCTATAATTATCTGTATGTAAAGAATGAATTCAGTCCCTGTATGTGTCTCCTCCAGGTCTATCCAGTGAGAGGACAACACCAGAGAGATGTCCCGTCCTCTTCTCCCACAGGACTGTAAACAAGAAGATCCCGATGTTCCTCAGGATGATCAGGTAGATGGAGAGAAGGTGTGATGATGATCTCCCTATGATGTGTAGACGGCTGTGAAAGGTTTGTGCTCAGTCTTGTTTTATCAACCAGTATTCTTTTGAACAGCCAATGTATTAGAGACACCAGTCTTTTTCTGATTGTAGCATAGAAAAGTAAAGTCTGCAGAGATAAGCTGTAGATGTAAACAGTCATTATGGCATCAGGACCAGATGACTAATGGCCACTTTACACGTCCCAACATCGGGCCGATGTTGGATACAACGACGCGGGAGCTCGCTTTTTCTGGGCAGAATTCCAAGATCGCATAGGAGATGTTACACAGCGCGATATCGGCAGGCAACACAACTGCGATGTCTACGCCCCCTTGTACGGGCGACCCAGGGAACGACCATTTAACATGCGAGACAATAGGGGAAGTTGTACTCTAAATCGTTGTTGGGCTTTCACACAGCACGAAGCCGGCCACATTGTCCATCCAATATCGGGTAGTTGGAGAGCCTGCTCATTTCCTCCCCGATATCGTTTTGGCATCGTTCTTGCATCATATTGGACATTTACACCATACAACGCACGAACGATATCGGCGCCAACGCACGAACCACATGACTTTTTATCGGAGTTGGACGCCGATATCGGGACATGTAAAGTGGCCATCAGAAAAGGATGAGAACAACTCAAATCAAAGTAGATTTAGCCCATAGCCTATCTGCATCTAAGGGTGTATTAACTACGGAGGATCGCAGCCACTAAGCAAATGCAGACCTGCGATGGGAAGCCACTCTGCAGTCCTATAAAATCTGTGGACATTGTATACAGAACAATTAACAAGATTAATATGTGTGGACAGAATATTTAACAAGCTTAAAAAACATTTCACTCTCATAATGAATGTTAAGTTTGTTCATATGCTGATTACCATCCTGTAAAAATAGAATGATATGTGGTTGCCGACTGGCCAGTAATAACATCAAAAGTGATTACATCTTTGGGATATTTTATATGTAAGAAATGAAGTTGAGTAGAGGTCTGGCTCTAACACACAGGTGCTTCTTTATTAAATAATAGTGCATTACACAGCAGACAGGTAGCGCTCTCGACCTGTTTCTAGTATAAAACCCTTAATCATGGTTATGATTAAAGAGATCCTGTCACCCACCTGCTGCTTTCCAAAGTGAAAGCACCACTGAATGCAGTGTGTATGCTGCATTCAGTTAAGGTGTGTACCATGTCTCCATCCCCCCATCCTCCCCGTACCCCGAAAAAAATACTTTGGAGAGTTCAGAGTTAAGAGGTCCGATGAGTCTTATCTGATTAAGCTGTCCTGCCCGCCAGCACGTCCTCCCCGCCTCCTGCCTGTGGGTCTCCCCTCCTTTTCTGCACCCAAGCGTGTGAATTCACGCAGGTGCACACCGAGGACTTGGTGTGAGTGGAGCCCGGCTGCTGTAATGGTGCATGCGTGTAATGCAAGCACCAGAGCCCGCCCTGCATACAGCATAACATTTAACAGGGTGGGCTATGATGCTTGCGTCACACACATGCGTTCTTAAAGCAGCCGGGCTCCACTCCAACCAAGTCCTCGGTGTGCACCTGCATGAATTCACAGGCTTAGGCGCAGTCGCCGAAGAGGAGGAGGCCACACACAGAAGAGGAGGTGGAACACACATAGAGGGTGCGGGGAAGACCGTCCCGGAGTGATGACAACAAGATAAGACCCATTGGACCGCTTAACTGTGATCTTTATATAGTGTTTCTTTCAGTGTACAGGGGGTAGAGAGATTGCAAACACCATCACAGAATGCAGCATACATGCTGCTTAAGGTGTTGCTTTTCAGTTTTGAAAGCTTTAGGGGGGTGACAGGTTCTCTTTAAGGGTTTTATACCAGAAATGCGTTGAGAGTGTTGGCTATCTGTCTACTGTGTAATGCACTATCATTAAATTAAGAAGCACCTGTGTGTTAGAGCCAGCCCTCTAACCTACTTTATATTTTGGATTTCTGGCCGTGGCAAGCCTGATGCCTGGACTCCACACTTGGAGAAAATCGGCAATTGGTGAGCTGGATTCCTGTGTTTTGTATGTGTTTTTATGTCCTTTATTTCTGGGCAGGTCAGTTGGGGACCAGGTCCAGAGACCCCCACCAATCACTCAAGCACCTCCTCGTAGAAGTGCACCTCTCTGGAGGACACACACAGTGCAGAGCAGATGTACTGTAGTATCAAGTCATTGTTGTAATGCTAGGGTAGTGGAGTCATTCCTGGACTGCGCACTTTTAAGGGCTGGGGTACTTTTCATCCCGGTCCAGGAAAGGGGGCACTTTGGCAGAGCCCTGTGCAGGTGGCAAGTAGCGTAGTGACCGGGCACACAGGCCATAGATCAAATACACCAGAGAACCAAATAAAGCAGTGCAGTACAAAACCAAGTAATGTAAACCAGGGACAAAGCCAAGACAAAAAGCCAGAGCAAAGAACCCACCTGAGAGGCACTGCAAACCACTAATCTATACCACCCAAACACAACTGAAATAATTAGCGGGTTTAAATCTGCCTCTAAAGATCACCTGACTTTACTGAGGTATCGCCCAATCTCTACCCTCAGCCAGAGAGGCAAAGGAGGAGGAGAGGGGAGTGGAAGGAAGTTCCCCCCAGTTAGGCTGGCTTCACACTGCTGGTCAGATCCGATCCGAGGCTGTCAGGATGAACCTGACAGCCCTGGATCGAATCAGCACACAGAACCGGAGGGCTAATATGCCCCCCGGTCCGGTGTGCTGCCGCACGCAGCTGCCGCCACTGATGAATCCGGCCCTAATCCCATGTTAGATAGAGCCGGATTGCTCCAGATCGGGCGAATCCGGGCAATCCGGGACAATCCGGGAATTGCCAATTAGAGGAGATATTCTCATCTCGGACACAAAAACGCTGCAAGCAGCGTTTTTGTGTCCGTGGGAGAATACTGAATTCCCCCGGAATGTCACGGACAGATAGAAACCGGATGGCAGCGAGCTGCCATCCGGGTTCAATCCGGCCCCATAGGCTACTATGGGGCCAAAAACCGGTTTACACGGACAGCCACGGATCGGAACCATTCTGCAATGTGAAGCCGGCCTTAGCTGATCCAGCAGACATAGTGTCCCTTATCTGCTGGCAGCAGCTGAACAGGATAATCACTGGGAGCAGATTGGGTTGAGGCCTCCTTGCATAAGGAGGAAAAGATGCAGGCTTTCTTTGAAACTTAGGAAAGTTTAATCTCTTTGCTTCCACAACGCATCCGAGATGACATTAGAACTTGTTTACAACCTACAGTGGTATCAAGAGCAGCTACTACTGGGGGAAGCACCTGTGTAGAAGTATGTTGGGTAGAGCCGCTGTGTAAAGCTACATCTAGGTGTCAGAGGTCTGTCCTGGTGTCGGTGGGTCCCACTTAACTCTCAAGGAGAGACTAAAGGCCACGTCACACACACAGATATCTGTTAGATATTGGACACAGATCTCTGGTTGCAGTGAAATCATGGACACATTGCTCCATTTTGTGGTTGTGTACAGTGAAACAATGTGTCCATGATTTCACTGCAACCAGAGATCTGTGACCAATATATCTGTGTGTGTAACGTGGCCTTACGGTTATGCACCCCTGTTGGGTGATCTATATGAAGATTTCAGACATTGTTTTTTTCTCCCCTCCGTTCCCCCCCCCCCCCTTCCTAGTTTTTGGTTTATTTGTCTTTTGACTTGATATAGCCATGCTTAGAATTCTGCTATTTACTATCTTATAACAGCCTTATCATGTATATTTCAAGTCATAATTATACTAATGTGTGAAAACTTTTATTTTCAATAAAGAATAAGGTTTAAAAAAAAACAAATCACTGGGAGCAACAGTGTCCGCCTCCCAGCAACACTAGAAGTAAATTTCCCAGCGCGCAATACACGGCCAGAGCAATCACCTGCACTAGCTCTGCTGTCCGGCCAGAGCCGGAGTACGCCCGGAAGTGCGAGAGGCCTGCTCGGGTATAGAACCGCCAGACCCAACATCAGGCTCCATTGTCCTGATCTGTGCACTTTTAAAAGGTCTTTTGAGAAATCGGTGGGGTCTCATTATCTGGGGCCACACCAATCTGCTCTAGAGTAAAAGACTTAATAAGGTATTAGATATCATCCGAAAGTTAAGCTGCTCTTTAAATGTTTAATAGTGTTACTGCCTGCCTCTAATCAGTACTGTGGTGGCTGTATGATCTGCAGCCTGATGATGTTAACTACAGTTCTCATAATCTCCTTATCAGTGTTAACAACATACTGGGAGTATAATAGGGGATGCGAGTTGGCGCAATACTGTTGTAGATGCCGGAGGCATGACCTTATATTGCAAGTAATTGCTGTACTAAGCTTGGTGCTGTATTCATGTACTGATGGTGGTTTTTTCGTGTTGATTCCAATGATTCTGGTGATACATTTTGACAGTGGATTTCAAAATGCGCTCATATATTTATTCTCCTGGCGATGTATACATGTACTGATGGTGGTTTTGGTGCTGTATTCATAAACTGATGATGGTTTTTGTAATAACAATAATAATAAGAAGAATAATCTTTATTTATATAGCGCCAACATATTCCGCAGCGCTTCACAATACAGAGGTTCATGTTCAAACAATCATAAGAAACAGTTATCAGAAAATACAATACAATACAAAATACAATACAAAGCATAATACAATAATAAAAGCAAAATAATGACAGCCCTGTTCATAAGAGCTTACAATCTAACAATGAGGTGGGGGTGACACAAAGTACATGGGGCTTATTTGCAATGATGGTATAGTCAACTATATGTCTATAGTTAACTATAGTCATAAGTGGCCACCAACCATTATTTGTCGTGTACAAATGGAACAATGTGTCCATGATTTCACAGCAACCAGCAAATTGCCTAGCAATTTATATTGCCACGTGTGACGGTACCTTAAGTGACTTTGACTAGATAGGCAGCCCTAAAAATATGTGTTTTTAGGGATTACCTGAAACTGTACGCATTATAAGACACACTTTTGTTCCTCCAAATTTTGGGGAAAGTGGGGGATGCGTCTTACAATCCGAATATATGGACTATTTACTGCAGGGCCCAGGGGAGGTGGGGGCAGCTCTGGAGCGTCTCTGAGGGCTGGAGCGGGCTGGTGCAGGCTGCAGGAGGCAGCGGGAGGTCATGTGCCCCAGCTCATATAATATGCACTGCTGAAATCGCACTGTGGTGATGGGCTGGGGGAGTGGCGCGTATTAGATGTACCTGCACCCCCCACCCTCCCCCCCCGATGGCACATGCCCCCCTGTGTTCGATATGGCCCCATGCTGCTGCCCATAGTAAAATAAAAAAACTTTACTTACCTCCTCCAGCTCTGTCCTCTTGGTGTCTCCCCGATCTCCCTGCTTGCCGCTGTGATCGGGCACACAGAGATGATGTCACTCTGCTGTGCCGATCACATGAATGGCACCGAGAAGCAGGAAGTGGAGGAGCACAGCAACATGGAGGGAACACTGGAGGACAGCGTGGAGAAGTAAGTAAAGAGTTTTTTATTTTACTATGGGCAGCAGCATGGGGGCCGTAGCCAGCACAGGTGGACGTGTGCCATAAATAGGAGACGTGTGCCAGCTGTAGGGTACATGTTCCAGCTGTAGGGGATGTGTGCCAGTTGTAGGTGATGTGTGCCAGCTATAGGGGACGTGTGGCATCACTGGGGGATGTGTGCCAGCACAAGGGGGCTATATCCAATATAAGAGGGCCATATCCAGATTAGAGGGGCTAATTTTAGGATGGGGGGCAATATCCCAGGATGAGTGACAATGTACCATGTCTATGAGGGACATATATACCATATGATTTGTTAGACAGACACTGGCATTATAAGACGCACCCCATTTAACATTAAAAATTATTTTTTTTTTTTTTCCTTCACCAAATTTGGAGGTGCGTCTTTATAATCAGGTGCGTTTTAAAGCGAAAAAGGTAAGTTGTGGAGTTTGGGTAGAGCATTCCAAAGAATTGGTGCAGCTTGGGAGAAGTCTTGGAGTCGGGAGTGGGAGGTTCCGTTTAATGCAGAAGTGAGTCTAAAGTCACTTCCAGAGCAAAGAGAATGAGTGGGGTGATAGACAGAGATGAGGGTAGAGAGGTAGGGTGGCGGCTGCACTGTGGAGAGCTTTGTGAGTGAGAACAAGCAGTTTGAATTGGATCCTATAGTGTATGGGCAGCCAGTGCAATGACTGGCATAGAGCAGAAGCGTCTGAGTAACGGTTAGCTAGATGGGTGATCCTGGCTGCTGCATTAAGGATGGGCTGGAGACGGGAGAGTCTAGTGCAGGGGAAGCCAATTAAAAGAGAATTACAATAGTCAAGACGGGAGCGAATCAGGGCCACAGTGAGGGTTTTTGTGATTTCCAAGGTGAGAAAGGGGAGAAATTTTAGAGATACTCTTCAGGCAAGATTAGGTGAGATTTTGTATATATGGAGTGAAGGAAAGATCAGAGTCAAGCATAACACCCAGACCTGCTGACTAGCCATTAGCATGGCTCCGCACACTGAGAGAGAGATGTCAGATTTTGGGAGGTTAGTGAAGGGCGGGAGCAGAAGAAGTTCAGTTTGGGAAAGGTTGAGTTTCAGATAGAGAGAGGACTTGATAGTGGAAACTGCAGCTGACAGTCATTGGTGTTCTTTATTAGAGCAGGAGTAAGGTCAGGGGAAGAAGTGTATAATTGTGTGTCATCAGCAGAAAGATGGTACTGAAAGCCAAATATGCTGATGTCTGTCCAATCGGGTCAGTGTAGAGAGAGAAGAGAAGAGGTCCACGGACTGAACCCTGAGGGACCCCAATAGTGAGAGGAAGAGTGGAGGAAGTGGAGTCAGCAAGTGATACACTTAAAGAGCGGTCAGAAACATAGGAAGAGAGCCAAGAGAGAGACCTGTCCTTGATGCCGATGGAGAGCAGAGGATGGTGGTCAACAGTGTCAAAGGCTGCAGAGAGATCAAGAAGAATAAGCAGAGAGTAGTCACCATTATGTTTTGCCGTCAGAAGGTCATTGGTCACTTTGGTGAGGGCAGTTTCTGTAGAATGTAGGGGGCGGAAACCAGACTGTAATGGGTCTAGAAGAGAATGAGTGGCGAGGTAATGAGTGAGGCGGGAGTAAGACCAGGCCTCAGGAGTTTAGAGATGAAAGGGAGATTGGAGACTGGTCTGTAGTTATTTGGGCAGGATGGGTCGAGAGAAGTTTTCTTTAATAATGGAGTAATGATCGAGTTTTTGAAGGAGGGGGGAAGATGCCAGAAGAGAGGGAGAGAGTGAAGATTTTGGTTAGGTGTGTGGTGACACGGAGAAAGAGACTGGAGTAGGTGTGAGGGGATGGGGTCAGCGGTGCATGTGGTGGTGGATGAGAGGAAGAGATAGCCTGGAGACTTCTTCTTCTGTGACTGGGTCGAATGTGGAGAGTGAGCTGGAGGAAATGTGGGGCACTCACGCAGAGACATGGCGGTGGGGGGCGGGTAAACCACTGCTTCTCTGAGGGGAGGGGGTGGAAGAACCTAATGGTGTGGACCTCAAAAAGCAGAGAATGAGAGTGATGGAGCTGGGGGGATGGAACTGGAAAGTACATTGTGGGACAGGAATAAGCCAATTCCACCACCAATGTCTGTTCCCAGGTCTCGGGGAATGGGAGAAATGTAGGCCTCTGTGAGAAATAGCAGCAAGGGATACCGTGTCTGAGTCCCAGGTGTCAGTGAGGGCCAGCAGATTAAGTGAGTTAGTGAGAAAGTAGTTGTGGATGAAGGGAATCTTGTTGCATACAGACTGTGGATTCCAGAAAGTACAATTAAAATAGGGAGATGAAGGTGTTCAGGTAATGTTGATAAGGTTAGCACGGTTTCTATGTGTGTTGGGGGAGGGGATGAAGTTGGTGGAGGGTGGACCAGGATTTGGAGAGATATCACCTGACAGGAGCAGCAATAAAAAGAGAAAGAGCAAATAGTTTTTGTAATTGTGACATTGTTTAAGATGCAACACCATGGAATATGGATGGTCTATTATTGAGTTTGTTGAAGAGAGTATGGGAGCTCAATAAAGTAGAGGGAAGGAGAGAGGCGCTTATGTGGATGAGGGGTGATGGAGGGGGGTGGGGCGGTAAAGGTGAATGGCAAAAATAAAGGACATGGATTAAAAAAAAAAAAAAATGTTAAAGAGTAGGTTACCTGACTCCTGCAATGACTAATTGCCATGACATAACTGCATCTACTTAGCAATGGTACCACTTTGCATAAGGTACCATACGTGCTGCACCCCACACATGTGCACCCCTTAGAATAATTCTAAATTTATAGGTCACACTATGGTATTAGGTGAGATGGATTGTGGGAAGTCAGATAATCTAGGTAATTAACAGCTGCACTTCACAGCAGGGGATAAATAGCAGATGATCAAAGGCCTCCACTCAGATGTAACATTATGCAAAGGCAGCTCCATACAGTCACACCTTCCCCATCAGATAAGGTTTACAATTCAGGATTTGAACGGATGTATTGGTTAGTATTGAATATAGTGGAATCATTAGAGTTTACACAAGTGCAGAAGAAATACCATGAGATATTGCAGTAGAAGTAGAAGGTCAGTTTAGTTCACATAAGATAGACCTTACTCCTGCTCTAATAAAGAACACCAATGACTGTCTAACCACAGGTACTGCTATCATGTCCGCTCTCTACCTGAAACTCAACCTTTCCAAAACTGAACTTCTTCTGCTCCTGCCCTCCACTAACCTCCCTAAATATGACATCTCTCTCTCAGTGTGCGGCACCACGATAATGCCTAGTCAGAAGCTCATGTCTGGGTGTTATGTTTGACTCTGATCTTTCCTTCACCCCATATATACAATCTCTCGCCCGCTCTTGCCGCTTGCACCTGTAGAACATCTCTAGAATTCACCCCTTTCTCACCTTGGAACCACAAAAACGCTCACTGTGGCCTTGATTCACTGTCGCCTTGACTATTGTAATTCTATTTTAATTGGCCTCCCCCGCACTAGATTCTCCCCTCTCCAGTCCATCCTTAATGCAGCAGCCAGGATCACCTATCTAGCTAACCGTTACTTGGACGTTTCTGCTCTGTGTCAGTCATTGTACTGGATGCCCATACACTATAGGATCCAATTCAAACTTCTTGCTCTTACCCACAAAGCCCTTCACAATGCAGCACCTCCCTACATCTCCCTTATCTCTGTCTATCACCCCACCCGTTCTCTTCGCTCTGGAAGTGACTTTAGACTCACTTCTGCATTAATCCGAACCTACCACTCCCGTCTCCAAGACTTCTTCCGAGCTGCACCAATTCTTTGGAATGCTCTACCCCAAGAAATTAGGTGCATCCACAACTTATATAGTTTCAGGCGATCCCTAAAAACACATCTTTTTAGGGCGGCCTATCATGATCCCTAGTCAAAGTCATTTAGATATAGCCTATCCGCTTCACCAGATAACACAAATAATGGTTCGTGGCGACTTATACTGCTGCTAACTGTTCCCCATCTCCTCATGTTGACTATACCATCATTGTAAATAAGCACCTATAGTTTGTGATACCCCCACCTCATTGTTAGATTGTAAGCTCTTATTAGTAGGGCTTTCATTATTTTACTCTAATTATTGTATTGTATTATGCTTTGTACTATATTGTATTGTTTTTTGCATTGTATTGTATTTTCTAATAACTGTTTCTTATGATTGTTTAAACATGAACTTTGAATTGTGAAGCTCTGCGGAATATGTTGGCGCTATATAAATAAAGAGCATTATTATTACTTACATAAGCAGCAAGCAGTGTTCTTATACCATGTGAGGGAATAGCAGTAGAATGATGAGAACTGTGTTCATAAAGGATTGTGCTTTTGGTGCTGTATTCATGTGTTTATAATCATTGTGGTGATGTGTGCATGTAGTAATAATGGTTCTGGAAGTGTATTAATGTACCGATTGTGGTTATGGTACCTTATTTCTGTACTGATGTTTTGATTGTGGTTATGGTATTGTATTTATGACCTGATATTACAATGAATTGCTGTACTAAGCTTGAACTGGATTCATGTACTGATGGTGCTTTTTGTGCTGTATTCCTGTACTAAATGGGGAGAATATCGCCGCAGTGACGCCCTATCAGCAAAGTCTCAGATATTGAATGTAGGGGAGGATTTCCAGCCTTAGAGTCCCGTTACACTTGGCGACGTTCCAGCGATCCCGACAACGATACGACCTGGTAAGGATTGCTGGAACGTCGCTAAATGGTCGCTGGTGACATGTCAAACAGACAGATCTACTGAATGACGCAGCAACGATACAGCGACCCATATAACGACCTCGGCTGTCGTTGGGACCCTGTCACACAGCAGCTAGTCTGATGACTCAGACCTACGTGGCTGAGTTCTGAGTCACCAACGAGGTTGTTGTTTAGGCATCAAATACACCGATGCATGCTGCCAGCGGGAACCCGACGATCAAAAAATGGTCCAGGCCATTTCGACACGATCAGCGATCTCACAGCGGGGGCCTGATCGCCGCTGCGTGTCAAACATAGCGAGATTGCTGGCAACGTCACTGTTGCATCACAAAACCTGTCACGAAACAGCAATCTCGCTAGGTGTAACGGGGCTTTACTGATTACACTTACAGCTTTATAAATGATACCTTTTAGGGGAGTTTTTCCCTTACTGCCCTTCTTCTGGTGATTGTGGGACAGGGTGAAATGGAGTGTTTCAGGGTCCTCAGTCTTTGCTCAAGCTACCTATACCGTTTTCTTTGCCTTGATGTCTCTGTGAGAAAGAGCCAAGGGGGTCCTATGTGTGCTTTGGGATCTCCCTTTGTGTTATAGGGCAGCTCAGTGTGTGGCCTAGATTGTTGTAGGGCAGGTTAAAGGAGTTTGCAGTCACACTCTGCTGGAGGGGAAGAGGGTGTGTCTGTTACAGCCACCAGAGTGCTTTTGTGCTGACACACCGGGGCATCAAAGGCCGCAGCCACCTGCTAGTCTCTGCTCACTGGCTCCCCAAACTTCCACCCGTCGTGCTTGAGGCCTGCCTAAAACTGGTGAGGCAGGCACGTGTATTTCCTGCTGCACTGGTGAGGAGAGGTGTGAGGACAAGGATGTGGATCTGGCCCTGGGCCACTGGAAGGGCCTCAGGCCTGGGGTGGACTTTCTGGCCCTTGCAGCTAGGGCTGGTGTGCCAGAGTCCTGGTGTCATGGTCCTCTGGGTGCTTTGGATGCTGGCTGAGATGGACAGTATTCCCCTGATGTACCAGACACTGCTAATATACTGAATACTACACCTCATACTTATACTACTGATTATATTGATGCTGCACCTTATAATATATGGATATACCAGATGACTACTAATATATATTGTGTACTGCACCTCACATAGTCCTTGTATTCTGACATACATTCAACTCGTATAGGAGTATAGTGCACCTCCTTATATACTCCATATACATTGGTAAAGTGGTGAGAAGAACCCGGAATAATGTCTTACCATATATTTGTCGTGTGTAATCTGTGTTTGTTGCCTGCATTGTGTGCCTAATGCTTATACTGTGTATATCTTATTTTTGTATTTTCTGTGTGTATCTGTTATATCTCTTTTTTTATAGTGTGTATTGTATCGTTGTAGTAAGTGTTTGATTTCTGTATTGTGCATTTGTGGTATTTTTTGTGTTGATTAGTGATGTTGAAAATCATGCTATCGACAATGTATTTTGCCATTGGGAACACCCCAAGCAGACAGGTTTCAACCGAGCTACTAAATTAAGCAAATTACCCAGTTCCAGTGTTAAGAGCAGGACTTTGCACAATGAAGCGGTTTTGTCTTGACAACATAAAACTTGATTCAGTGTGGCTCCTTCATGGGAGCCACATAACTGCGCAGAATAAAGGGCCGGTAATTTAATTCTGTATCATGCCAACACAATCTGATGGAGAGTACAAATAAAGGAATTTGATACAGAACTGAAAGGCACTCAACAAGCTACTGGGAAGAACCGATGATCAACCTGAGTACAATGATCTGATGAACACCAGCCAAGAATGAACTGACTTCACAGCCATGTGGATCCTGCTCCACCCACGGGGAGTGAAACCATCCAAGATGCCAGTCATCGTCCCCAGAGGCTGCACCATGGGCTCGCATACCGTGGGTGGCGTCACGAATACCCCTTTCCCAATTCCCCCGTCATCAAAGCCCAGCATCCCTTTATCAAATGACACCGCCAGGGCCACGAAGTCGGGTCGCCGCCGTGACATCCCCCGAATGCAGAAGGACTGTAACAATCAGCCCGATTCCGAGTATCCCCATTGCCCTGGAGTGAGTGTGTCATAACCACACTGCACTCTCATAGTCACCTACTGCTGTAACACATTAAGACCCCACTGTGGGGAGATTTCAGCCTTTTCAACATTATTTTACAATCTGTTATGGCATTTTTTACTTTACATTCTCTGACCTCTCGCTTTGCTGTTTATTTGGATTTTCTGTCTCCATCTACTAAGGAAAGTTTTCATATTTGCTCTCCATGCCAAATCGGCTAAACACTCTTGAAATATATATATCACAGTGCAGGACCACTTTTTCTCTTGTGTTACTAGACACCAAGCCACTTTCAAACTCTATATCAGGGTACCCCAAATCCAGGCCTCAAGGGGTGCCAACAGTGCATGTTTTCAGGATCTCCTTAGTATTGCACAGGGGTTGGAATCATCACCTGTGCATTTGATCACATTAACAACTGTGCAATACTAAGGAAATCCTGAAATCCTGCACTGTTGGTGGCCTCGAGGCCTGGAGTTGGGGACCTCTGCTCTATATAATATGAACTCCAGTGAAAAGACTTCAAGATACCCCTTCTGTTCAAATGATCCTTCTCAACACACAAACAGGACACAGAAACACTACTGATCCTTCAAATATAAATGCCAGGGCAGTGGAATACAGAGTCGTGGAGTCGGTGTCCATTTTAGATGGAGTCGCATTCAGGGAAATAAAGTAGTCTGAGTCTGTGCCGGAGTCGATGTTTGGCTTACTGAGGTTAGGGTCACATTAGCGCCATGCATTCACTAAAAGCCAGCATTTTTTGGATGTTCAAAATGTTGAAAAACGCTAGCGTTAACGCATCCATAGGCTCCCATGTAAAAAATGCGTTGCCAAAGTGCAATGTGTTTGACGCTATGCGTTTTGCAAAAGGACCAAAAAACGCGGTGAGCAGCATTTTTTGGTGTGTTTGCAAAAACTCTAGTGTTTTGTTAACATGGGAGTCTATGGGAAATGCATTAATGCATGGTACATGCAGTACAGACCAAAAGTTTGGACACACCTGATTCAAAGAGTTTTCTTTATTTTCATGACTATGGCTATGAAAATTGTAGATTCACACTGAAGGCATCAAAACTATGAATTAACACGTCAAATTCTATACTTAACAAAAAAGTGTGAAACAACTGAAAATATGTCTTATATTCTAGGTTCTTCAAAGTAGCCACCTTTTGCTTTGATTACTGCTTTGTACACTCTTGGCATTCTCTTGATGAGCTTCAAGAGGTAGTCACCGGAAATGGTCTTCCAACAGTCTTGAAGGAGTTCCCAGAGATGCTTAGCACTTGTTGGCCCTTTTGCCTTCACTCTGCGGTCCAGCTCACCCCAAACCAACTCGATTGGGTTCAGGTCTGGTGACTGTGGAGGCCAGGTCATCTGGCGTAGCACCCCATCACTGTCGTTCTTGGTCAAATAGCCCTTACACAGCCTGGAGGTGTGTTTGGGGTCATTGTCCTGTTGAAAAATAAATGATGGTCCAACTAAACGCAATCCGGATGGAATAGCATGCCGCGGGCAAGATGCTGTGGTAGCCATGGTGGTTCAGATATGCCTTCAATTTTGAATAAATCCCCAACAGTGTCACCAGCAAAGCACTCCCACACCATCACACCTCCTCCTCCATGCTTCACGGTGGGAACCAGGCATGTAGAGTCCATCCGTTCACCTTTTCTGCATCGCCAAAGACATGGTGGTCGGAACCAAAGATCTCAAATTTGGACTCATCAGACCAAAGCACAGATTTCCACTGGTCTAATATCCATTCCTGTGTTCTTTAGCCCAAACAAGTCTCTTCTGCTTGTTGCCCTGTCCTTAGCAGTGGTTTCCTAGCAGCTATGTTTACCATGAAGGCCTGCTGCACAAAGTCTCCTCTTAACAGTTGTTGTAGAGATTTGTCTGCTGCTAGAACTCTGTGTGGCATTGACCTGGTCTCTAATCTGAGCTGCTGTTAACCTGCGATTTCTGAGGCTGGTGACTCAGATGAACTTATCCTCCACAGCAGAGGTGACTCTTGGTCTTCCTTTCCTGGGGCGGTCAGTTTCTTTGTAGCGCTTGATGGTTTTTGCAACTGCACTTGGGGACACTTTCAAGTTTTCCCAATTTTTCGGACTGACCTTCATTTCTTAAAAGTAATGATGGGCACTCATTTTTCCTTTACTTAGCTGCTTTTTTTTTTGCCATAATTACAAATTCTAACAGTCTACTTTTTTAGTAGGACATATCAGCCTGTGTATCCACCAGACTTCTGCACACACACAAAACTAATGGTCCCAACCCCATTATAAGGCAAGAGATCCCACTTATTAAACCTGACAGGGCACACCTGTGAAGTGAAAACCATTTATGGTGACTACCTCTTGAAGCTCATCAAGAGAATGCCAAGAGTGTGCAAAGCAGTAATCAAAGCAAAAGGTGGCTACTTTGAGTAACCTAGAATAGAAGACATATTTTCAATTGATTCACCCTTGTTTGTTAAGTATATAATTCCACATGTGTTAATTCATAGTTTTGATGCCTTCAGTGTGAATCTACAATTTTCATAGTCATGAAAATACAGAAAACTGTTTGAATGAGAAGGTGTGTCCAAACTTTTGGTCTGTACTGTATATGTACCATGCGTTAACGCAGGCATTAAGACTAGTGCCAAAAATGAAAAAAAAAGCCATAAAAGTGTCAAGGGGTAAAACAGATTATTGAGAATGCGCACATAGGGTCTTATCCTTTATAGACCGGTAAATTTGTAAAAAAAATCAGATTTGCTCACCTGGTCCGGTTGTGTAGCACACAACCAGCGTAATCACTCAAACAATGCAGCTGCTGCAGGGACTGTACTTCCACGAGGTGCGGTGCTGTAATCAGGTTTTTCGGACGAAGTACCTTATTGTCTGCGCTGCTGCCAGAGAGGTAAATACACCAACGACACTGGACGTCTGAGTACTGGTGATAAAGGTTTATTTCCAACGCGTTTCGGAGCCACTGAGCCCTGGGAAGGAGCCCGGACATGGCTCCGAAACGCGTTGGAAATAAACCTTTATCACCAGTACTCAGACGTCCAGTGTCGTTGGTGTATTTACCTCTCTGGCAGCAGCGCAGACAATAAGGTACTTCGTCCAAAAAACCTGAAGGGGTAAAACGGATCCTTTAAAGCATCCTTCCAACGGATGCAAGGTCTCAAATGTGACCCTAGCCACACTTCACCGCCATAGTTGTGAAGACGGAATCGGTGTCCATTTTGGTGAAGTTAGAGTCGGTGTTGGATTCAGGGAAATTGAGGAATCCGAGTCGGATGTTTGGTTTACCGACTCCACAGGACTGATAAATACCACTATATTTCATATTTTACACTTATACACAAATCCCATCATATGCAAACAGTTAAAAAAAACACAAGTATCTATTAAGCTCGTGGAACCGACAATTTGTGCAAAATAACTCACTGGAATCTTGGAGGAGCAAACTCGCAGTGAAAGTGAAGCAGAAATGTAAGCATAAGCGTCTTACCTTATGCTGCAGCTTTGTAGATTCCCTTTCCCAAGAAAGTCCATTCTCAGTTGAGCGCCAGATGGTACAATGCATGTCTTGTTCTTGTTTGGATGCCACATTTGTGAGTGAAATCAACACTTCTCTATGACTTTTGAATAAGATGTATTTTACAAGCTCTCGAGAAATCAATACACCACAACTTTAGCATAGTGTACTAAGTAGGGTTTCTGCTTTATTAATGGACTCAAGTTTCATTGGTGACAAAACAAACAAAACTTCCTGCTGAAAGATATAGCCCATAGGAATTTTTGCACGTGAACAGAAATGTCAAACTAAACAGTAGTGTTATTTGATCGAACCGAGAGTCGTGAGACAAGATGGATACATAGACAAGAAGAGTGAAGTAAAGGGGGAGCCAGCACAGTCAGAAAAATTGGAAAAATAAATAGTGTAAATACACATATTTTTTCCATACTGCACAGTGATAAGACATTTCGCAAAAGATTAAATAATCTTTTGAGCCACTCTTCCACGTCAAGGAATGTCTCAGATAGAGTGGTCCTATTCTATAAATTTTTAATTTTTGTTGTGTCCTAAAACAGCAAAATACATATAAAATGGACCATATAAAGCAATCACTCACCTTATGCATATCAGACCATGCTTCCAAGGTGTCAGCCTAGGTCAGTGAATAAAAGCCAACTGAGGCCCAAACACCTGCAGCTTTTAATGCATTCAGGAGGCCGTAATGGCACAGCGAATTAAAAAAATGTAGAGTAGGACTGCCCCATCTGAGAATGCCGTGACGTGGCGGGGTAGCTCAAAGAATTGATCAATTGTTTGCCAAATGTCTCAGTTTAAAGTACAGTTAGAAATTATGTGCACATGCACTTTTTGTATTGCGTGCTAACCTTAGGCAGCGCTGGCTTCTTGGCTTTTTTATTTGTTATAGGTTTGTGGCTGACCACCACTTTTTGCCGTGCGCGCTTGGTTATGCATGCCATTCTATCTGTCTTTAATGCGATTGATCTAGGCCGCTGTACATACATACAGCGGCCATACCCTGCCCATAGGCTCTGCTTGATTGTTGCACATGTGTTTGGGCCTGTTCTACCCTCATCCATGGTTGTTGGTTGGGCAGTGTGGGGGTCAGATCTGATAATGTCCGGATGTCATGTCCGGACCTGGTCTGCCTTTATCTGCGCTGCTTTTCTGGTGCCGTGGGAGTAGTTCAGAAATGCTTCCGGTACGTGTGCATTTGATATGGTTCTGCTTTTAATGCATTCAGGAGGCCGTAATGGCAAAGCGAATTAAAAAATGTAGAGTAGGACTGCCCCATCTGAGAATGCCGTGACGTGGCAGGGTAGCTCAAAGAATTGATCAATTGTTTGCCAAATGTCTCAGTTTAAAGTACAGTTAGAAATTATGTGCACATGCACTTTTTGTATTGCGTGCTAACCTTAGGCAGCGCTGGCTTCTTGGCTTTTTTAATAGACAAGAAGAGGTATGGTCTCTCACAGTCACCATGTTCATTTACTCTTGTTTCTGTTTTTCTAAATCATTTACAAGTTCTCCGTCTGTGACATTTACAATCTTTGTTTCAGGGTGAAGATCTGCCCCATATTAATACTACAGAGACATATGTGAGGGGTGATGAGTGGTGTAAAGAGGAATTTCCTACAGATAACTTCCTACAGATACAGATCACAGGTAAGTAGTAACCACTAAATACAGAAAAGTCACCGATTCTTCTCATTGGATGGTATATTTATGTGTTGAATTCTTTTTAGAGAATTTTTGTCTGGATTTTATACTTAAAGATTTAATCACTGAAAATACACCTTTTCACTGAACACTGTGCTCAGTGGATGTCTCCAAACATACTTGGAAAGCCAGGGATTCAAACTCAGGACTAGGGATGGGCGAATCTGAACTGTTCGGGCATGGACCCTGAACACAGTCTTCCTTGAGACGTTTGTGTTAAAGTTCGGGTTCAGTCCGGGGGTTGGAAAAAGAGGCAAAACATAGATTAAACATCACCTCATGCTAACCGGGTCTGCACACTCTTGCCCTTCTGGGGTCGCTCATTAACTACCTGGTTATTCACTGTAGTAACCTGGAAAGAGCCCATACATTCTATTATCTAGAATGTATGGACTCTTTCCAGGTTACTGCACTAGCTCTAACAGCCAAGCACAGATGACGCCGACTCTCTGACAGCATCTGTGATTGACTGCTTTGCCCCCACCCGTTGTGACGGTGTCTGTGATTGGTTGCCATAGGCAATGAATCTGATGTCCTAGTAGTATAAAAATAAGGACATAAGGACAATGTAGTGCTTTGCTGTATTTTTGATTCTCAGCACAGATAAAGCGGACAGCTATGGGCTGTCTTTGTCTTTTATACCAATTAAACGTTATTTTGTCTGTGTAAAGATTCATAATGGGCGGGTATAACATTGGCCTGAAATTATGAATCCCAGGCTTGGTGCCAGATGGCATTAAACAGCTGGCATCAACCGCATTATCTCCCAGCATGCCAAGCACAGTGTATGTAAACGCAGAAGACATGTACCCATGTTGTGGGCTTTTAGGCAGCGGAAATGTGATTTTTATTGCGGGAATATTGCAGGAAAATCTGCAGTATGGCAAATCTTGCAGCATATTTTGCTGCAATTTTTACCCATAGACCTCATTGTTAACTCCTGAATATGCAGCAGTGTTCAAACAGTGAGTATTTGCTGCGTATTTAGTGAATATATTTTGCACTGATGACATGGGACTCGACTGTATTTTTGGTCACCAGAACAGGTACAGTAGGCAGGTATGGGCTGCCCCCAGCTGCCTAGTTTTACCTGGTTCGTAATCAAAATACAGGGAAGCCCTTTTATTAAAAATTATTTCTTGAAATAATTTTAAAAAGTATGACGTGGAGCTTTGCTATTTTTTTTGTTTTCAGTCAGGTACAACTAGGCAGCTGAAGGTTGGAATCCCCAGTGTGGGGAGTCCCAAGCATTCTGGGCCCCCCCACTGTAAATTGCAGCCTGCAGCCGCCCCAGAAAATGGTGCATTCAAAAGCAGTGCCATTTTCTGGAGCTGTACCCAGATCTTCCAACTGCCCTGTGGTGGTGGCAGACTTGGTAATAAGGAATTAATCAGTTTCCCACCCCATTGCCCTGTAGAATGTAAGCCCGCAAGGACAGTGTCCTCTCTCCCCTCTGTACCAGTCTGTCACTGTTAGTTTGTTCATTGTATTTTTAACTTGTTTGTATGTAACCCTTTCTCATGTACTTCACCATGGAATCAATGGTGCTCTATAAATAAATAATAATGATAATATTAATAATAATGTGCCAGCTGAATATTACCAGCTGGCATTAAGCCCGAGATTTATAATGTTGGGCCAATGTTAGACCCAGCCATTATGAATCTCTAGTAAATAGTAAATAATACACCACACGGAGAAAAATAATTTTATTTGAGCAAAAAGCACAAACACATACCTTAAATCCATCTTTATTACTCCCACATAACCCTCCATGAATCTCTGCGACAACTGTTCACATCAGGACACGTCAAGTCTGGGCCACCTGAGTTCAACTTGAGCGACACGGCTCTCTGATCTGAAGTGAACTTTCCTGCGTCATAGCGGGACCCGAATCTCAATATAACATGACTGATGATGGATTTTTCCACTGTGAGGAGACATGCAGTGTAATATGCATCTATGATCAGTACTGTGAGTTGTTTACAAAGCTTATCGCAACGATTTGACTGTCCTCTAGGCCAAAACAAACCTGGAAAAGAAGCTGCAAATAGGAAATTCATTAATACCACCTAACATCACAAGCTTCACTCAAAAAAACAGCTCCAGACATCAAGTTAGAAATTAGTTAATTAAATGTTTAACAAAATATATCAGGTTACAGAGGTGTTAGGATCGGGTTCAAGACTGGGCCCAGGGGTGTGGGAGTCCACCAACCCCAGCGCCTGATTTATGTGAATGTGTCTCCCCGAGGACGCACATCCATGTCACTGAGCAGCGAACCAAGCAGCCCTTATTGGGTCTGTATTTCATGGAGGCCTGGTGTCTCCCCCCCACCTGTCATCCTACAGAGCAATTAAGAAATAGGCAGTGCTCCCTCTCTTTTCATTCTCCTCCTATGCTCTGATATCTCAGCACACCGGAGCACATTGACATCACTACTACACGCCACTGTACTAAGATGTGCAGAGTGTAGTACACTCACAGAGAGGCCGGAGCAGCAGGGAACTGGGAGTGGTGAGTACTCATTGATTTTTTTTAATCAGTGAGTACATGCTGGCCAGAGGACTTAGGGAGGAGGGGGATGCATTATACTATATGGAGGGTTATGAAGCTGCATTATGCTATATGGAGGACTATGAGGCTGCGTTATACTATATGGAGGACTATTGTGGCCGGAGGTGGAGAACTATATTTATCAGGATGGGGGACATATATACCAGGATAAGGTCCATATTCCAGGAGGAGAACCATATATAGCAGGATGGATATCATATATAGCTGGAGAAGGGACATTAATACATGATGAAGGGGGAGAGGGGTCAATTTGTGAGTCTTTATAGGATTTAGAGCCTTACACGAGGCCCATACATCTGACCAACATGTGCGTTGTAACCTTTGGCAACAGATGAAGAGTAACATTAACATATGGAAAACACTACTCCAAAAGATAAGTGAAAAATTGAAACTGCACAATCTGGTGGCCTTACATCATCATCTAAAAGACCTTGCTTAGTGCTCTGCTTTCTTAGACAATTGATATGCATTACAATTTGTATGAAAATGTATAAAATGTATAACATTGATATGATTTAATGCAGTTGTTGAAAAATAATAAAATAATTTTTATCCTTGACAGATGACTGTACCAGTAGTTCAGAGGGACGTCTGATATTTTCAGAATTTGTAGCAGATGATCATGGTATTCCACCAGATACAAATGAAGAACATGCCATTATCCAATATATACCTCAAGACCTTCTCAGAAAAAATCTTCTATCCGATCATTTTCAACAGATCCTTTCGTCTGCTTCGTCAATGACTGATATGCAAAACCATAGTCATATAACTGTTGAACAAGAACTAACTCTTAAAGAGGACAACCCATATTCATGTTCAGAATGTGGGAAATGTTTTAATAAGAAATCACATATCATTACACATCAGAGAATTCATACGGGGGAGAAGCCATTTTGTTGTTCAGAATGTGGGAAACGTTATAACGAGAAATCCAAACTTGTTGTACATCAAAGAATTCACACACAGGAGAAACCATATTCATGTTCAGAATGTGGGAAATGTTTTCATGGGAAATCTGATTTTGTTAGACATCAGAAAATTCACACAGGAGAAAAACCATTTTTATGTTCAGAATGTGGGAAATGTTTTAAAGGGAAATCAGATCTTGTTGGACATCAGAAAATTCACACAGGAGAAAAGCCATTTTTATGTTCAGAATGTGGGAAATGTTTCAGAAAGAAATCAAATCTTGTTGTACATCAGAGAACTCACACGCAGGAGAAACCATATCCATGTTTAGAATGTGGAAAATGTTTTTTTCAGAAATCACATCTTGTTAAACATCAGAGAATTCATACAGGGGAGAAGCCATATTCATGTTCAGATTGTGGGAAATGTTTTACAGAGAAAACAAATCTTGTTAGACATCAAAGGACACACAGAGGGAAGCTGTGATTTTTCAGTTTTATCATTTTGTTGAAAACGTGTAAGAAAAATATGTAAGCTCTAGCAAATTCACCCATCTACAAGAAAAAGGGAAAACAATTTGGGCATTAGATGCTTTTAGAAAATGTACCCAATTACCAATGATTATTTGTTATTGAAAAGCAAATACTGTCCATATATTATACCTATGTATAAGCCATATTCAAAAAATATATAAAAAGGTGGACTGAAGTGAAACTAAATATAATTCTAACGCCTATTTAGTGCCGTAAGCTATTTTCTAATATACTTGTATTTAAAATTCCCTGTTGTCCCCTAACTAGACTAACTGTTACTCTTATTTCCTTTCCTTTTTTCTTGTGTGATGACGCTTGATGTAGGAATCCCAGTGCATGCTGGGATACTCAAACCATCATCAGAGCAGGGGGCAGAGGCTGCAGTCACTGTCATAGCTCCTGCCCCTCCCTAAAATGAAGCGTCATCAGTGATTTTCTTTTCAGACCCTGTGCTCTTCCCTGCTGTGCTTCTCCCTTTGAGCTGTGCACTGTACGATCTGCACAGTGATAGTGTACACTCTGTTTTTGTCTCATATCAGTAGCAACAGAGTGTAATCAAAACCTTGTCTCCTGCATGATGGGTACTGACGCTGCTCTGTTGCTGGCTGGTTATTACTGAACTGAGCCAACAACAGATTGAATGCTGTCACTGTGCAAATCGCACAACGCACAGTCTGCAGGAAGGGACACAGCAAGGGCGAGCACTGCACCTGAAGCAAGTTTCACTGATGGAGCTTTGTTTCAGGCAAGGTGCAGAGACTGTGACAGTGACTGCAGCCTCTGCCCCTTTCTCTGATGATGCTTTGTTTGAGATTCCCAGTGCATGCTGGGACACTCAAAGTGTCTTCATACAGGAATAAAAGAAAAAAAATAGAATAGATATTAGATAGTGTAGTTAGGAAACAGTAGTAAATTTTTAATACAAGTATATTAGAAAATAGCTTAGATTACGGCACTAATTACATTCACCGTTATAATGAAATTTAGTTTGACTTTGGACTGCCCCTTTAAAAGGACACTGTCAGGTCATTTTTCAGTATCATACTAATATTACCCTTGAATAGTGCCTGGGCAGACCTTTTAAAAACATGTAAAATCATTCTACTCTTTTCAGTTTCCATGGTATCAGCATTGTCAGACGCTGCAGTCTGCTGCTGCGTTAGTCCTCTTCATTATAAGCACTTAGGATTAGTCCAGCTGTGTTATAAACTGTCATGTAATTATGCACTCCCTCGCAGCAGCTCTTTCCTCCCTTCCCCCTTTGCTCTCAGTGCAGTGTGGTTTCATTTTCAGGAGCTTCTGTTCTGTTGAGGACATGGAGGAAGAGAGCTATTGCAGGTCTGCATTATCTGATCTAGACTCCATTTGTTTCTGTAAGAAGGCATCCCTGTGCTGTCATTGTGTACATATATTACATTACTGATCCTGAGTCACCTCCTGTATTATACTCCAGAGCTGCAATCACTATGTGATAGTTTCTGTGTTGTATTTCACCTATTACTTGGCTGCAAACACAGAGTGGAGGATGCAGCCCCCCCTCCCTCACTGGTGTCCTGTGCAGTGATGTGAATATGTCACATGAATATTCATCCTATGGGGAGTGGACAGCAGAAAAGAAAATAATAACTCACTGTGATTGACAGATCGAATGAGTCTCTTTATTTGAAGTTTACAGAAGATAGGAGGGAAATATAAATAAAAGAATCAATAGAGAGAGCTTACAGCGAAGAATTAGAAAATGATAACACTTACATATGGATTTTTGACCTGACAGATTTCCTTTAATATATTACAGTGATACACGTGCTTTCATGCGGCAGTGTTCACAAGGGCACACAAGGTTGTGGAGTTGTTAAGCCAAACATCCAACTCCGACTCCTCAATTTCCCTGAATCCAGCTCCACCAAAATGGACATCGACTCCATGACTCCGACTCCACAAACATGACTGGGAAGTCAGTAAGCCAAACATCCGACCCTCAATTTCCGGAATCCGATTTCACTAAAACGCACACCGACACCATGACTCCAGTCCCACAGCCTCGCGGACATGTAGTTTCTTGTGCGAACAGGAAGGTTTATTGAGTTCATAAAGTTCCAAAACAAAGACAGTCTTCTCTACTGCATAAAGGCAGGGCCGCCAATAGGGCCTTATAAGCCATACAGCTCTATGGGGCCCGGCGATTAGTGGAGGGGGCGTGGACATACAAGCAGGCGGGGGGGGGGGGCCCGGGTGCGCTGGCTGTGGGCTGGGCCATTTGGAGCAATGCAGCCCGCCCCCTTTGGCCAGCTGCACAGTAGTTCATACGCTGCCAGTCTCGTCGTCATCGTCACAGGGCGGGGCCAGGCTGAGAGTGACGAGACACGAGATTAGTGTCTGTGCTGCTGCTCTTTGCCAGAGCGGCGCCGGCGCGGCAAAGCATTGAGCAGCTGCAGTGTCATGAATGATGATGATGTGATCTGTACATAATGATTCTACTCTTCTCTCCTTATGCAGCACTGAGCGTGTGAAAGAGACATTGGTGGCAGTAAGACCCAGTGGATTCCTGCCCGACAAAGGCGGGGGCAGAGAGCAGAGAAAGCAGGTGCATTTACATGAGAAGAGCACAGGTATCGCTAACAAACTCTGTGGCTGCATCCTCGGCTCCTGCTGGCTTGCCTGCTGCTGTGTCAGTGTGTGTGCAGCCAGCCAGCATGCTTTGCCAGAGTGGCGAAGCAGCATCGGTCAGAGAGAGCAGCTGTAGACATGACTACTAGACCGATAGGCTGGCTGCAGCACAGTCAGCCTGCATGCTTAGTGAGCTGAGCGCTGACTCTGACCTTCAGCAGTGTGACTCAGACACACATACAGCAGCCTGAATGCAGGGACCCAGGTCCACCCACTCTCCCTCTGCGTAGTGTAGATAGTGTATATTTGTGTAGGGGCCCGGACCGGCTGTCACCGCCCACTCCAGGTCTGAGTCACTGCACTGTGGGGTCAGAGGCACCACAAGGACCACATTGCAGCAGAATGTATGGGGGTGCAGTGTGGGGCCTGGGGCACCACAAGAACCAGCATGCTAAAGATAAAGGAATATTATGTGATGTACCCCCTCACTGAAGCCCAGCGTGTAGGAATGATAATGGGACAGTTAACGGGCAATGCACGGCGTGAGGTTGCGTCCTGGCTGGACACAGATAAGGACACTGTAGAGCAGAGCAGAGGTCCCCAATTCCAGGCCTCAAGGCCCGCCAACAGTGCAGGTTTTCAGGATCTCCTTAGTATTGCACAGGTGCTAATGTGATCATCTGCACAGGTAATGATTCCAAGCCCTGTGCAATACTAAGGAGATCCTAAAAACCTGCACTGTTGATGGGCCTTGAGGCCTGGAGTTGGGGACCTCTGCTGTAGAGCATCTAGCAGCTAGACTGAAAGCAACGTTTGAATCTGCTGCTGATACCCGGGCGAAGATGAGGTTCTTTGCATGCCACCAGAAACCTAAACAGAGTGCCAGAGACTTTGCCTTGAACCTGCAGGAAGCACTCAGAGCCCTTAAGCTGGCAGAACCTACTTTAGCCCCGGGAGCTGATAAAATGCTATTTGACCAATTCATAGAGGGCCTCTATTCCCCTTCCCATCGAGGACAGTTAAGCATGATACTGCTGCAGAACCCTGACATGACATTTACTGAGCTGAAAGATAGCTATCCGTTTGCAGCAGCTGGAAGAGCCACGGGAGCTACCCACTGTCCTGGACATTGCAGCAGCACCTCAGCAACCGATAGCATCAGCGACATCTGCTATGTCAGCAACTGCTGCTGAGACTGGAGAACTCATTTCTAATGCCGCAATCAATCAAAAGCTAGATGCCCTGACAGACACCGTGATCTCCATGGCCAAGGTCATCAAGGAACTGCGAGAGTCAAAGCTTGCACCCAAGACCAAGTCGGCGACCATCAGAGAGGATGTCCAGTGGACGAGGCCCAGAAGATACCCAGCAGCAAGAGGACGACCCAGCGATCGCTACCAACCGGATGGACAGCCCATTTGCCGCCGTTGCCAGAAACCAGGCCATCTTGCTCGTGAGTGTCCTATAAACGACGATTCCCTGGGCAGGCGGGCCGCTCCCCAGGAATGAACACTCAAGGCCCCTCAGGCTGGTATGACAGATTCGTGGGAGGAAAGCCGGTGATCCCTATTGTGTTGGATGGCATTCCCTTTAGTGCCTTGCTGGATACCGGGTCCCAAATAACATCCATCCCACATGTTCTATATAAAAGGTACTGGGCTGATTCAGACATTACTAATGCGCCAGATGACTTTAACTTTGAGGTATGGGCTAGTAATGGACAGGTAATACCAAAGGTTGGATTTAGAGAGATGAATATTCAGGTTGGGAAGGTAGAATTGCAGAACCAGGGTGTTATAATCATCAACGTTAACCGGCGAGAACGTGAACCAGTGATGCTGATAGAAATGAATGTAATTGAGAAATGTTTTTCCAAAGTGTTAAGTGTTTTGCAGCAAATCGCCGAGACTGCCGGAACTGGACAACAGAGGCTTCTGTACAAAGAGATCAAAGCTCTGATGTTGAAGCAACAGGTAGAAATCTCCGGAGGTGAGATCGGCAGTGTACGAGTAAGTGATCCAATACCCATTGTAATACCTCCCAAAACTGAAATGTTGGTCTGGTGTAGAGCCGCAATAGGCATTAAGGGGCAAGACTATCAAGCCCTGGTAGTGTCACGGGTGGCACGGATGACAGGGTAGAGGCCACGCGCAGACGGTCCCAGCGTTTGGCCAATCAGCCATAAGGTTTGAGGACGGTCCGTCTTTCAGGGGCATTTACCTTCTGTGTAGATAAAGAGAAGGTATGATAAGATCTCCCTATCATGGGAGGACGGCTGGGAAGGTCTTGTGCTCGGTCTGGTTTCTACACCAGTATTCTGGGTCTCTAGGACCCAGCAGGTTCTTCCCTCCTTTATAAGGAGTTTCATTGCCCTCCCTCGGTGCAGGTGATATTTCCTTGTGGACTCATTATCCTTGCTCCAAGCAGAAGCTGAGATTGTGGAGGTTGCTGTGCTCTGCTGCAAGATAAGTGTTTTCTTTCCCCATTGTCTGTTTTCCTTGTGTTGTCTTTAGTTGTTAGTGGAGGGGTCTAGTGAACCTCCCCATCTGATCCTTAGATAAGGTAGTGCTAGGATCAGAGAGGGACGAGGTTCGTGGTCGGCGACAGTTGAGGAAACTGTATAGGGACGTCAGGGCAGACAGGGTCAGCCCCAGGAAGACTAGGGGTCACCCACTCCCTCTTGTGCCCATAGCTTTAGGGACTCCTTATCCCCCCCCGTCGTTGTCCTACGCTGGGTGTCTCTCCCGCTCCCAGCGTGACATTATCACCTGCCAATACTGTAACTGAAGGACAGGGGAGGAACCGAATTTTCTTCCTTTCCTTATGGATCCTGTGTCTGCTTTGGCCCAGCAGCTGCAGTCTCTGTCTTTGGAGGTTGCGGACCTTCGGTCGGCTTTACAGGGCCCGCAACCGCAAAATGGTGTCTTGGGGAATCAAGCATTGGGTCAGGCCAGACCTGAACCTAAGGTTGCCCTCCCTGACAGGTTTTCAGGAGGTAGAGATAAGTTTACTGTATTCAAAGAGGCCTGTAAATTATATTTTAGGCTTAGGCCTTATTCCACTGGTGATGAGCAGCAGCGTGTAGGAATTATTATGTCGCTACTGCAGGGAGATCCCCAGTCCTGGGCTTTCTCTCTGCCACAGGACTCTACTTGTCTCCGCTCTGTGGATGAATTTTTTGACGCCCTGGGCCTCATATATGATGACCCTGACCGTGTCGCTTTGGCTGAATCCAGGTTACGCCATCTCCGCCAGGGGACTCGGTCGGCGGAATCATATTGTTCTGAGTTCCGCAGGTGGGCTACGGACACGAAGTGGAACGATCCGGCACTCCGGAGTCACTTTTGTCAGGGTCTTTCGGAGAGGCTGAAGGACGCTCTGGCGGTTTATGAGACCCCTCCGTCCCTGGAGGCGGCTATGTCGTTAGCTATTCGTATGGATAGACGCCTCCAGGAGCGGAGGGGGAGACCTCCTGTTACTGGGAGCCATTCTCGTGGTGATTCCTGGTTACCGGGAGGTCACGCGGAGAGTGAGTCGTTCCTCCCGAGTGCGGAGGAACCGATGCAGCTGGGAGGTGCGGCGGCCTCGAGGTTCTCCGCCGGTACCTCCCGGGGCAAGGGGAAGGGGGTCTGTTTTTTCTGTGGGAAAGGGGACCATTTTATTGGGGCCTGTCCCTACACCCCTACACGGACTGGGGGGCCTGGACCTTCTGTGACTATGGGGGGTGTGGAGGTGGTCGAGCGGGAGGTGTGTGTATCCTCCATTTGTACTTCCCGTTTCCTCCTAAGTGCGGAGGTGGCGCTGGAGGGCACAACGGAGGGTATTTCTGTGTTTGTGGATAGTGGTGCGGGGGTCAGCATGGTGGATGCTCAGTTTGTAGACGCTCATGGGCTTAACTGCTGTTTATTGTCTCGCCCCATCCGTATCTATGCCATCGACTCAGCACCTCTTGCTCAAGGTAGTCTCACACATATCGTACATGACATTAAGTTGACGGTTGGATCCCAACATCAAGAGACGATATCTTGCTATGTTCTAGACGGTCTCCCCGCTCCCATTGTCCTGGGCTTGCCATGGTTGATTAAACATAATCCCGTAGTGGATTGGCAGTCCCGGGACATTGTGGAATGGAGTGATTTTTGTTCTGAGAATTGTTTGGTTACCTCGTTTTCGGTGGTGTCTGCGGTATCTCTGCCCCCGTTCCTATCGGAGTATGAGGATGTGTTCTCAGAGAAGGGGTGCCAAGACCTGCCCCCCCATCGGGCATACGATTGCCCAATCAACCTCGTTCCCGGAGTTAAACTGCCCAAAGCTAGGATGTTTGCTATATCGGGTCCGGAAAGACAGGCGATGAAGGATTTCATTTCCGAGAGTCTGCAGTCGGGTCACATCAGGCCCTCAACCTCGCCGGTTGCGGCTGGTTTCTTTTTTGTTAAGAAAAAAGATGGGGGCCTCCGTCCTTGCCTGGATTTCCGGGAGTTGAATCGGATTACTGTCCGTGATCCGTACCCCCTCCCTCTGATTCCTGATTTATTCAGTCAGGTAGTGGGTGCTAAATGGTTCTCCAAGTTGGATTTGAGGGGGGCCTACAACCTGATTAGGGTCAGAGAGGGGGATGAATGGAAGACGGCATTTAATACCCCGGACGGCCATTTTGAAAGTCTCGTAATGCCGTTCGGGCTCACTAACGCCCCTGCGGTGTTCCAACACTTTGTCAATGACATATTCCATCATTTGGTGGGTAGATTTGTGGTTGTTTACTTAGATGATATCTTGATCTATTCCCCGATTTGGAGACGCATCAGTCCCATGTCAAGCAGGTGTTACAGGTATTACGAGACAATAAGCTGTATGCTAAACTCGAGAAATGTGTCTTCGCCGTTCAGGAGGTACGGTTTTTGGGGTACCTCCTGTCGCCATTGGGTTTTCGGATGGATCCGGAAAAAGTCCGGGCGGTGTTGGACTGGGAACAACCGGACAATCTACGGGCATTGCAACGTTTTTTGGGGTTTACCAACTTTTACCGTAAATTTATTCGGAACTATTCGGTGCTGGTGACGCCTCTTACGGACATGACTAGGAAGGGGACCGATTTTTCCGAGTGGTCGGAGTCTGCTCGCCAGGCTTTCTCCTCCCTAAAGCGTTGTTTTGTTTCCGCACCTATTCTCCGTCAGCCCGATCTTTCTCAGCCCTTCGTTGTGGAGGTGGATGCGTCTGAGGTGGGGGTGGGGGCTGTATTGTCGCAAGGCCCTTCGCCTGGGAAATGGGTGCCCTGCGCGTTCTTCTCCAAGAAGTTGTCGTCGGCCGAGAGGAATTATGATGTCGGTAATAGGGAGCTGTTGGCTATTAAATTGGCTTTTGAGGAATGGCGTCACTGGTTGGAAGGGGCTGTCCATCCCATCACGGTTATTACCGACCACAAGAACCTGTCTTACCTTGAGTCCGCCAAGCGTCTCAATCCCCGGCAGGCCCGGTGGTCCTTGTTTTTCACGAGATTTAATTTTACCGTCACTTACCGTCCAGGGGTTGAGAACGTGAAGGCTGATGCATTGTCGCGTAGTTTCCCGGGTGGTAGTGCTCATGAAAGTCCCGTTCCCATCTTACAGGAGGGGGTGGTTGTTTCTGCTCTTTGCCCTGATCTGGAGGGGGAGGTGTTGAAGGTCCAGGGGGGCGCCCCTGCCTCCTGTCCTTCTGGGAGACCGTTTGTGCCATCATCTTTGCGTCTCAGAGTGCTGTCAGAGCATCACGACTCCGTATTGGCAGGGCATCCCGGCAGTAGGGCCACCTTCGATCTTTTATCTCGTCGCTTTTGGTGGCCGGGGTTGAGGAAGGACGTAGCGGAATTCGTATCTGCCTGTAGTGTGTGTGCACGGGCTAAGGTTCCGCATACCCGTCCGGCTGGTTCTCTCTTGCCATTGTCTATTCCTGAGAGGCCATGGACACATGTGTCAATGGATTTTATCACCGATCTTCCGGCGTCTGCAGGCAAGACGGTAGTGCTGGTAGTGGTTGATAGGTTCAGTAAGATGGTTCGCTTTGTGGCACTGCCCGCGCTTCCTAATGCTCGGACACTGGCACAGGTGTTTGTAAGTGAGATCGTGAAGCTTCATGGAGTTCCCTCCGAGGTGGTTTCTGATCGTGGTACTCAGTTTGTCTCCAAGTTTTGGAAGGCTTTTTGTGCACGTTTAGGAATTGCCTTGTCCTTCTCTTCTGCTTTTCATCCTCAGTCTAATGGGCAGACCGAACGTATGAATCAGAATTTGGAGACTTATCTGAGGTGTTTTGTCTCTGACAATCAGGAGACTTGGGCGAGTTATTTGCCCTTGGCCGAGTTTGCCCTTAATAATCGTCTTCAGGAGTCCACTGGCAAGTCACCGTTCTTCGGTGCATATGGGTTTCATCCTCAGTTTGGTACTTTTAGTGGTACTAGTCCTTCCGGAGTTCCTGAGGAGGACCGATTTACCTCATCCCTCTCCTCGGTTTGGCGGAGGGTACAGAGTAGCTTGAAGCTCTTAGGCGACAGGTACAAACGTATGGCTGACAGGAAGCGTGCGCCAGGTCCGGACCTGTGTGTGAATGACTACGTGTGGTTGTCTACCAAGAATGTGAAGTTGAAGGTGCCCTCTTGGAAGTTGGGGCCCAGGTTTATTGGCCCTTATCAGATAACCGCCGTTATCAATCCCGTGGCGTTTCGTCTTGCGTTGCCTCCCGCTCTTAAGATCCACAATGTATTTCATAGGTCGCTCCTCAAACCGTATGTGCCGTCGTCTAACCCGTCTCCTTTGCCCCCGGAGCCCATCTGCGTAGCGGGGAATTTGGAATTTGAGATCTCAAAGGTGGTTGATTCTCGCAGGGTGCGCCGTTCTCTTCAGTATTTGGTGCACTGGAGGGGATACGGTCCGGAGGAACGGATGTGGGTGCCGGCGTCGGAAGTCTCCGCCGCTAGGCTGGTCCGCGCTTTTCACCGTTCCCATCCGGATAAGCCTGGTCCTGAGTGTCCGGGGGCCACTCGTGGACGGGGGGGTACTGTCACGGGTGGCACGGATGACAGGGTAGAGGCCACGCGCAGACGGTCCCAGCGTTTGGCCAATCAGCCATAAGGTTTGAGGACGGTCCGTCTTTCAGGGGCATTTACCTTCTGTGTAGATAAAGAGAAGGTATGATAAGATCTCCCTATCATGGGAGGACGGCTGGGAAGGTCTTGTGCTCGGTCTGGTTTCTACACCAGTATTCTGGGTCTCTAGGACCCAGCAGGTTCTTCCCTCCTTTATAAGGAGTTTCATTGCCCCCCTCGGTGCAGGTGATATTTCCTTGTGGACTCATTATCCTTGCTCCAAGCAGAAGCTGAGATTGTGGAGGTTGCTGTGCTCTGCTGCAAGATAAGTGTTTTCTTTCCCCATTGTCTGTTTTCCTTGTGTTGTCTTTAGTTGTTAGTGGAGGGGTCTAGTGAACCTCCCCATCTGATCCTTAGATAAGGTAGTGCTAGGATCAGAGAGGGACGAGGTTCGTGGTCGGCGACAGTTGAGGAAACTGTATAGGGACGTCAGGGCAGACAGGGTCAGCCCCAGGAAGACTAGGGGTCACCCACTCCCTCTTGTGCCCATAGCTTTAGGGACTCCTTATCCCCCCCCGTCGTTGTCCTACGCTGGGTGTCTCTCCCGCTCCCAGCGTGACAGGTAGAACCCGTGTACTCAGACACTAGACCGACCATAATCACAGCGAGAGGAGTAGTTGACGTACACAGGGGAAGAGTGCCATTACGCCTATTAAACTGCGGAGAAGACGAGGTCACATTACCTAAGTATGCTACCATGGCTAAGTTATACACGGTTGATAACAATAACATCACAGCCGCCGAGCCCTTGAACCCGTCATGTCAGGCGGATGACAATGGCTCAGAGGAGAAGCTGGAGGATTGGTGCCAAAAGTTGCATGTAGGTACCAGTTCTACACCTCCCCGTCACAAGCATGGAGTATACCGGGTAGTGAAGGAATATGAACAAATATTCAGTAAACACCCGTTAGACTTTGGGCAAATCAAAGGGGTAGAGCACACTATACCCACAGGTGACCATCAGCCTATAAAAGAGAGGTATAGACCCTTACCACCAGCTCACTACCAAACCACCAAAGATATGCTCAGAGAGATGAAATCTGCAGGGGTAATAAGAGACAGTTGTAGCCCCTGGACAGCACCTCTAGCGTTCGTTAAAAAGAAGGATGGGACCATGAGAATGTGCATAGATTACCGGCAGATTAATCGCATCACACATAAGGACGCACACCCATTACCTAGGATTGAGGAGTCATTAGCTGCACTAAAATCTGCTAACTACTTTTCCACCCTTGATCTGACTAGTGGGTACTGGTAGGTTCCTGTGGCCGAGACCGACAAGGTGAAGACAGCGTTTACTACGCCGATGGGCCTCTGTGAGTTTAATTGTATGCCGTTCGGACTCTGCAACGCACCCGGGACCTTCCAACGTCTGATGGAGAGCTGCTTAGGACACAAGAACTTTGAAACTGTCCTTCTGTACTTACAGTTAGGTCCAGAAATATTTGGACAGTGACACAATTTTCGCGAGTTGGGCTCTGCATGCCACCACATTGGATTTGAAATGAAACCTCTACAACAGAATTCAAGTGCAGATTGTAACGTTTAATTTGAAGGGTTGAACAAAAATATCTGATAGAAAATGTAGGAATTGTACACATTTCTTTACAAACACTCCACATTTTAGGTCAAAAGTAATTGGACAAATAAACATAACCCAAACAAAATATTTTTATTTTCAATATTTTGTTGCGAATCCTTTGGAGGCAATCACTGCCTTAAGTCTGGAAGCCATGGACATCACCAAACGCTGGGTTTCCTCCTTCTTAATGCTTTGCCAGGCCTTTACAGCCGCAGCCTTCAGGTCTTGCTTGTTTGTGGGTCTTTCCGTCTTAAGTCTGGATTTCAGCAAGTGAAATGCATGCTCAATTGGGTTAAGATCTGGTGATTGACTTGGCCATTGCAGAATGTTCCACTTTTTTGCACTCATGAACTCCTGGGTAGCTTTGGCTGTATGCTTGGGGTCATTGTCCATCTGTACTATGAAGCGCCGTCCAATCAACTTTGCAGCATTTGGCTGAATCTGGGCTGAAAGTATATCCCGGTACACTTCAGAATTCATCCGGCTACTCTTGTCTGCTGTTATGTCATCAATAAACACAAGTGACCCAGTGCCATTGAAAGCCATGCATGCCCATGCCATCACGTTGCCTCCACCATGTTTTACAGAGGAAGTGGTGTGCCTTGGATCATGTGCCGTTCCCTTTCTTTTCCAAACTTTTTTCTTCCCATCATTCTGGTACAGGTTGATCTTTGTCTCATCTGTCCATAGAATACTTTTCCAGAACTGAGCTGGCTTCTTGAGGTGTTTTTCAGCAAATTTAACTCTGGCCTGTCTATTTTTGGAATTGATGAATGGTTTGCATCTAGATGTGAACCCTTTGTATTTACTGTCATGGAGTCTTCTCTTTACTGTTGACTTAGAGACAGATACACCTACTTCACTGAGAGTGTTCTGGACTTCAGTTGATGTTGTGAATGGGTTCTTCTTCACCAAATAAAGTATGCGGCGATCATCCACCACTGTTGTCATCCGTGGATGCCCAGGCCTTTTAGAGTTCCTAAGCTCACCAGTCAATTCCTTTTTTCTCAAAATGTACCCAACTGTTGATTTTGCTACTCCAAGCATGTCTGCTATCTCTCTGATGGATTTTTTCTTTTTTTTCAGCCTCAGGATGTTCTGCTTCACCTCAATTGAGAGTTCCTTTGACCGCATGTTGTCTGGTCACAGCAACAGCTTCCAAATGCAAAACCACACACCTGGAATCCACCCCTGACCTTTTAACTACTTCATTGATTACAGGTTAACGAGGGAGACGCCTTCAGAGTTAATTGCAGCCCTTAGAGTTCATTGTCCAATTACTTTTGGTCCCTTGAAAAAGAGGAGGCTATGCATTACAGAGCTACGATTCCTAAACCCTTTCTCCAATTTGGATGTGGAAACTCTCATATTGCAGCTGGGAGTGTGCACTTTCAGCCCATATTATATATATAATTGTATTTCTGAACATGTTTTTGTAAACAGCTAAAATAACAAAACTTGTGTCACTGTCCAAATATTTCTGGCCCTAACTGTAGATGACGTCATGGTCTATTCCAAGACGTATGAGCAACATCTACAAGATCTGGCAGAAGTGTTCGAAGCCCTATCGAAATATGGCATGAAGATCAAGCCATCCAAGTGTCACCTTCTCAAACCAAAGGTACATGTCGTGAGTTCAGAGGGAGTAGCATCGGATCCTGATAAAGTCACAGTGATAAGGGATTGGCCAAGACCTACGAACGTGAAAGAAGTGAGGCAATTCCTGGGCCTGGTAGGCTATTATAGAAGATTTATGAGAGGATTCACGAAGCTAGCAGCTCCTCTGCAAGACATTCTAGTAGGACGATCAAAGAAGACTTCATCCTGTAATTTCCTGACACGGTGGGATGAGGAAAGAGAAGATTCCTTCAATAAGCTGAAAAGTGCACTGACGGGAGAAGAGATCCTGGCATACCCTGATTACCATCAACCCTTCATTCTATACACGGATGCCAGCAACGTTGGACTGGGAGCAGTATTATCACAGATGCAAGGAGGCAAAGGAAGAGTTATTGCCTTTGCAAGTAGGAAGCTCCGGCCTACAGAAAGAAATCCCGAGAACTACAGCTCCTTCAAGTTAGAGCTACTGGCAGTAGTTTGGGCTGTGACTGAACGTTTTAAACATTACTTGGCAGGTGCAGAATTCACCATCTACACGGATAACAACCCGTTGACTCACCTGGATACAGCGAAACTAGGAGCTCTGGAGCAGCGATGGATAGCCCGGCTATCTAATTACAACTTTGTCATCAAATACAGAGCAGGTCGCAAGAACGGGAACGCAGATGCCTTGTCACTGATGCCGCACCTGAAAGATGTGGAAGAGGAACCGGAAGAGTTGGAAGAGATTGAACTACCGGCCTTTCATCGTTCAAAGGTACAAGATTATCAACCCGGCGCCTACCAAAGAAAGCAGGAAGTAAATCTTAACCCGTTAAGACACTACGGATGGGCCGAAGCCCAAGATAATGATCCAGCCGTGAAGCTAGTGAAAGAACTGCTTACGCAACAACGCGCATACCCTGATCAGAATGCCCCAGCTGAAGCTATACAGCTATGGAAAGATAGAGGCAAGTTGTTTCTACATCAAGGAAAGCTCTGCAGAACGTATACCAATCCTAAAACGCATGAACTAGTCTGGCAGATAATCGTGCCCAAGAGAGCCACTCAAATGGTCTTAGAAGCTCATCATGACGGTGCAGGTCATTTTGGATGGAGGAAGTTAGAAGCGATCCTGAGAGAAAGATTTTATTGGGTTGGCATGAGAAAATCCATTGAACTATGGTGCAGAAGATGTGCCGCATGCAACCTCAGAAGGAAAGATCCACAGAAAGCTCTGCTTCAACCAATAGTAACCAAGCAGCCACTCGAGCTAGTCGCATTAGACCACGACAAGTTGTCACCAAGCCGGTCAGGCTATGTCTATGCCTTAACAATTACTCACGCTTCTTAGTGGTGGTACCAGTCAAAGATCTGACAGCGAAGACGGCAGCAAAAGCATTCCAGACGCATTTCTGTAGACCACATGGTTACCCAGAACAAGTCCTTGCAGACCAAGGTCCAGCTTTTGAATCAGAACTATTCAAGGAATTCTGTAATATGTACGGCTGTAAGAAGATTCACACAACAACGTATCATCCTCAAACAAATGGTTTATGCGAGAAAATGAATCATATTGTAATTGAACTGTTAAAGACCATACCAGAATCAGAAAGAAACCAGTGGCGAGATAAATTACCTGACTTGGTAGACTTATACAACCATGTACCCGTGAGTTCTACAAACTGCACTCCAGCATACCTTATGCGTGCAAGACCTGGTAAATTACCAATTCATCTAGAAATGGGAATCGTAAAACCAGATACAGAAGTAGGAGAAGAATCAGATTGGGATACCCAACGTCAGAAACAGTATCAACAAGTTCAAGAATGTGTAGAGAGAAATCTACAGCAAGCAAGAGCAAGACAAGAGAAAACTTTTAACAAACATGCTCAAGCAATGCCATTACAAGAAGGTGATCAAGTTCTCAAGAGAAAAAGACGCACTGACAAACTGGATAATCAGTGGGAACCCGTCCCATACACAGTCTTACCATCTAACCAAGACAATGTAAAAACCTATTTGATAAGCAAAGATGAAGGAAAAACGTCACAAGTCGTATCTCATGATCAGCTAAAATTGTGTCCTGAAACACTGAAGAGACCTGAAGTAACAGAACCCGTACAGGTCCAACCTATTAAAGAAAAAGAAGAAGTATTCCACACGGTACTAGGAGATTTCCCTAAAACATGGCCAAATTACCATGGAGCAGTTGTCGTACCAATGATTGCATTCCGTTCAATGGTGGAACCAACACCAGAACCTGTGTTACCTGAAGAAGTCCCAAGACCTGAAGAACTGGAAGTAGAACCCGTAGAGGAAGAACAAATTCCTGATCCTAGTGAACTTTCCAGTCCTACAGTCAGATCTTCATCTAACATAGTACTAAACACTACAAATAGGTACATGCCTACCAGCACCAATAGGCTACATGCAAGTAGTATACCCTTTTACGCAGATCCGAGCGTAGTACCAGAGGTCAGTTACCAGCTAGGTACAGGGATTAAAAGGTCAAGTTAACTGTAAAATATAAATATGTTTGTGTAAATATGGATTGAACCCGGTAAACAAATGTACATAGTTAATGCAACGTTAAAAAAGCCCAGTACCTACAGAGACTATCCTGTATGAACTTCTTGCATATTCTTCAAACTTTTTCCTTTTATTTTATTTTTATGGACCATACTACCACGGACTGGTTGTGGTATAAACTTTCTAGTATACATTCATCAGCCCGGAGGCAAAAGACTAAACCCCCGGAAGGACTGCTTTTTGAATTTTTGGACTGTTTTTGAAGTTTAGTGATTTTTGTGATTTTTACTTTTAAGTCTTTGTAAATATTAATTGTATTAATAGTTTGTTCTTTATTGTTCCACAGTCCCGGAGTACTGTCTTTAACTAAGGGGGAATGTGGCACCCCAAGGGTTAAAGTGCCACAGAAACATCAACACAGGTTTACTCCCCACACAACACTACACTAGTAAGTGGGAGGAGCTTAGGTGGCACCTGCACTAGTGGGAGGAGCTAAGTTGTTTACCGCAGAGCAGGAGTGACAGTTAGTTCAGTTCAGTTTAATCTGGAGCAGGAGCAGAGCCAAGTAGAAGTGGAGGTCCTGAGAGGTCTGAGGAGAGGAGACAGGGGAACAGAGGAACATCCCCGGGATAAAGAGTTACCCCAAACTTAACTCCGGAGAGGCGCTTAAGACGGATACCGGATCCGAGGCTGTGCCTGAGACAGACAGGACAGTAAACACCGGCATAGTGAAGGTCCACCATCTTCACAGCACCATAGCAAAGCAACACGGAGGGTCAGTGACACAGAGGACTCAAGTTGCCCAGCATATTGGTACCCGTGAGCAGAGACAGGGCCAGCAGTACAGCTACAAGCAGCAGCAGGGCCACACAGCGCTTAAGTAAGAAGCCAAGGACCCAGTCAGGGTGGGAGCAACCTGGTACAGACTCCGTGGACAATATTGTGTTATACCATCTGCAAGTAAAGACTTGGAAAACAACAGAAACCGTGAGTGTCTGTGATCCTTATACTGAAGCCCCACTTGCCCTCATATACTGCGATTACCTCTACTCTCATCATCTCTACTGCTACCCCTACTCTCCTGCAGCATCAATAACTATCCTCACAGACTTTAACTACTACTACCACTGCCCCGGGGAACCCAGTTCTGCCCACAGGAACTATTCTATCCAAGCTGCTATCCCATCATCCCCGGAGGTTCTGCAGCAGCGGCGGTCCCATTACTGGCCGCATATAGTGGGTGGCGTCACGAGTGACAAATCCCCTGTAAATAACCCCCCATTTTATTGTGCGGGCCCTGGACACGGTCTGGACCAGGACCGCCTTGACATCCCCCAGCAGTACCCCCGTCCGGCACCGAGTACCCCGTCCCAGTGGGCTCCACACAAACACATGGTCGGATAAGGTCTGCCCACCAGTGCCATTGAGCCGTCTTCCAAACTCCGCACCAGAGGGCACCTTTTCGTCAAGTTCTCCAGTACCCTTTGAATGGATGGACAAGTGGCCGGTTGCGCCCACCCCCTCACATGTTGACTCTGGGCCGCCAAGTAATAAATGTACAGGTTTGGAAGGGCTAATCCCCCTTCGTCCTTGGGGCGCTGCAGTAGCTCCAACCGCAAGCGCGCCTGTTTTTCCCCCATATTAAACTTCTGAACAGAGAATTGATCTGCTTAAACCTCTGAGGTATCCAAATAGGTGCATTGTGCATCACATATAGCAATTTGGGCATCAGGATCATTTTTATCAGGTTAATACGGCCAACCACTGACAGGCGCAGCTTATTCCAAGCCCGCACTTTCACCGTGAGTAGTCCCAAAATTGGGGTCAGATTCTCGGTGAGATATTCGTGTGAATACTATTTAACACATTACAGACCAGGATACAATATACAATAAGACAATCTTCTGTTTCATCGAATTATAGAGGTAACTTTCACCTAAGCAACAGAAAGTCACCACTATTCAAATGACTATAAGAATCAAACTAGGATCGTACATTAACTTATTCTCAACAAATAAAAAAAAAGATACAATAATAATGTGTGTCTACATCATTAACTATCCCAGGTCGTTTATAACCTCTTTAATTTTATAATTGCCAATATATATATAATTTATTTATTTTTTTCTGAACTGCGCACTTACAGACATCGCTCCTACAACCTCCACAACTGTAAAATCCTTTTTGACTCAGCCATATTTTTCCCGAATTTTTATTTTAATTCACAAATACATTAAGAGACAAAATATCTTCTAGTGATAAGACTCTTTTAGAGTCAACTTTGTGAACTACGTGCTTTGAAGGTATCATCATGTTGTAAAACTGGGTCAATTTTGGATATTTTTTTTTATTCTATTCTATTACTCATGGTGAATATCTCTTACATCTGTTTAATGGAATTGTAATAAAGAAGATTTGACAAGTTAAGCCATGTGGATTTGCCTTTCTCCTTTATTAAATCTATATGTTTATTACAGGCTTCTTATCAGTTTTGATATACCAAGCAATATGTTCCCTTAATTCTTATGAAAAAGAATATAGTGGCTTATTGAACTCTCTTCATAAAGTAAATATTGTAGAAAAATAAGGAAAATGTGTGTCTGAGAGTTCAGAGGTGCTGGGCCAATGTGTTTGTTTTCCTTGCAGATTTGGTGCAGATTTTGGGGCAGAAAAAAGAAATCTTAAATCACATGTGCAAGGGAAAAAAAATAAACATGGGGGCTGCACTTGTCATAGATTTTGCTGACACCAGGGTAGACATGCAGATTCTCAAGATCTGCATCAAACAATGCACCGTGGGCAGGGTCCAGGGTGAGCCGCAGTTGTGGTGAAAGGGCTCGAGAACTGCCTTTGTCCCCTGGCTACGTCCACAGAGACTTCTAGGGCAGGGGTGGCTAACTACAGTCCTCAAGGTCTGAAAACAGTGCACGTTTTCAGGACTTCCTAAGTATTGCACAGGTGTTGATTTCATCACCCGCAGAGGTGATGAGTCCAGCACCTTCTTCAATGCTAAGGGTCCGCAAACAGTGCATGTGTTCAGGATTTCCATGAGAACTGCATTTGGCCAGCCCTGTTCTACAGGAGTGTGTGTAGTGTCTAGCATTTCTTACTTCAGACTGTCAGGCCAGAGGCCTGCTGCTTGTTTACAATTCTTTGTAGGGCAGTATCAAAGCATCTGTTTGCAGAAACAGTCTAGCACACAAGGTGTGAACTAGAAAAACTCTACAACCAGACTATAAGTCTCAAACACAATCACAAGAATATACATTATATATATATATATATATGTTGAAAAAATAAGAGCTGCACAATACAATAAGGTTTACTCACGGGTGCAGGCCTACCTTGACAGCTTTCCACTCATCAGGTACATACCATAGATAAAAAGATAGGCAGCACTCCCAAAATTTCAGTTGTTAATAGACCTTTATTGGTCAATGTGCAAGGCAACGTTTCATTCCTTGTTGGATCTTTTTCAAGCAATGACAGGGTGTATACTCATAGTTTATATAGTGTCTCATTTGCATAATTAGTGAACCAATAATTCTTTACAAAGTGCTTACATAGTGCATTTCACAGTGTTTTTTTTTTTATAAATAAAGTGCTTTGATAAGGGTTCACATATATCTATATATTAATACATCTGAACTTAATTAATAAACAGTGCTTAAAAAACCTTATATTACATTTTCCACCTTAATAGTGCTTAATTGATATACAGGTGTTAGTATTTAATACTATTTGGCTCACCCCCATATGCTGAACACGCTGCTTCATGTATTTACATTATCGCGCGCAACTCCCGGCGTTGCGGAAGTGCTTCTCCGCATGTCCGTGACTACCGCAGTATTGTGGGACTGGCCGTACACCCTTCACGCATGCGCACTCTCCTGTGACGTATATCTTGCACTGGAGCCTGCGCACAAGTTACTCTCCGTGGGTCATATTACTTACATTAATTAGCGTTCTTTCATCTTTTTTCAACAGGTGCTGTGAGCTAACTTCTATTTATTTATTTAATACATGAAGCAGCATGTATAGCATATGGGGGTGAGCCAAATAGTATTAAATGCTAACACCTCTATATAAATTAAGAACTATTAAGGTGGAAAATTTAATGTAAGGTTTTTTAAGCACTGTTTATTAATTACGTTCAGATGTATTAATATATAGATATATGTGAACCTTATCAAAGCACTTAATAAAAAAAAACACTGTGAAATGCACTATGTAAGCACTTTGTAAATAATTGTTTGTTGACTAATTATGTAAATGAGACACTATATAAACTATGAGTATACACCCTGTCATTGCTTGAAAAAGATCCAACAAGGATTTAAACATTACCTTGCACATTGACCAATAAAGGTCTATTATCAACTGAATTTTTGGGAGTGCTGCCTATCTTTTTATCTATGGGGACAGGAACTGAAAAAAAAAATTACTCAAAAAAGTCCTCTAGCCAAAATGCCAACTAATGGTACCTTTACATGCCGCGACGGCAGGCTGGATACATCCCGCTACAGGCTACAAATGTAGCTTGTAGCGTCAATATAGCCCGTAGTAGCGGCGTCTGAAGACGTGACGATACAGCCGGCAACAGATACATCTGTTTCCTAGCTCTGCTCGAAAACTGATGGCTACATCGCCGATGGTAGCGAGCTGTATCGGCGTGTAAAGAAGCAACGGAAGGGAACTCTGAACAGCCTGCGATGTAGCTGCGATGTAGCTAAGGCGTGACCCTGGCTCCATGTTACCGCGCCCCATGTGCGATCATTGGTGGAAGATGGTGCGTTGCGATTGGTTGTCGCCGCACAGGGCGGCATATTTAAGGAGCTGACCAGTCACACTACACAATTGCTCGAGCGTCATGTATTAATCAGCCTCCTGCGTTGCCTGCCCAATCAGGATGTTATTGCTTCGTCCTATCAGCGTACGGACGTCTCGTAATCCACGATTGGAGCACGCCTATGTGCTGTCCCTGCTGCACCAGGTCCTCCCATAGTAGCTGGTTATAGCGGTGTGTAAATGAGCTACAGATGGCTACTTGAGACACCCGGCGATGTAGCTAGCTATAGATGTAGCGTGGCGTAGCGCACCTTGTGGCGGCGTGTAAAGAGGGTGCGTTGACCGTTTGTAACCGTTTGAGCGTGCTCGTGCACGTGAAGTAGCGGGATGTATCCAGCCTGCCGTCGCGGCGTGTAAAGGTACCTTCAGGGATGGGTCACTGAACAAACAAGGCCTATTTGTAAGGAAAGTCACCTCTACATGGCATAAAATGGTCTTCCAGCATTCTCAGCATTGCTAGGACTAAAGGTCAGTGTTCGTGATGGTAATCTGCTGCTGGAAGATCTCAGGGGGGTGTCACAAGGACTACTCCTGCTGGGGCATTTTCCGCCACCAACTGCCCCCCTACACTCTACATCATGGCCACCGCTGGAGAAGACAATGGAGGAAGTAGGGGATGACCATGCCCTATAGGCTAGACAGGAGTAACTTGTGGCATACCAACATGCCCTGTGGGTTTGGGTGCAGCTGGCTAGCTGAGAGTCCTCTCCTCCACTCGACGCCACATTTTCTCCCAGTCAGCCTCTTCCTGCCACTTCTCCAATTGGTTGGCGGGGGCAACCCGACATACACCAACTGCGAACCACCACTTGCTTCTCCACACCTTCATCAAGGTGACCTCCCTGACAAAGATGGTGCGCAGTCTTTTGGGAAGATGGTCATGCAGCAGAGTGGACCAGTTGACATAGCACCAATGCCCTGTACTTTTTTCCACTATGAAGCTAAACCCTTTATCCTGAAAAAATGCCACCACCTTGCCTCGGCTACACTGGTCACAGAACTGATTGGCCTTAGGCCGATGCAACCAGGTCCAGGCTATGTTATCTGCAAAACGAATCTCCTCCATAAAGGAGACAGGAGTCGGAAGGGGTCCCCATTTGGCATTGTTACACTTGAAGGCTTCTGGCGGGGGTGATACACATGGCTGGGATACTGGGTTTTCTGCCTCTTCCACCTCATCCTCCTTTTGCTCCACATTATACTCCTGGTCCTGGTGGTATTGGTAATCCAGTAGCTTCACCGGCTGCAGGTGGAATACAGCTAAGCGCATGCTGCAAAGTCTGCTGCAGTTTGACATCTGGTGCTCCCGGTCTTGGATGGCATAGGGAAAGGGTCACCTCCTGACTGTAGGCTCCTCTGGTCCTTCTCTGGCATCGGAGCCCAGCACTGTATTTGCACCTTGCTACATATGAGAACCAAAGTGGGTAGCACGGTGGAGCTCCAAGCCACATCCATCTCCTCTGCAGGTCACTGCAGTTCTGATTCTGCTGACCCACCCTCTGCCCCTGGGGTGGTGATGAAGATGACCTCTTCCTCCAGATCAGACATGTCTTGTGGGTGATCCATTGCCAAACTGCGTAATGTCAGCACACGATTACAAGTGAAGTGAATGGCAGTGTAGCACACAAAGTTGCTGGTTTGGCCTGCAGGAATATGATGCTGAGATGCTAAACTCCACGGTAACACCTGTTTGGTTTTCCTAGGTGCCCGCCTCTTTCACTGCCAGGACTAAGTCAGACACAATTAATCTCTAGTAAATCTTAAGGCCCAGTACACGGCACGACATTGAAACGATGTCAGCAACGATCTCGGGACGCACGGTCGTTTTTGACATCATTTCAACATCGCTGGTGAGATGTCACACATCTAGATATCGTGAACAACTCACCAACGATATAGTGAGCAGGTATCGTTTGCACAACCCAGCGAACGATACACAATAACGAGGTCGCCACGACGCCACTGGTACACCTCCAAACCCGTGACGTATCAGAGATGTTGTTAACGATGTCGTGCCGTGTAACGGTACCTTTACTGTTTGCACAGGCTGGTTGCCTAGCTCCCCTCACTAACTCCTCCATGGGGTGGACTGAAGTAACGTCACTCACACATCTAATTCCCCATTCCACAAGGTAACAAGTTACAACTGAGTAGGTGCACTGATTATTGAAGCCTGACATATTTGTAGGAGACATAATGACAAACAAATAACTTTATTTAGGTCACCAATTCACTAGGAATGCTGAATACAGCTACTGGGCACTGCTGCAATGCAAGGACAAGTTCAATATGAATTATACATATAACACACTTGTGCCCAATGCACATGACAAAAATGTGTATTGTTAACTGATGGAATTAAATGAAATAGTGATTGCACATTTTCAAGAAGCAATATCCATACTATGATGTTTCATTAGTGTAAATAGACCTATAAGAACATGTGTGTGAACCTTAAAATGGCCATATGCTAATATTATATGAATTGGTATCACATAAGTGTAGAAGAGATGGTCTCACACAGTGCTGACCCTCTGCAATAATACAGGTTTGCTCTTTCCCAAAAATAAGTTAATAATAAAATGAAAAAAAAATTTGAAAAAAATTCCCTAAAAAATATTAAGCTCTCTCAAACGGATGTTTAAGGCTACATTCACACGCGGTGTAATTGCTGCATTTTTTTACGCAGGTGCTTTTCCCACGTTTTGTGGCCGCGCTATTTAGCACAGGTAAAAAAATGCGGTGCATTCACACACCACATTTTTTTACGGATCTTTCCCCCAGGAGTGCAGGAGGAAGTGATGTCACATGGGGCAGAAATAATCGTGTTCCCGTGCGACATCTGTGTACTTTCACTTTTGCAGTGTATGTACATACACTGCGAAAGTGAACTAAAAAAAAAAGTAATGTGTATTAAAAATAAAAAAAAAAAAAGATACCTCTCCGCCAAGTGTCCCAGGATGCAAGGCGACCACGTCCGATCGCTGCAGGACCTTAATCAATTGACTGGCGGCAAACCGATCAGCTGATGTGTCACCTGACAGCATCAGCTGAGCGGTTTTAAACTGCCTGCCAAAACTGATCAGCTGTAGTGTCACGTGACATAATGAGCTTATCGTGATGTGACAGCATCAGCCGAGCGGTTTAAATTGCCTTCCAAAATCGTTCGGTTTTGGCGGGTGTTTTAAACCAATCAGCAGATGTTGCACTTCATGATCAGCTGATGATGTCACGTGACACATCAGCTGATAGGTTTTGGCCAATCACATCTTTAAGATCCTTGCAGTGATCGGACGTCTTCTCCTCGGGTATTTTATTTTTAATACCTTTTGTTAACTTTTATTTCGCTTTCGCAGTGTATGTGGATAGGCCCGACATGTCACACGGGGGGGAGGAACACAGGATTCTTCCTCCCCCGTGTGACATCACTTCCCCAAGCGCCCGCGATTATAGGTGCTGGAATAGGCATTGCCTAAACGACAATGCGTATTCCAGCTCCTTATAATGGGGCCTATGGGAGAAGTAACTGGAAAAAAGGGGGTTTTTAGGGTGTCACCAAAGCGTGATCACCAGTCACACGTATAAGAACAGAAATGTAAATGAGAAAAAGTAACGTGTAAATTGACTGGGATCTAATGCACAAGTCAATTAAATGGCAAAAATTTACAATTTTCATTTATTCGGAAAATGCACACAAGGACACAAACAATTAAAGCCATTTAAAATTGTGTATAACACACAAAAATTGCGTAATGTCCATACAAAATGATTAATTTTGGTCAAAGAAACAGGGATTGTTAAGCAACAAAATTCCCTTTATGAGAGAAATAGGTGCAAAAGCGCGGCCGAAAAAGTGCAGCGTCTGAACAGAAAAAGAGAATTTCCACAGACGCAGATGCGCAGAAAAAAAAAGCGTGAAAATTACGCTGTGTGTGTGAACGCAACCTCAAGGACATTTTAAGGTTCCTGGACTTCCCATCTGCTGCCACATCTGGTACTGTTTCCAAAATCCACACCTTGCAGGTGTCAAAACACCTGCAAACTTCAGGAAGCTTAAAAAAATTAATTAAAAGCTCCAAATAATTCAACAGCTTGACACGAGTCAGTAGATCCAATGGCGGGTAATGGGTCGTTTTGGCCCCAAACAAGCTAGGATAGTTTTAGGGTTATTTTAAATTTCGCAACTTATTTTCCAGACCAAGCCGCTCTCACGGACTTATTGGGAAATTGTTCGGATTTCTGATCCTGAGCCGAATCTGAAATGTTCCTGCCGAATTTGAAATTGGTGAACGTGATCGGGAAAGGTTCACTGATCTCTACTCCTGACCCCACACCTGCGTACACTGAGGAGCTGATCATGTGACCCCTGACTCCTCCCCTCCATGTGACATCATCACAGGTCCTGTAAGCACAGAGCAGCCATATGTAGTGTGCGGCTCTGCAGGTGGAGGTAGGTGACCGTTCCCCATTACTGGACGCAGGACAGGACATTAACCCCTTCAGTGCTGAGCCCATGATAAATCTGTGTATGTGACTATAATGTGACTGTGTGTTATACCGGGGGCAGGACGGGGCCATGACTGGATGTAGTGATCATGTGAAGCCGGTAAAAGCTCCGGAGATTTCTCACATGGGATCTTTGTGATGTTATTTGGCACCCCAGGGTCTTAGTGTCACTGTGTCATCACTGCCCCCGGGTGGTGGTGTCAAGCTAAGAGCAACAAAAGGGTCTTCTCTTCAGGTAGGAAAACCACACACACAACACCTTCTGCCTCCAGGCCAGAAGGGGGAGACCAATCCCAGGTTCAGGGTGAGCTCCCCTATAAATTCTGGTCTGGGGCTGAGCCAGTGAGTTCAGTTCCCAAGAGGACTGTGAAGAGGACCTGGAGCATTGAGCTGTTAGAGCTCATCCTAGGTACAGCCGATCAGTTCCCAGGACGACTGAGGCAGGCATCCTGGCGGACTGAGGCTGTGGAGCTTGTCCCAGGATCGCTGACAGGCCTAAGGCTAGGGTCTGAGGAGAGTCACAGGAACACCTGGGGAGCTGAGCAACACTGTGCTCATCCCAGAGGAAGGCACAGAGGACGGACATCGGGTCCGAGACTGTGCAGGGTCTAACGTCCCGGAAGGTGGGGAATTCCAGGTTCCTCAGCCACACCATGAGACACAGCAACGAAGAGAGTTCAGGAACTGACACCTGAGACGGGGGTTAGTAAGGACTCAAGTTGCCTGTCATACCGGCACCTCGCAGGAAGAGACAGGGCCAGCAGCTTAGTTGATGCAGCAGCAGGAGCCAACACACAGAGCGCAGTAAGGGAGCCAAAGACCCAGCCGGGTGAGAAAGAACCCCAAGTTGCTCTCAGCAAAGACTCCATGGACAACTGCTTGAAGTCAGCTATCCCAGTAAAAGACTAAGTGACCAACAAACAGTGAGTCTGCTTATTGCTTCAAGCCCATCGTCCTGTACTCTACACCTAAACTACTTTCACTGACCCGGGGAACTGCTCTGTCCGCGGAGAGCCAGTCTATCCTAGCTGCCATGCACCATCCTCAGAGGTTCTGCAGTGGCCACCTATAGCCACATACCACGGGTGGCATCACAAACAATCTCCCTATTCACCATCTCCCTTTCCCTACCAGGTTAAAAAAAAACTTTTACAGCTGAACCCAGGGCTACAGAACCGGGTCTCGACCCCTGTGACTCCTCAGAGACAGTAATAGCCCGGTTCTGAGTACCCCACGGCCCTGGGGCACGTCAGCTTCACCGTCATCTTCTCCCCATTCAGGTCCCTACAATATCGGATCCTCTCAGTAGAGATCTTCTATAGGAGAGAATTCTCCTTGACCCATCAAGAATGGATAAGGACAAGATGGCGGAGAGGATATTACATCTCACCTTAGAGATCCTGTTCCAGCTTACTGGAGAGGTGAGAGATTGTGATGACAATGTCACATGACATCATTCTTATCTATGGACAGAATAACAGATGACAGAACAGGAGAGGTGAGGACTCTGGAAATGTCTGGAGGGAGATTTATTAATGTGTCTCTCCATAACCAGGATTACATATTAGTGAAGACCTCTAGTGAGCGCTGTCAGGACCCTGTGTCTGAGGGAAGACCCCTGAGCCCAATCACGGGGCCTCCACCTCACCCCCTGATACATGAGGACATCAATGACCAGAAGATCCTAGAACTCACCTACAAGATGATTGAGCTGCTGACTGGAGAGGTGACACTGCTGGGAATGCTGCTGCTGGGACATTATACAGTAACGCTATGAAGGGATCGGGGATGACAATGGTATCATTGTATGTGTCAGGTTCCTATAAGGTGTCAGGATGTCGCCGTCTATTTCTCCATGGAGGAGTGGGAGTATTTAGAAGGACACAAAGATCTGTACAAGGACATAGTCATGATGGAGGATCCCCAGCCCCTCACATCACCAGGTAATAGACAGGACTAAATACACACGGCCTATGATCTGTATGTAAAGAATGAATTCAGTCCCTGTATGTGTCTCCTCCAGGTCTATCTAGTGAGAGGACAACACCAGAGAGATGTCCCCGTCCTCTTCTTCCACAGGACTGTAAACAAGAAGATCCTCAGGATGATCAGGTAGATGGAGAGGAGTCATGAAATCTCCCTATGATGTGTAGACTGCTGTGAAGGTCTTGTGCTCAGTCTTGTTTTATCTAGCGGTATTAGACAATAAATGGGCTCTTTATTAGAGACATTGGCCCTTTCACGATTGTAGCTTTAATGTATGAAGCAAGATCTGTAACCCCAAAGTGCAGTATAAAATGAAGTGATGGGTATTATTATTATTATTATATTATTATCAATCAAATCCACATTGACATTTGAGGATTAAATGATCTGAGTGACATCAAATATTGGCATTGGTGGTTCATTAGCCAGGAGTTCAGTGTTACAAAAAGCACTAACCTTGTGCGCATTTTCTTTGCAATGGCATCAAGGCTATATTGAGAATGTTGAGATCAAGGATAATCATTTAACATAAACATTTCATGCTGGTGGAGGTGGATTAATAATGCAGGAATGTTTCCTGGTCCTCTGATATCTGTGGATGGATGTTTGGACGCTGAGATTTAAGCCTGGGTTACACGCTTCAATGTCTGAGTGATCCGACCAATGATCTGACTTGACCTAGATCGCTGGAACGTCGTTAATTGATCGCTAGTGAGGTGTCACATGTACAGATATCGCAAACGACGCAGCAATGATTCCGCGACAAGCGAACGACACCTACTGTCGTTTGATCGCCTACGTCCTTCAGTTCTGAATAGGCGAAGTCATAAACGACATCATTATCAAGGTGTCACACACACCGATGCTGCAGGTTGGACGGGCGATCAACGACCGATTTAAGGTCGTGATCATAAACCTCCGATCTGCCGACTTATCGTTGATCGTATCTACATGTCACATGCAACGACGTCGTTGCTCCGCCCCAAAAGCCGTGACGTACCAACGTGTAACGGGCCCTTTACTTAAGTATTGTAGCCAACCAAATACATCCCTTCATGTCAGCTGTTTCCCCTATTGTAGAAGGACCCACAGGGGTTGAATAGACAGGGGCCAGTGTGAGGGGGACAGTGTGAAGATGGAGCAGCATGAGGCATGGATAGTGTTGAGATCATGAGAAACGTGTGGTAGTTATAATTCATAAGGAAGGTCAGTGTGGCAGCTGTCTGCAGAGATGAGCTATGGATGTGAAATGTCATCATGGTGTCAGATTAGATGTCCCCTATAAGGTACCTGAGTCTAATGATGTATTTACAATGCCAATCAGCAGTCATATAAGGATAACCTGTTTAGACAAGCTGATATCACTTGTGTGTGTGCAGAACAATTGTTGAAGTTTTGGATTTGTGCACCTAGGATAGCATTATTGTTTAGTACAATAATAACGTATGTGGTAGAAAGTCATAGGCTCCTGTCTCCTGGACCTGTGCACTTCTAATAGGTCTTTTGAGAAATTGTTGCGGTGTCGGGACCCAGACCTGCACCAATCTACTCAGGATTAATAAGTTTAAATACATATTAGATGTCCCTCAAAAGTTAAAGAAGTTCTCCACTTTTTGTTTATTAATTGTGTGTATGTATGCATTTAATGTAGTGTAAGTGTATTCACTTACTGCGGCTCTCTCCAGTGTGCAGCAACATTCTTAAGTGATTCTTGATAACTTTAATGCTCTGCAGACCTGTCTGGATCAAGCAGCGCTCTGAATGACCAAGAAGGGACTTTAACAATGTAAGTTTATGGAGAGTCAGAATAAGGCTCCATAGGCTTCGTAGTAGAAGAGCCTTACAGCTCACGCATAGCATATAGAATGGTACTCACAATTGCAGTAACGCAACAGAAGACGATGCTGGACACAAAAGATAGCATCCATAGATGAGTAGATGGATACACACACTACATTAAATGCATACTGTATACACACACGTATTTAGTGAATAAAAAAAACTTAGTGGGAGTGCTTCTTTAAGTTACTCTTTAAATGTTTAATAGTTTTACTGTCTGCATCTAATCAGTAACGTGGTTAATGTATGTCGACATCCTGATGATGGATGATAATTACAACTCCCATCATCTCCTTATCCTTGCTAAGTACATACTGGGAGTTGCAAGTCCATGCTATACAATTGTATATTCAGGAGGCTGACCTGCATTCATGTACTGATGGTGGTTTTGGTGCTGTATTCCTGTAGTGATGATTATTCTGGTGCTGTATACGAGGGTTATAGAGATGCATTCATACATTGATCTGGTGATCTATGCATGTGCTGATGGTGGATCTGGTGCTATGTTCATGTTCTGATAGTTCTGGTCCTGTATTCATGTACTGATGATGGTCCTGGTGCTGTATTTATGTTCTCATGGTGTTTCTGGTGATGAATGCATGTCTTGATGGTGGTTTCGTCTTAATGTTGATATAGTAATTTTTTAATTTATTAATACAATATCATTATATGGCCAGTGTGCTGTTCACTGCAAACAGCGACATCCCTGACTGAATATACAACTGTCTGAATGAGACTAGATATTTCAGTTTAACTAGTGTTATGCTAAAGTCCCCCTGTACTTTAGATGTCGGCTGACAACTATCTCATCTGACTTTTGCCCAATTATCCTGACTCTTTTATTTTTAATTAACAGCAGTTCTCTACGGGCCCCGTCACACTGAGTGACGCTCCAGTGATCTTGACAGCGATAATGACCTGGATGGGATCGCTGCTGCGTCGCTACATGGTCGCTGGGGAGCTGTCAAACAGGCAGATGTCCTCAGCGACTAGGGACCAGGGAGCCACCTCCACATCGCTGGAAGCGGGAGGACGCTGGTAACTATGATAAACATCGGGTAACTAAGCAGCATGGTCTGCCGAGATATCCGGTCTTTATCATGGTTACCAATGTCCTCCCTGCTTAGCGCAGCCTGTAAGCAGGGAGGACGCTGGTAACTATGATAAACACCGGGTATCTAGGCAGCGCGTGCTGCTTAGTTACCCAGTGTTTATCATGGTTACCAGCCTGTGAGGTCACTGATCGCTGGTCTCTCGCTGTCACACGCAGCGATGCGTGCTGACCAGCGGGAGACCAAGGACCAAAAAATGGTCCTGAACCATGTGCAGCGATTAACGACCTCACAGCAGGGGCCTGATCGCTGCTACATGTCACACATAGTGACATCACTGGGGAGGTCGCTGTTACATCACAAAACCTGTGACGTATCAGCAATCTCGCTATGTGTGATGGGGGCTTGACTCTTAGAGAACAAAAGGATCTGCAGTCCGCACTCTTGACATCATTATGTTCACTGACATCATCAGTCAGAAGCATCAATACACATCAATCCATGAGCAAAACTTATTGATACCCGCCTGAAAAAGATGTTTTCTGCAAATCTTTTTAGTCTGACCTACAAGTAGGGAGCTTGACCACATAAAGTGCATAGGACAGGATGAACGCCAAATATAGTGTCATTTTTGTGGTCACCATGTTCTTTTACTATTGTTTCTGGGGTGAGGGGTTCTATTATTTCACGTGACTTGTCCATCTATCTGTGAGTTTTATAATATTTATTTCAGGGTGAAGATCTGCCCCATATTAATACTACAGAGACATATGTGAGGGGTGATGAGCGGTGTAAAGAGGAGATTCCTACAGATAACAGCACAGGTGAGTAGTGACCACTAAAGGCAGACAAGTCACAGATTCTTTTCTGTCCCTGGATGGTACAATTATGTGTTGGATTTTTTTATGGTGTTATACTTAAATCTTTAGCTGTAAAATACACATAAAAATCTAACCGCAGCCAAATCCATGTCGGGGGTTTGACCAAGCTCCACAATTTTTCTCTATTCATCCCTTTTGAGTTTTAGATGCTTCAGTGGGGGAGACTTGCAGTGGTGAGATTGTGGGCTCAGGGCAGCAACTGACAGCTAATGGAGAAAACATGTGTTTAGTTGTTTCTTCTTCCACTGTTATGCCATGTGAAGAAGTAACTACAGGCTGCTTTCTGATCTACTGCAGGCCCTGCATCATTGCAGCATAGGTCTCTATCCTCTGCACTAGCGTCTTTGTAGCAGTTGACAGGGTGTCTCCCTGTACCACTCTGACCTTAATTGGTGAAATTCCCGTCCGACACTGACTTGCAGGCTCAAGACTCTTGTAGATTTGGTCTGCGTTATACACTCCCTGACACAAATTATGTCGCTTATCCATGTTATGTAAATAAAAGCTTATAGCCTGACGTTAGATTCATCCATTGGTTGTATAAATGACTCTTTTGAAAGCTGAAACCCTCCCAAATGTGGTTTAGGTTAAGAAAATAAATTGGCATCAATGCTGAAATATTGATCATTTAATGATCACAGAATGGTCAGATTTTAGCAAGACAAAGGTTTTGTTGCCCACAGAAAGTAATGTGATATTCAAACAAATAATTAACTTAAAATACAAATATATGTTGCATAACACTGGTGAATGAAGTTGTGGTGCTATTAGTCATATTTATTATTTTGTGTGACTTCCATGAGCTGCAGGGCTGCATCCATGCGGTTCAACAATGATTCATACAATTTATTAATGAAGTCATCAGGAATAGCAAAGAATGCAGTCTTACATGCCTCCCAGAGTTCATCTAGATTCTTTGGTTTTGTCTTCCAAGCTTCCTCTTTCATCCTACCCCAAACATACTCAATGATGTCTGGTGACTGGGCTGGTCAGTCCTTGAGCACCTTGATCTTTTTTGCCTGGAGGAACTTTGTTGTAGAGATGGATGTATGAGATGGAGCACCATCCTGCTGCAGAATTTGACCCCTTTTATGATTTGGAATATAAAAAGTAGTTAATACTTCTTGATATTTTAGGCTATTGATATTGCTTTCCACCTTGCAAATGTTTTGCACACCCCCATACTGAATGTAACCCCAGACCAAGATCTCTCCACCACCAAATTTAACTGTTTTCTGGGTGTATTTTGGATCCATATGGGCTCCAGTAGGTCTCCTGCAGTATTTGCGGCGGCTGTAGTGTAATTCTACTGAAGATTCATCAGAGAAATCCACCTTCTGTCACTTTTCCAGCGTCCATCTGTTTGGTGGGCTATGAGGCTTTGCAAATGCCACACAGTTTTTTATTAGCCTTTTGTTTAGTGCTGGCTTCTGGGCACTGTTTCGACCATGGAGGCCATTTCGAGACAGAATCCTACAAACTGTTCTAGTTGACACAGGGACTTGAGGTGACCAGGCCTGTTGGAGCTGTGCTGCAGTGGAAGAGGGGCTTGCTTTAGATTTTCTACCCAACAAACGTTCCTCCTGAGCAGTTGTCTTGCGGGGTCTGCCGGACCTGGTCTTGTCAAACACATCTCCAGTCTCTTCAAATCTTTTTTTAATTTTCTGTACTTGACGCTGAGACACATTAAAGGTGCCAGCCACCTCTGCAGTGGATCTGGTCTTCAGCCTCTTGATAATCAAGGCTTTGGTCGCAGGGTGGGTTTTTGTCATATTGTCAGAGCTCAAGTTGCAGTTCAAGTGAAGGTCTGGGGTGCTGGGTTTCTTTTTGGACACACCCACTAATTAACCGATCATTTACTGAGCACAGGTGAGGATGTAAACTAGGTTTGGGTGCATTATATGACCAGGCGACAAAACATTTGTCTTGCTAAAATCTGACCATTCTGTATTCATTAAATGATCAATATTTCAGCATTGATGCCAATTTATTTTCCTAACCTAAACCAAATTTCGGAGGGTTTCAGCTTTCAAAAGAGTAATTTATACAACCAATGGATGAATTTAACATCAGGTAATAAGCTTTTATTTACATAACATGGATAAGCGACATAACTTCTGTCAGGGAGTGTAGTTAAAGGGAACCTGTCAGCTCATTTTTGCCCCTATCCTACCACTACCTGTCCCTGCACCTTGCTAGCTCATCCTTAACCATCCCTCTATGAGCTAAAACTACACTATAAAACTTTAGAAAAGCAGTTTCATAACTTACATATTCCTATAATAATGAGGCCTCCAGGCTACAGTGTAGACTGAGATGTGCGGTCCCTGAGTCTCCATACTCCAGCCCTCGCTGCTCTTATCACACCCAATTGGGTGTCATCATTCCTTCATTCCCATTTCAAGTTGATAGTTTTGTATCAATACCCAAATGACCCTTATCAGAAAATAAGGTTCCTCACTCCTGATATAACTGTAACAATTGATGACTGGCAAAGTAATGAACATGAACCTATGGACTTCAACAGAGAAGTGAAAAATGTAAACCGCACAACCTGGTGCTTATAACATCATATTCTAATAGTTCCTGCTCTATGCTCTATTCTCTTAGTTAATTGATAATTAAGTTATATAAAAATTTGTATGAAAATGTACAAAATATAATATTCATATTATTTCAATGCAGTTATTGAACATTAATCAAATCTCTTTTATTCTTGGCAGATGACTGTATCAGGAGCTCTGAGGGACATCTGATATTCTCAGATTTAGAAGCAGATGATCATGGTATCACACGACCAGATACATATGAAGAACGTGCACTTATCCCAGATATACCTCAACCGCTTCTCAGAAAATTATTTTTATCTGATCATTTTCAACAGGTCTTTTCTTCTGTTTTGTCAATGACCGATATGAAAAACAAAAGTCAAAGGACTAATCAACATGAAATAGGTCTTCAAGAGCAGAAACCATATTCATGCTCAGAATGTGGAAAATGGTTTATTCAGAAATCACATCTTGTTAAACATCTGAGAATTCATACAGGGGAGAAGCCACATTCATGTTCAGAATGTGGGAAATGCTTTACAAAGAAATCACATCTTGTTGTACACCAAAGAATTCACACAGGGGAGAAGGAATTTCCATGTTCAGAATGTGGGAAACGTTGTAGCGAGAAATCAAAACTTGTTATACATCAGAGAATTCACACAGGAGAGAAACCGTTTTTATGTTCAGAATGTGGGAAATGCTTTAATCAGAAATCACATCTTGTTGTACATCAGCGAACTCATACAGGGGTAAAGCCATATCCATGTTCAGAATGTGGGAAGTGCTTTAATGGGAAAACAGAACTTGCTAGACATCAGATAATTCACACAGGGGAGAAGCCATTTTCATGTTCAGAATGTGGGAAATGCTTTAATGGGAAATCAGAACTTGCTAGACATCAGTACATTCACACAGGGGAGAAGCCATATTCATGTTCAGAATGTGGGAAATGCTTTGTAAACAAATCAGATCTTTTTTTACATCTGAGAATTCACACAGGGGAAAAGCCATTTTCATGTTCAATATGTGGGAAATGTTTTCATGTGAAATCATATCTCGTTAGACATCAAAGGACACACACAGGGAAGTAGATGTATTTCTTAAATAATTTAGTTGAAAATATGTAAGAAAAATGATGGAAGTTATAGTAAAGTAACACATCTACATGAAAAAGGGAATACAATTTCAAGCATTAGATAATTATTAGAAAATGTGTACAATTACCAGTTGATTTGTTATTGAAAAGCAATTAGTATCCATATAATACAGTTACACAGGTAATCAAAATTAGAGAACAAGAGAACAATGTATGATCACTTGATTTTTTCAGACAATGTAATATACAGGGTGGACCATTTATATGGATGCACCTAAATAAAATGGGAATGGTTGGTGATATGAACTTCCTGTTTGTGGCACATTAGTATATGGGGGGTAGAAAACTTTTCCAGATGGGGGGTGACCATGGCGGCCATTTTGAAGTTGGCCATTTTTGATCCACCTTTATTTTTTCAATGGGAAGAGGATCATGTGACACAAACCTATTGAGAATTTCATAAGAAAACACAATGGTGTACTTAGTTTTAACGTAACTTTATTCTTTCATGTGTAATTTACACATTTATTAACACTTATAAAATGTGTTCAAAGTGCTGATTGTCAATGCAACCCTCTTCTCCCACTCTTGACACACTGATAGCAACACCGCAGAAGAAATGCTAGCACAGGCTTCCAGGATCTGTTGTTTCAGATGCTGCACATCTCATATCTTCACAGCATAGACAATTGCTGTGAAGACACGAGATGTGCAGCATCTGAAACAATGGATACTGGGAGCCTGTGCAGCATTTCTTCTGCAGTGTTGCTATCAGTGTTTCAAGAGTGGGAGAAGAGGGTTGCATTGACAATCAGCACTTTGAACACATTTTGTAAGTGGTCATAAACTTGTAACTTACTCATGATAGAATAAAGTTACATTTAAACCAAGCACACCATTGTTCTTCTTATGACATACTCAATACGTTTGCTGTAAAAATAAAGTTGGATCCAAAATGTCTGACTTCAAAATGGCCACCATGGTCACCACCCATCTGGAAAAGTTTTCTACCCCCCATATACTAATGTGCCACAAACAGGAAGTTGATATCACCAACCATTCTCATTTTATTAGGTGCGTCCATATATATGGCCCACACTGTACATTGATGAACATTTGGCAGTTTTTGTGTAAGGCGTACACCATGCCACTAGAACAGTGTTTTCCAAAATAACCAAAGTTTATCAACTTAAAACCTTTATTTTACACAAAATGTAATGATCATAATTAGAGAACAGCAATGGTTGTAGACAGAAAAAGATTAAACTAAATTTTGTGAAGGTTACAACTGTCACCAATCAATAGGAATTGTACAGGCCTTTGCTTTGGGCAGGCCTTTTTTGTGTACACGCTTGTGCTGTGAATGACTTCAGCACATCTGCGGCCACAGGACATCACTAATCTCTCACACTGCTCTGGTGGGATTTTGGTCCACTCTTCTTCCAGTCTCTTCCACAGTTTTTGTGACTGTTGTGGGTTTCTTGGTCATAACTTTTTGAACAAGGATTTCCCAGAGATTTTCTATTGGGTTTAGATCAGGACTCTGGGCGGTCATTTCATTGTTTTCTGTTTCAAGGAACTGCTTTGCCCGTTTTGCTGTGTGGCAGGAGGAATTGTCCTGCATGAAAATTGCTGGCTGATTGAGTGCTGAATGTAAGTAAGGAACCACGTGTTGTTGAAGAAGGTTCTGATACACATGTGCATTCACTTTGCCATGTAGCTGTATGAGAGATCCAATCCGTGCAGCAAAAAACATTCCCCAAACCATGACACTTCTTCCATCACCTTTCACTGACTTCTTTACACACTTTGGGTTCAGTCTTGCCCCAGTTTGTCAATGAACATAATGTTTTCCATCAGACCCAAATAAATTAAATCTGTTTTCTGCTAATGAGAGGTTTGGTCACTGCAGAGTGGGCTTTTAGTCCAAATGCTCTTAAACATCGTGACACTGTATGACTAGACAGATCCTTACCCTGTTCAGTGCTGCACAGGTGAGCTATTCCAACTGCAGTGTGGAAATGATTACCCAATGAGATTCCCTTGCGTTATCCTGTCCTCTCTTGCATTTGTCTTTCGATGGTGACCAGCCTTTTGGGGGGACCTGAAAGATTTGTGATGTTGTAAAGATGCAATATTCTAGACTTGGAACGACCAACTTCTGTTGCTATGGCTGATAGGGTGACCCCCTTTGATCTTCATCTGGACAACCTGCTGCCGGAGGGTTTCAGTCACTTTGGAATGGCAAAGTGAGTGCAAACTGGAAAGTTAGGCTGCCAGTTAAATAGGAATTGTCAGATAATTAAGGAAATTAGCACCAGGTGCCAGATTAACACAAATTTGCAGGTATCTGATAGTGTTCTTTAATTTTGATCAGTGTTCTTTTTCATTTATCTCATTTATATTTTTACTCTGTGCTTTAGAATAATTTAGATTTAACAAATATGCTTAGAATATTGCTAGTGTACTCATGTTCGGATATTTTCACATATGACAACACAATGACCTTAACATTAAGGAAATTGTGCGTTATTTTCTCATTTTAATCACCAGTGTATGTATAAAACTTAAAAAAAAAAAAAAAATATATATATATATATATATATATACACATATAACATATTTAGCATCTACATAAACAAGTTATCTGATGCCGCTCTGTTATGTGCGATGTGACAACCTAAGTGGAGAGATTCTGCTATACATGGTCAGGACAGTTGCCCTCTAACATCAAACCTATCTGTTAAATGGATATATCATGTATATAATAACAAAGTCCCCTTAGTCATAGTCTAAACACACAGAATCATGGGAACTTTTAAAAACAACATTGTCCAATCACGTGTGAATATAATTTAACTCATTACAGACAAGGATACAAAATAAAAGGCACATATACTCAGCTGATTCACTGAATTATAGTGGTAATATTTACAACCGAAAATTCCACTATTTTGATGGATCATACCCGAATCGTAAGAAAACAAATTTCTAAAAAATTGTAAAAAAAAAATCGTCCACAGTTTTTAAACTATCTCAGTTCATCTATGACCCCTTTAAATGTATAATAGCCAACCAAAATATATATGTATGTGTACACTTCTTTTTTTTAACTAGGTATCTACAGGTATCGCACCTACTACCTCCACACCTATACAATCCTTTTAAGGTACCTTTACACGCCGCAATTATCACCGGCGATCACCGATGCCGCACGTACACGCCACAATTGTGCCCTCAACCTAAGGGAATGTGGCTCCCCGGAAGTTGAAACAGATCCTGCGGGAAACATCCGGTTGAATCCTGTTGCCGCTTCACACGCCGCAATCACTAAGGGAATGTGGGCGTATCTGTGCAGCGCCTTAAGAACAGAGGCATGAAAGACTTGTGTATTCCGCACCCCACACACGCTGATTAGACAACGCAAGAGCGTCATAATTGGCCAGCCTGCGCAGGAAGGATGGCTAATACATGACGCTATTGCAATTGTGTTGTGTGAATGGACAGCTCTTCAAATATGGTGCCCTGTGAAGAGACAGCCAATGGTAACACAGTAGCCCCCACCAATCATTGCTGATGGGGCGCGGTATCCATCATGCTGTGGCACGCCTCTGGGAATCACTAGGCGGCGCTGATTCCATCCCTATTGCCTGTTCACACGTCAAAACCAGGGCAATTCACCTTCTGGGTTGCCTCTGATTTTAGAACAATGCTCTGAAACCGCAACCGGGAGCAACTTCGAAAATCACGATGACTTTCCCCAGTTACACGCTGCAATTTTGTAGCAATTTCAAGGCAACCTTGACTGAAATCCCAATTGCCTCTCAGTTGCTACATCGCAGTTGCGGCGTGTAAAGGTACCTTTACACTTCTGTCGAGGAATCCAAACTTGTTGCACAACAGAAAATTTGCATTGGACAGGAGTCATTTTTATGTTCAGAATGTGGTAAATGTTTTATACACAAATCACATCTTGTTAGACATCAAAGAACACATACAGGGAATAGTGATTAATTTTTTTTTCATCATTTTATTTATGTTAAAACAGGAAAAAATGAGTATCAAATTTTTATTGTGGATATGCCTGTTAAAATTTAGATGGTGGGGCAGAAAGTTAACAACAAAGTAGCGACCACTTAGGACCTTTTTTAGTTATATACATATAGTGGGTATAGTAAATTTTGTACAATTAGCGTACATGCATCCCAAATACATACAATAGTAATAGTCATCAAATGGGAAAAATTCCACTCATACAATGAAAATGTAATTTACATCATGATTTAAGGTGCAAGTGCTTAAAATTACATGATCCCTGCCAATATGGCCAAATGAATCAGGTTCTGACAATTACCATTATTATGTAACGTTTTCAATGGGGCACACATATAATAAACAGGTAATATCAATAGCTCATAATTGTATTTTCATACCCATTCTATTAGTCAGAGTGTGAACCTAGGTCCTGTGATAACCAGAAAGGAAAAAAGACGGCTCTGACGCGGCGTTTCGCCGGTACTGCGCGGTAGCTACCGGCTTTCTCAAGGGGAATCTGCTTACATGCCTTTGCTCAGCCTGTCATATATGCCCCCATTACTGTGTCCTCCTCCTCCGCCCGTACACCACCGCTCCCGGAAGTGCGTCACCGGAAATGACGACTTCCATGACGCGGCGATTCGCATTTTAGTCACAATTACAAAAGGGAAAATAATTTGTAGTATTTGGTGATTGTTAGAAAATGTATACAATTAACAATGAGTATTTGTTATTGAAAAGCAATTAGTCCCATGTAATGCAGCTATATATGAAGCATACTCATAATATATAGAATGAAATGTGAAACAAGACATGTAGGTAAGGGGGCCGTCACACGCTGCGACATCTTTAGCGATATTGTAAGCGATCACGTGCACGCGCGATCGCTTACAATATCGCTCACATCGCTGGTGAGATGTCACACAGACAGACTCACCAGCGATGCGGAGCCGCGATCTCGCTCGTTACTATGGTACACATCGGGTAACTAGGCGCCGCGCGTCGCTTAGTTACCCGACGTGTACCATAGTTACCATCTCCCAGCATAGGCGCGGTCGCTGGGAGATGGATCATCGTGGTGTCACACACCACGATGATGCAGATCGTTGCATCGTTCATCGCTAGATCTGAGAACCGAACCTCAGATCAGCGATGTCACGATCAAGCGATTTACCATCGTAAATCGCTTTATTACATGCAACGATATCTTGCCCGATATCGCTTAAGCGATCAAAAAGGAGATCGCTTAAACGATATCGGGCAAGATATCTCACCGTGTGACGGCCCCCTAATATATATACGTGGCGTCTTGATTATAGTTCATACCAATAGGTTGCTTTGTGTCCAGCTGTATGATCTACAGTGCTTTTCTAAGGCTGGTTTCACATCACGTTTTTCTGCAATCTGCTGCTGTCCCTTGTAAATCGGACAGCAACGGATCTGATTTTGGCCCCATGTTATCCAATGGGGACGGATCGGATCGGAGGCAAATCCTATCCGATCCGTCCCCATTGGATAACATGGGGCCAAAATCAGATCCGTTGCTGTCCGATTTTTTGCAGCAGCCAAAATCGTAGACTGCTGCGATTTCGGACTCCGCTGCAAAAATCGGATCAAATCGGATCCAATGCAATCCAATTAAAATAATATGGGAGTTTATGAGGATTGGATCGGATGGAAAATTAGATCCGATATCGGATCCAATTTTCTGTATTAAGCATGCTCAAACTCCAAGACCTCCCCCAGCCCGCCCCCATTTAAATCGGATCCGTCAAAAAATCGGATCGGATAGGATGCCATCAGTCCGATGTTTTTTTATCTGATCCGATAAACGGATCCAATAAAAAATTGGACAGATAGCATCCGATTTTGAACATCCGATCTGATCCAATTTTACAACGGACAGCATCAGATTGCGGGAAAATGTGATGTGAAAGCAGCCTAAAGATAAATTTGCACCGTGAAGCTTTTCCACACATTTTTCTTGTTTTTTTTTTCTGATTTAATCAGGATAGTTGCCATACAACACCCAGCTCAGGCCCCCTTCACACCATGCTTTTTGCCTGTCCGTTTGGATCTTTGAATTTGAAGGAGCACATGGACAGGCACAGAATTTTGTAAACGGATGGCAATTATGCTCCCGGATCCTGTTTTTTAAAGCATCTGTTGTGTGTATTGCAATCTGTGCAGCCATAGGAAATAATGGTAATGTCAGTGTGGGGGGAGAGAGAGAGAAGAGACAGAGAGATCCTGATCAGAAATAGGGCTGTTAGGAGCTGTGCACTGCTTCTGAACATGCTCAGTACCAAAAACTGAATACGGGAAACGGTCCTTTTTTTTCCCCCAGATCCGTCTCCATTGACCACCATGTTATGTGCCATGGTCCGCGCCGGATTAGTTTCTCTCCGATTTTGTCCGCTGCGCCCAAAATCGGAGCAGTCTCCGATTTTGGATTCAGTAAAGAACATGACACAAACTGATCCCTGACTGAAATGACACAAACTGATGGCCATATATGATCAATCCGTGCCCATAGGGATGCATGGGAGCCCAAAACGGATACCTGTCCATCCTAAATTCCCTTGGTCGTAGTCTAAACACTCGAAGTCATGGGAACATTTAATAACAATATTGTCCAACCATTTTGCGTACAATTTAATCTATTACAAACCAGGATACAAATATGCTGAGCTTATTCATAGAATTACAGGAGTAATGTTTGCCTAAACAACAGAAAATGTAACTCTGAGATCATCTATAACCTCTATAACTTTATAATTGCCATCCAAAACATAATACATATACACTTCTTTTGTAATAACTGCACATCTATAGACATCGCACTTACTACATCAATATAACCAAGGGAAATGTGCATGAGAAAGCACAGGAACTCCAAAAAATTCTATAAACCTTTGTGAGCAAAGTGACAAAATGTATTGAACAAGACATACCTGTATAGATACCCTGTTGATCTTGCACTTACTACCTCCACATCTACAGGGTGGGCCATCTATATGGATACACCTAAATGAAAAGGGAATGGTTGGTGATATCAATTTGAAATAACTCATGAAAGAATAAAGTTATGTTAAAACCAAGCAAGCCATTGTTTTTCTTATGAAATTCTCAATACGTTTGATGTGTCACATGACCCTCTTCCCATAGAAAAGAATAAAGTTGTATCCAAAATGGCCAACTTCAAAATGGCCGCCATGGTCACCACCCAACTAAAAAAGTTTTCCCCCTCCCATATACTAATGTGCCACAAACCGGAGGTTGGTATCACCAACCAGTCCCATTTTATTTAGGTGTATCCATATAGATGGCACACCCTGTATAATATCCATCATGTTTTTCCAGAATTTGTATTCATGGATAATTTAGGAGACAAAATATCTTATAACTTGAGAACCTTTATGAACTATTTGTTAGAAGGTATTAATTGGTAAATATTTTGTGTAATGATTTTTTTGCATTCTATTGTTACTTGTGGTGAATATCTCATGTCTTTGTAATAGAATTCTAATAAAAACGATTTGACATGTTAAAGGAAACCTATCACATACAAAACACTATTAACCTACAGATATAAGGTTTGGGGCCTGCACATTTAACCTGCTGTCGGGAAGACAAGAACTTTAATCCTCCCGGCAGCATTCTTGTTTCAATTGTGGGGGCAGTGGTTTAGTCACCACTCTGTATATTGAGGTCGGCGGCGTTACGATACTGGTGGAATACGGCTGGAATCCATTGGCCGCAGGGGCGCAAGCAGGGAACAGCAGGCAGTGATAGAAGTCCTAGGACGAAGGAATGGAAGTAGTAGAACTATTCCCGAGATTGGTAGGAACAGTTTGGGTAAGACAGTCCTGGAGCTGGAGACTAGAAGTAGACTTAAAGCTAGACGGGAAGACAAGAACTTTAATCCTCCTGGCAGCATTCTTGTTTCAATTGTGGGGGCAGTGGTTTAGTCACCACTCTGTATATTGAGGTCGGCGGTGTTACGATACTGGTGGAATACGTCTGGAATCCATTGGCCGCAGGGGCACAAGCAGAGATCAGCAAGCAGTGATAGAAATCCTAGGACGAAGGAATGGAAGTAGTAGAACTATTCCCGAGATTGGTAGGAACAGTCTGGGTAAGACAGTCCTGGAGCTGGAGACTAGAAGTAGACTTAAAGCTAGACGGGAAGACAAGAACTTTAATCCTCCTGGCAGCATTCTTGTTTCAATTGTGGGGGCAGTGGTTTAGTCACCACTCTGTATATTGAGGTCAGCGGTGTTACGATACTGGTGGAATACGTCTGGAATCCATTGGCCGCAGGGGCACAAGCAGAGATCAGCAAGCAGTGATAGAAATCCTAGGATGAAGGAATGGAAGTAGTAGAACTATTCCCGAGATTGGTAGGAACAGTCTGGGTAAGACAGTCCTGGAGCTGGAGACTAGAACTAGTCTTAAAGCTAGGCACAATACTCAAGAAATGAGTGAAGGTTCCATGTGGTTTAAGTAGGACCAAACAGGAAATATGATGCCTTTCACAGGTTCAATATCAGCCATCTTACTAAAGGGAGATTGTAGAACAAAATAACAACCTCCAGTGGAAGGAGTGGTATTGCAGCACAATTTAATGTGAACAATAGCAGCTACTAGTGGTCAACCCATAGAAATACAGCAGAATCCTGACTTTACTCCCCTCTTTCAACAGTGGACACAGCTTGGCCTGATTTGTCTGGATATCTCTGGTGAAACTCTAAGCAGACGGGAGTAATATTTTCTACAGGTTTACAGGAATTATCCTCAGGGCCATACCCCTGCCACTATATTAAGTTCTGCAACCTGTTTCTGAATATTTTGAAGTCCAGGATTGTTTCTACAGTATAATGTTTTTTGTCCATCCATTTCAACAGGATCGGGAGTAGGTAGGTGACACCCTGGGAATAGATTTGGAATAAAATTCTTCAGTAAGGAAACGAGGAATGCTGGATGTATCTTCATAGTTCTGGGATGTTAAATGCAGAAAGCTAAAGATCTAAGTAGTTCAATAATTTTGAAAGAACAAGTACATTTTGACCCAGTTTTGGTGAAGGTATATGCAGCAAAGCAGCAATTTTAGGGAAGCTGGACAATGACAAATTGCCTATGAGTACAAATGAAAATGATGGCTATCTTAGGATAATGCATAGGATGCATGGGCAATAGATCAAAGTATAAACTACCTAAGTCAAATACTTTTTAATTATTCTCTTGGTTTATCTCTTTTTTTTAAATAATCCTGACAACTAGGACTTTGTTCTGTGTATTATTAGAATTAGAAAAGATTAGTATCTCATCAAGATAAATGACCACAAATTGATTAAGCAGGTCTCTAAAATTGTAATTCACAAAATGTTGAAACATTGCAAGAGCATTGCACAGTCCAAACAACATTACTAAATATTGCTAATGTCCGTAACGTGATTTAAATGCTGTCTTCTATCTATCCCCTGGTCTAACATGAAGCAAGTTGTATGCCCCTTGAAGAACCAGTTTTGCGAACACCCTGGTATGACTAAGCCTGTCCAGCAACTCGGGGATGAAAGGCAGAGGGTAATAATTCTTTACAGTAATTTTATTCAATTCTCTGTAATCGACACTGGACCTTATGGGTGCCTTCACACTGCAGCACGATCCGGTCCGGGGCTGTCCGGGAGGACCCAGACAGCCGCGTACTGGACCAGCACACAGGACTGGAGGGCTAATATGCCCTCCGGTCCGGTGTGCAGCGCATGCAGCTACAGCCGCTGACAGGTCAGGACCGCAGCGCCGCGGTCCTGACTTATCAGCAGCGGGAACTGCATGCGGCTGCACACCGGACCGGAGGGCATATTAGCCCTCCAGCCCTGTGTGCTGGTCCAGTCCACGGCTGTCAGGGTCATCCCGGACAGCCCCGGACCGGATCACGCTGCATTGTGAAGCTGCCCTAAGGAACCATCTTTCATCTTGACAAAAATATAGGCGCACCTGCTGGTGATAAAGATTAATGAATAAACCATTTAGCCAAATTTGCATCGATTGAGTCTTTGAGGCTCATTAATTCTTGCTCTGCTAGCGAGTAAATACTTCCCAAAGAGGAGAATGTTTGTTACCATTTTTTTATATACATCAGCAAATTCTTTATATACTTATGGTAATTTAGAAGATTATGCAGGGTTCTCTACAATCTCTTCATTTGGTGAAATCTGAACGTCACACGCGGCAATATTGCTTGCAATTTCACTGGCAATTTGCTGGTTGCAGTGAAATCATGGACACATTGTTCTATCTTGTTGCTGTGTACAAATGTAACAATGTGTCCATGATTTCACTGCAACCAGCAAATTGCCAGTGAAATTGCAAGCAATATTGCCGCGTGTGACGGTACCTTCACGAGTGGTTTGGACAGCAGATGGAAAAGACACTTCCGTAGCTGCCCAGTTGATTATAGGACTTTAAATTTGGAAATCTGGCAAGTGTGGAGATGAGATTAAGGGTACCTTTACACGCCGCAACTTTTGGCGGCGATAGGAGGCAATCTAACGTGCGCGTGCACATTTTTCATGGTTGCCTCCGAATGCCAAAGGCGCTTTTACACGCCGCAATTTCGCCCTCAACCTCAGGCGACGTGTCGCCCCGGACGTTGCCACACTAACAGCGGGAAACATCCAGTAAACTCCCAACGCCGCTTCACACGCCGCAATCCCCAAAGGAATGTGGGCGTACCTGTTCAGCGCGGAGAAAACATAGGCGTGACAAATTGTTTTACACCGCGCCCCAAACACGCTCATCGGACAATGCAATAGCGTCCTGATTGGCCAGCCTGCGCTGGAAAGGCTGGCTAATACGTGATGCCATTGTCTCGGAGTTTTGAATGAATACACGCTTGTGTCGTTGACAGTGGCTGCTGTGACACACTTTCAAGCCGATCAAGCGTCACACAGGAGCGGTGTTCAGCAGGACAGTGGCTTACACTACACAATGGTTTGCTATGTGTGCTTCTGTAGCTGATGGTGGGAACATACACAAAACACTATGGCCATATGTGCCTACATTGGTCCATGCCATGGCCCAGCTGAACTATGTGTGCGTACACATGTTTGTGTGTGTCGTGGACTGTACCTACATAACCCACAAACACCATTGCTTGCTCAATGTGTGTGGACACGTGCCCCTGTGGCCACAACACATCACAATGGATATGTACGCACAGTTGCGCCATACACTGTGGCCCAAAGGGCTGACCCTGTGTTCTGCATATTACCACACCATGTGTCACGGAACCATCAATACCATTTTACCAATCACATACCTCTGTGCCAGCATAAAGCTATGTGCAACTGCCCTGAATCCCAAAGTAACTACAAACACAGGTTGTTGTTTGGATCCAATTTTTTTTGGGTTTATATGTTTGGCCACAAAAAATGACAATACAACAACACACAAAAAATAACAAACCAGAAGTGTTGACATCACACAAACAAATGCAACATGATGAGAATTAATGTAAAAAAAATAACATGTCACAGTAAAAACCAAAACATACTCACTAACTAACTAAAGAATGTGCACACACAAAAACACAACCCAAGTACTCCTGGTGCAGCCACCCTGGTGACTCCACCCTCCTCATTATGTTGCAGCCTCACAGCACCAGCCACCCTACACCTGCTGGTGCTGCCAGGCCACTGCCCCAGGGCCATTAAAGTAGGAGCAGTATGCGCCTCTACTGTTCCTTGCATCCTGCTGAGTCCGACCCTGGCTCTGCAGCTGGAGTGACGCCACACCATGGTCGGTAGCATGCCAATCCCCGGGACGGACCTTCCCTGTTGTGGGGTCCACTGAATCCACATAACTTGCCAGTGTGTATGATGACCGATCCCTACAATGCAGGAAGTTATGCAGCACACAGCAGGCCAGCACTACCACATCAATAGATTCCAGTGTCATATGCAGACGTGTATGAAAAACCCGGAATGTATTGGCCATGATCCCGAACGCATTTTCAACCACATGGCGGGGCTGGGATAGCCGGTAATTCAAAATGCGCTGCTCAGAAGTAAGGGTCCTCTGGGGATATGGCCGTAGTAGGTGAGCCTGAAGTGAGAAGGCTTCATCCCCCACAAACGCAAAGTTGAGATGATGGGTTGTCTCATCATTTGAGAGCAAGTTCACCCCACCGGTCCTTTGGTCTTTGGCCAAGGAGCAGTGTGCGAACACACCCCCATCTGAGATACGGCCGTTCATTTTAACGTCCACGTAGAGGAACTCATAGTTCGCATCCACCAGGGCCATGAGGACCACACTACAATATCCTTTGTAATTGTAATACAAAGACCCAGAGTTTGGGGGTTTAGTGATCCTCACATGCTTACCATGCAATGCACTGCCGCAGTTTGGAAATTGCCAGCGGTCCTCAAACCCTCTGGCAACATCCATCCATTCAGCGGGTGTTGTGGGAAACTGCATATAGGATGGCAGCAGACTATCTCAGATAGCCTCACATGTCTCGGTGATCTGGCGGCTCAGCAGGGGCAGTGATACACGTGAACCTATAGCCAGGAACCGCAAAGTTACTGCCAAACGCTCCTCAGGTGCCACAGCTTGACGCATCACAGTGTCCTGATGGGCTATCAGTGGCCGCATGCGTTTCAACAGGAATGTGAAAGAGTCCTCGGATATACGAAGGTAGTTCCTGAAATCATGCGGACTCCGATCCTCCAGCTCACATACCAGCTGCATGTGGCTCCGGGTGTCCCAGTGGCGAAGCCAATCCCGAGTCCACATCTGCGAGCCCGCAACCTCTCATATCTATCCTCCAGCCACAATTCCTCTTCCACCAAGGCAAGAGCTACAATCGCATCTCCATCAGGGTTGAACATCATCTCACGTACCAAACCCTGCAAAAGAGAGAAAAAGAAACATCACTACAAGAACGCTTCATCACTCATCATCTACACACACCACCTCCTTCTCTCTACATCTCCTGGCCACTTTACCACAGCATACCCAAGTGTGAACACCAGCCCACACACATACATAAAGACCTCCAATCAAGGCCCAAACACAACATTGCAGTGTGTGACACACAAACCTGGTCACTGTACACCCCTGGCCATCCTGTACAATACATCTCCCTTGTCTACTGTAACACATCATGAGCCTAAGCCCATATACGTGGCTATGATGTAGATGTGTGACCACAAGGCATAGGCAAACACATAGGTCACATTAATTTAATCATGCTTTTGAAAACTTCTTTACAATTACATTACACAGGTACCCCAGCCTTTGTGTGATGCAAAAAATATCATGCCACGCAGCAGACTATTGAATACTCATCATGTCCAAGAGACATCCCTGATGTGTTGTGAATGCAGGATCTTGTGAGCAACACATTCGCAGAAGCCACACGCCCCACTCCACATCTGATTTCGGCCTTAAACATCCCATTGTGTTTGGTAAACGACAGTACTATGTGTCCTCAATTCAGATGAACCCCGCAACTAAAGACACTCGCATCCTTCAAACATGATCCTGTATTGCAAAGGCAAAATGGCTTTTCAATGAAGATAGGGTTTAGGTAGTCCAAACAATCATGCATCCATTTGGCACTACACAATAGTATATATGGCACCAAACATCACAAATAACTACATACCCCAACACTTGGGCGTCAACTACACTACACAATAGTGACCCCTAATGGTAAGGTGCTGTTATCACAACACAACCACATCACAGTTCATGTTTGCACATCAGTACTTACTTAATGACTCTGGGCAGCAAGCGTGTCCAACTTCAGCCTTGAGCGCATTTTATATGTTAAGCAACCAATCAGAACGCAGCGGCGTCTTGTAATCGACATAGCCGCCTGGGCGTACGCAGGTGCGACCAATGATTTGGCGCAATTGTGGTTTTGTGATTGGTCAGGTTGTGTTTAAATAAGCACGTGCTGGGGCGCAACCCCTGCCACGAGTGGAATGTGCATTGAGCTAGTAGTGTCTCATCACAAGTTCTCTGTTGGACAGACGGTAAGTGGGGGCACATGCTATTGGGCACTCCTGGACGTTCTTTTCTGTGTGCTGTAGACCCATATGTTGGGTGATGTTTGTGCGCCTTATGTCCTGATTCATGTAGCGTCGTGTAGAAGTGTATTTAGCGATGTGTACGCATCGTAAATACACTCCGTGTTCTGTAGCACACATAATGTTCTGTGAGATCCTTGCCAGGACAATATGTGTACTCCAGCACCATGTTTAGCCCTAAATATGTGTGTATCTGAGGTGTGTGTGTAGAAATGTCCTTATTTAACAATGAGTGGCATTTGTAATGATAGACCTTGACATAATTCACTGCAGTGGCCCCAAATACATACATCACGTGGCCTTTCTGACATGCCCCATGTATGGACACATGTTAACACCAATAATGATTTGGACTAGCCAACCTGACTACCAGAACACGTTATTAGTCTTGCAGAACATGGGCTGGACACACAGAGTAGGGTGTCACCTGTGATGGCCATGTGTGTGTTTGCATGACCTTTTTTTTTTTTTTCCTCAGATGGCTGAGTATCACAATTTTGTGACACAGCTCCTCACCATATACCAGGCACACGAAGGCCTATGGCGGGTATCTCGACCAGGCAGCACGGGCTGCGGCCTACATGCCGCTGGTGGAGCTGTGCATCCGGCTCCAACCACAAGAGAACTGGACAGCGGAACTGGTTGGGGAAAAGATCAAAAGCCTGCGCACCGTGTTCAACAAAACCCACAAAAAGTGGATGGAGGCCCGGTCCGGGGCTGCAGCTGAGGAGGTCCGTAGTCCAACTCTCTGGTACTATGACTTCCTCAGCTTCACCCTGGGCCAGGAGGGGCCTCGTGGAACACGGTGCAGCAGGCGCCGCCCGCAACCAGCTGTGGCCGCAGCTCAAGACCCTGCCCCGTCGCAGGAAGTGGGTAATTGTGTTTGTGTGATCGATCTAACCAGCATGTTGTATGCACTGATGTGGGTTTTGCAGCACATGTGGTACTCGCCATTGTGCTTTTCCCGCACCAATCCTGTTCACTGTTCTTTTCTATCTGTTTTTTGGTCTATGTTCTCTCAGATTGTGTTGTGTTTTTTGTGTGCACTTTACATATCAATGTGGACCCTCAGATGAGTATACTGCACTTGTCTACTTGTTAGGTTTTTTCTTCACTAAACTCTGATCCTGTGGCTTTTGGTGTTAGCCTTGGTAATCTTGGCTCTCTGTTGTATTCGGTGTTTGGTTGTGGTATTTCCTTCAATAGAAGGACATTAGTGAGTTACGTGTGTATGGGTAGGTGGGTGTTTGAGGGAATTGTTAGTGATTATACGTACACAGCACATCACCATTCCGGGTCACATCTGTCGGAGATGGGGATGGCCTGACAGCCCTGCCTGCAGCACGGGATCATTCTCCTTCATCACAAAAAAACCCCAAAAATCAGTACTGACATACATGTGTGTGGAGCACACAACAATAACTCAGTTAGCAAGCTGGTAGGCCTTAGCAGACACTACCATACACTGCAGCAGCGGGCTCGGCCGTGAGCTTAAGATGCTGGGATGGGGGGGGGTGCTCCCAGGGCTCCAGGGCTGGCTGCAGCAATGTCTTGTGGGCCTGCTGGGGAGGGAGTGGCTGTGCCCTCCGGGGCTGTGGCTGGTGTAGTCCCTGCTGGGGAGGGACTGGCTGGGCCCTCCGGGGCTGGGGCTTGTGGAGTCCTGGGTGGGGAAGGACTGGCTGGGCCCTCCGGGGCTTGTGGAGTCTCGGGTGGGGAGGGATTGGCTGGGCTCTCCGAGGCCGGGGCTTGTGGAGTCCCGGGTGGGGAGGGATTGGCTGTGCCCTCCGGGGCCAGGGCTTGTGGAGTCCTGTGTGGAGAGGGACTGGCTGGGGCCTCCATGGCAGGTGCTGGGGGTGTCCCGGGTGCCGTTAGGGACTGTGGGTCGTCCACAGACACGGAGTCCTTGTCATCTGTAATATCAAATATGATAACAGAGCACTTTTAGAAAAGACACACATCATAGGCAAAACACGTTGTGTGTGTATGAATTTCATGATGGCGTGAAGGATACGTTCAAAGGTTATGGTCGGCGCATACCCTATGGTGAGGGCCCACTCTGGTTTGGGACGTGAGTCCAACACCAGTGCCCACATATTTTGAATGTTAGATAACCCTTGGCTTAGCATGGTAGGTATTTGAATCTTGAACATAAGAGCAGCCAGTAAGCATCATGTGTTTGCAGCATGGGGGCCAACACATAGCATTGAGATTGTGTTCTGTGATCTGTATTGTTATCATTGTGTTTTAAAATTGTATGTGTCACAAGTCACACATATGTGCTGCAGGGTGTCATGTGAGTGTGGAACATTGCATTAATATGTTGGTGGCACCTTTGCAGTCAGGATACAACTATTTTTGCCAACACACAGGTCAAGGACCATCATAGCCGTCACCATTTGTAGGACAAATGAGTGATTCATACACCTTCATGATGCAGATGCACATTGGTGACAGCTCCACATGGTGGCTTAGGCCACATTATGGCCCTTGGCACAATACCACATGATGTTTGTGTAGTGTTTGTAGCATTTAGGTTGCCATGTGTGTGTGTTTGGCATTGCCACATACTCACCACGCAGCCTGGCAATCCTGGCACGAATCTCTACAATGTGCCCTGGGCTCTTGGGCTTTAGATCAGCCACTTTCTTCTGGATCTGCTTGCAGGTCCTCTCCACCCCCAGTTTGTGGAGCAGGGCCTGCTGGATCCTCCGTTTGCGCAGCCATGGGTGTCGGTGACGCTGGTCATACCAATAATCATGGCGGTCACATAGGTCTATGAGGAGCATTAGCTCCGCCAGACCCCATGTGGCAGCAAGCTGTGCGGCGGCCATGACTCTTCTCCTATGTGCAGGGGAGGGGCAGGCATCTGGCAGGCAGGGAGTAACCAAAACAAACGTCATCACGCACACTAACGTCGCCAAACAACATTGAGAACGATAACGGGGTAGCCGTCCGCGGAGCGGGAGTAGCGTAGTATAGCTATCATCGTCACCAAATTCACACACGATTGCAGTGCGTTTCCCATGGCACCCATGTGCGATGTGTAGCCAAACATCTGCACTGTCATGTGTGGCAGTATGGTGGACACAGTGCAACTTCCAATGCCATCATGAGCCTGAGCCATGAATCAGTAGCCTTTTGGTTGATGCGCCAGACGCCTGAACTCTTCATTGTACTTCCACCATGCAGAGCCCTCATAGGTTTTGTAGGAGTTGTAGATGGTGTCACAGTAAGTTCAGAGCAATGCTCAGGGTGCTTTTGCTCCATCACACAACCAAGAACAAAGAAGGCCTGCAACCAGTTATTGACATTCTTGGCCACCTTCGGTTTCCTTTCAAGGGGGCGGTCAGCGGCGTGCCTCTCCCTGTCAATAGTACTCTGGTCGACGGATACTAGGGACCAAAAGCAGAGGCCATTCCTTGGCGGGGAGGAGCAGGGGGGAAGGGGCTGGAGAGACGGCTCCACAGTCAGAGGCCCTGCAAAAACAGAGTGAAGATGTGCAGCATATTGTATGGAGAATAATCACTATTGGTACCTTTACACGCCGCGACGGCAGGCTGGATACATCCCGCTACAGGCTACAAATGTAGTTTGTAGCGCCAATGTAGCCCGTCGTAGCGGCGTCTGAAGACGTGACGCTACAGCCGGCAACAGATACATCTGTTTACGAGCTCTGCTCGAAAACTGATGGCTACATCGCCGATGGTAGCGAGCTGTATCGGCGTGTAAAGAAGCAACGGAAGGGAACTCTGGACACCCTGCGATGTAGCTGCAATGTAGCTAAGGCGTGACCCTGGCTCCGTGTTACCGCGCCCCATGTGCGATCATTGGTGGAAGCTGCTGCGTGCCGATTGGTAGTCGCTGCATAGGGAGGCATATTTAAGGAGCTGACGAGTCACACTACACAATCGCTCGAGCGTGCTGTATTACTCAGCCTCCTGCGATGCCTGCCCAATCAGGATGTTATTGCTTCGTCCTATCAGCGTACGGACGGCTCGTAATCCACAATTGGAGCACGCCTATGTGCTGTCCCTGCTGCACCAGGTCCGCCCATAGTAGCTGGTTGTAGCGGTGTGTAAATGAGCTACAGCTGGCTACTTGAGACACCCGGCGATGTAGCTAGCTATAGATGTAGCGTGGCGTAGCGCACCTTGTGGCGGCGTGTAAAGAGGGTGCGTTGACCGTTTGTAACCGTTTGAGCGTGCTCGTGCACGTGAAGTAGCGGGATGTATCCAGCCTGCCGTCGCGGCGTGTAAAGGTACCTTATGAGATTAAATAAAGCTTATATTACACCATGTATAACAACGTGATATATGATAGAGACACACAGCTCTACTACAAGCACATCATACACACAGGGCTCCGCTCTGTACACATCATACACACAAGGCTAGGCTCCATCCACTATAAATCCCTCCTGACCCCACACATAACCTTCACCTCATCCATCACCATGACAACCTGTACAGCAGAGTCCTGCATACACTGAGGAGCTGATCATGTGACCCCTGACTCCTCCCCTCCATGTGACATCATCACAGGTCCTGTAAGCACAGAGCAGCCATATATGTAGTGTGCGGCTCTGCAGGTGGAGGTAGGTGATCATTCCCCCATTACGTTTTCCCTTAATTGTTCTCCCTCAGTAGTAATTATCTCATCGTATTCTTCCATGGGATCTTTATGATGTTACATCGTCATCTTCTCCCCATTCAGGTCCCTACAATATCGGATCCTCTCAGTGGAGATCTTCTATAGAAGACAATTCTCCTGATTGACCCATCAAGGATGGATAAGGACAAGATGGCGGAGAGGATCTTACACCTCACCCTAGAGATCCTCTTCCTTGTTACTGGAGAGGTGAGAGATTGTGATGACAATGTCACATGACATCATTCTTATCTATGGACAGAATAACAGATGACAGAACTGGAGAGGTGAGGACTCTGGAAATGTCTGGAGACTGGAGATTTATTAATGTGTCTCTCCATAACCAGGATTACACAGTAGTGAAGAAGAGCTCTAGTGATCTGTGCTGTCAGGACCCTGTGTCTGAGGAAGACCCCTGAGCCCAATCACGGGGCCTCCACCTCACCCCCTGATACATGAGGACATCAATGACCAGAAGATCCTAGAACTCACCTACAAGATGATTGAGCTGCTGACTGGAGAGGTGACACTGCTGGGAATGCTGCTGCTGGGACATTATACAGTAACGCTATGAAGGGATCGGGGGATGACAATGGTATCATTGTATGTGTCAGGTTCCTATAAGGTGTCAGGATGTCGCCGTCTATTTCTCCATGGAGGAGTGGGAGTATTTAGAAGGACACAAAGATCTGTACAAGGATATAGTCATGATGGAGGATCCCCAGCCCCTCACATCACCAGGTAATAGACAGGACTAAATACACATGGCCTATAATTATCTGTATGTAAAGAATGAATTCAGTCCCTGTATGTGTCTCCTCCAGGTCTATCCAGTGAGAGGACAACACCAGAGAGATGTCCCCGTCCTCTTCTTCCTCAGGACTTTAGAAAAGAAGATCCCGATGTTCCTCAGGATGATCAGGTAGATGGAGAGAAGGTGTCATGAAATCTCCCTATGATGTGTAGACGGCTGTGAAGGTCTTTTATTCAGTCATGTTTTATCGCCCAGCATTATAAACTGAATGACCAATTTATTAGAGACATTAGCCCTTTCCTGATTGGATCTTCAATGTGTGGAGTGAGAATTGGAAGATTGACTGATCTGAGCTATTTTAACAAAGTCATAGGTACTACATTAGCCAGGACCAGTATTAAAAAAAAATACCAACCTTGTGGGGATTTTCCTTGCAATGGTATCAAGGCTACAACCCCTGGAAAAAATTATGGAGTTACCGGGCTCGGAGGATGTTCATTCAGTTGTTTAATGTTGTAGAAAAAAAGCAGATCACAGACATGGCACAAAACTAAAGTCATTTCAGATGGCAAATTTATGGCTTTAAGAAACACTAAAAGAAATCAAGATAAAAAATGTGGTAGTCAGTAAGGGTACCTTTTTTTCAGACCAAGCAGAGGGAAAAAAGTATGGAATCACTCAATTCTGAGGAAAAAATTATGGATTCGCTCCTTAAATTTTTATTCCCAAAACTAACACCTGCATCAAATATGATCTGCTCGTTAGTCTGCATCTAAAAAGGAGTTATCACAACTTGGAGAGCTGTTGCACCAAGTTGACTGACATGAATCATGGCTTCAACACGACAGATGTCAATTGAAACAAAGGAAAGGATTGTCAAACTCTTAAAAGAGGGTAAATCATCACGCAATGTTTCAAAACATGTTGGTTGTTCACAGTCAGCTGTGTCTAAAATCTGGACCAAATACAAACAACATGGGAAGGTTGTTAAAGGCAAACGTACTGGTAGACCAAGGAAGACATCAAAGCGTCAAGACCGGAAACTTAAAGCAATATGTCTCCAAAAAGGAAATGCACAACAAAACAAATGAGAAACGAATGGGAGGAAACTGGAGTCAATGTCTGTAAACGAACTGTAAGAAACCGCCTAAAGGAAATGGGATTTACATACAGAAAAGCTAAACATAAGCGATCAGTAACACCTACACAGAAAAAAACAAAATTACAATGGGCTAAGGAAAAGCAATCGTGGACTGTGGATGACTGGATGAAAGTCATATTCATGATGAATCGCGAATCTGCATTGGGCAAGGTGATGATGCTGGAACTTTTGTTTGGTGTCGTTCCAATGAAATTTATAAAGATGACTGCAACATATCAACATACAATGTGGACGTAGCAGGTCTTCAAGAGACTAAATTTTTAATAGACAATACCCCGAATTTTAGCAACAAAAAATTCCCGCATATTTTCCTCTCTTCCAATAAGAAAAAAAAATCAGGAGTGGCAATAATTATCAATGAAACACTAAAATTTGAAAAAATTGAGGTGATCAAGGACGAAGATGGGAGATTCCTGATCCTAATCTGCAAGCTCGATGATGTACTCTATACACTAGTTAATCTATATGCCCCTAATAAAAGCCAAATTTCTTTCTTAAATAAACTCATTAAGATTGTCCAAACAGTAAAAAAAGGTCATTTGATTTTATTCGGTGACTTTAATGCAGTCCCCAACCCTGAAATTGATTAATCTAACAAATGTAGGAACTCCAATACCTCCCTCGATCCTTGGATACATAAAGAAGAACTTTACGACACATTCCGTTGTCTCAACACGACATCTGTTGAATATTCCCATTACTCTGATGCTCATAAATCCTTTGCCCGAATTGATCTAGTACTAACCGATATTAATACTCTCCACAAATTCAAGTCGATTAACATCTTTCCAAGAACGTGGTCAGACCACTCCTCAATAGTCTTTGAAATTGCTCATCATCCAAATTATTCTGGCCACAAGATATGGAGGGCAAACTCGTACCTTCTATTCCACCCTCAATACAGAGACCAAATAGAAAACGCGGTAAGTCTTTATTTTAAAGAAAATGATACTGGAGATATTCCAATAACTACCCTCTGGACTGCTCACAAGGCAGTCATAAGAGGACATCTCATCCAATTAAATTCTAGACTAAAGCGGGAAAAAAACCAGACCACAGAAACAATAGTTAAAAAAATTAGAGACTTGGAGACAAACCAAATGAACTCCCCTAAAGAAGATATCCACAAGGAAATACTTAAACTTAGAGTAGAATTAAAATCGGTGCTTACCTCAGAATACGACAAAATCATTCAGCTTTCAAAGTCCAATTACTACAACTCTATGAATAAACCCTCACAATTTTTTGCAAAGAAAATTAAGATTCACAGATTTAAAATGAGAATTTCACAAATAAAGGACGACCATAACATAACCCATAAAACTCCTCAAAAAATCACCTTTGCCAAATTTTACAAAAGACTTCATAATCTTAAAAATGACCCAGAGGAAACTCTTCCACAAAAACATAACATAGATGCTTTTTTAGACTCCATACAGTTCCCTTCTTTGTCAAACGACGAGTTGAGCACTCTAAATTCCCCCTTTAATGAGACAGAGATCCTACAGACTATTAACGCATTAAAGAAAAACAAATCCCCGGGACCGGATGGCCTCCAAAATTAATATTATACTAACTTCAAAACATTTCTCACCCCCTACCTCGTAGAACTCACCAATTATCTCACTTCTAATCAAAGTAAATTACCAGCTGAGATGCAGGAAGCGAGTTAATATCAGGCAAAGGAGACAAAGAAGACTTTCGTAACTACCGGCCCATTTCCCTGCTAAATTCGGACTTAAAAATTATAACCAAAACAATCACGACTAGAATACAAAAAATAGCCCCACACCTTTTACATAAAGACCAAGTGGGTTTTGTAGCAGGTAGAGGCACAACGGACTCAACAAGGCGGGCTATAAATCTGATTTCACATGTGGAGAAAGAGGGAATCCCAACCCTTGTAGTCGCTGTTGATGCCGAGAAGGCATTCGACAGAGTTCATTGGGGATTCCTTTTTCGAACCTTGAATAAATTTCGGTTTTGAGGGAGGAATTATGAATGCAATTAGTTCCTTATATTCGACCCCCGCAGCTAGAGTGTTAACTAATAACTGCCTTTCTGATACAATTCTCCTGACTAATCGGACCAGACAGGGGTGCCCTCTTTCTCCCACTCTTTTCGATTTCTTTATTGAACCCCTTGCAGAAAAAATACGTATGAACCCTCTAATCAAAGAAATTCCACTATATCAAAGACAATTTAAAATCTCCCTATTCGCAGAAGACATTCTCATTACTTTAACCGGCCCTCTCAATTCTATAAGAAATCTACTAGACACCATACAGCTATTCTCTGAGTTATCGCATTACAAAATCAACCTAACAAAAACCCAAGTTCTAAGCTTTAACCTAACACCACAAAACGTGGCACTAAGCGTTACCTCTGTCAGGTCCGGATAATCTTCCAGTCATGACGTGTTCCCAAGCGGCGGTGCGCAGCCAAAGCACCAGCATTTGAAGAGCAAAAAAAGAGAGGGCGGCACTCACCGGAGTATACAGGATAGTCCTTTATTCCAAGAACTCGTGGAAAAACAGGGTGCAGGGAGGGGGCACGAAGGGCCAACGGACTACGACGCCGTTTCGCGACGCGTGTCGCTTCTACGGGTCCGAGTCTCATACTCCGGTGAGTGCCGCCCTCTCTTTTTTTGCTAAACCCTTATCTTCAATAATTGATGTCAACCTAGCGGATATATACAAAACTATCCAAATTGATATACAACATTTAACTAAATTAGAAATCTCATGGTTAAGTCGAGTCAACGCATACAAGATGTGCCTGCTTCCCAAGCTCCTCTACAAAATCAGGTCTATTCCCCTCTGTGTGCCGGCAAAGTGGTTGCAGAAACTTCAAACACAACTATTTAATTTCATATGGAACAAACTAAAACCCAGAGTTACGAAATCGACGCTCATGAAGAGTAAATATAAAGGAGGCCTGGCCATCCCCAATATCAGTGCCTATCTACAAGCAACAATTATCAAACTCAGCCAGAATTGGTGAAAAACACTGAGAGACCAGCTTGGCTAGGATTAAAAGAACCAAAGAACCTACGTAATAAAATGGGTCTGCTTCTCACAGCGTACCTCTGCGACAAAAAGAAAGCTCTGCCTAAAAACACAATGGTGAAAGCAGCAATTAAAGCATGGAGATCTTTACTTAACTCATCTACTGCTCACTTTACACCAGCACCTCCAGACTGGATAAACATTGAAGTTCTGGAAATAATTGCTCCCAGAATAAAAACGAAGACGTGGAAAGAACCAGGAATCAAAACTCAATATCTGATATATTAGACAAGTCGAAAGGTCTTTTCCCCTTTGAACTCCTCAGAAGAAAATTCAAACTAAATCAGTCTGAAGCTACGAACTGGTCTAAAATTCATCCACTAATAGAATCGCATAGAATTAACTTCTCTCTGCCACAAAATGTAACCCAAATGCTTAAATATCCCCAAAGTACACCATTCTGGAAGACCAAGATAATCTACCAGAACTTTAACCAGGATGTGGTCTTCATGAACTCTCCAAACTTACAAGCGTGGGAGAAGGAGATCCAGGTGAAAATTAACACTGACCAAATGCAAACTATCTTCGATAACCTCTATGCGCATATCAGAGGCTCCCACCTGATTGAAACTCATTACAAGATTTACACCAGATGGTATCTTACTCCATACAGACTTCACCAAATCCAATCACAAAACTCTCCTCTATGCTGGAGGAACTGCAGGGCAACAGGCACACTCGCATGTGTTTTGGAATTGTAAGATACTTAAAACATATTGGTCCAAAATCCAATCGTTAATAAACTGTGTCACCAAAGAACGCATACAAATAAAGTGGAGTTTGCCTTACTACTCGTAGGTGTCAACTAACTACCAACTCGACACAGATCAATAATATATACATCATCCTTGCAGCCAAAAACAATATCGCATCCAACTGGAAAAACGATCTACCACCAAAAATAGAAGAAACAATTGAAAAAATTGCTTGCCACAATGCATTCAAATTCTCCTACTCACTTCGGAATAATCTCCTGAATAAATACCAATTGAAATGGTAAGATTGGAACCACCTATATCCCCTTTCCCCTATTGGCTTGAGAGATCAGAACTCCATAGGGACCAATACCTAAATAATTAGCCTACACAAAGTCTAGCAGAGTCAATATACTAGAGGTTTGGTAATAAACAGACTAAATAAAACAAAATAAATCAATCTAGTTACCACTAGTAGAGTCCATGACCCTCCTCTTATTATAGGCATGGACATACAACTCGAGTTTTCCACCATAACTTGTAGTATAGTTCTCACAAACTTGTATTATAGTTCCCAGGAGACTAGTTGAAGTATTAACTCATTATATATTAGTCTATCACCAAGACATACTTGGATTGGAATCCCAAAGGCTGATAAATCTTTACATATTGAGATGTTGAACGTTAGAATGTTTACCCTTTCTTTTACTTAGATACATGCAACTATAATCTCTGATGACTGGATTTCTACATTTGTACAAATTTGCATCCCTTGAAGTTGTTTTGATATATTTGATGTACTGATATATTGGATATGTTTACCATCTTGTCATCTTATACCTGCTAACTTAAAACCAATAAAAACCATTAGAATATAAAGATGACTGCATGAACAGAACATGCAAATTTCCACAGTCATTGATGATATGGGCTTCATGTCAGGTAAAAGCACTGGGGAGATGGCTTTCATTACATCTTCAATAAATGCCCAAGTTTACATTGATATTTTGGACAGTTTTCTTATCTCATCAATTGAACGGGATACTTGGGGATGATGAAATCATTTTTCAAGATGAAAATGCATCCTACCATAGAGCAAAAACTGTGAAAACATTCCTTGAAAGAAGACATATAAGGTCAATGTCATGGCCTGCAAATAGTCTGGATCTCAATCCGATTGAAAATCTTTGGTGGAAGTTGAAGAAAATGGTCCATGACAAGGCTCCAACCTGCAAAGCTGATCTGGCAACAGCAATAAGAGAAAGTTGGAGCCAGATTGATGAAGAGTACTGTTGGTCACTCATTAAGTCCATGCCTCAGAGACTGCAAGCTGTTATAAAAGCCAGAGGTGGTGCAACAAAATACTAGTTTGTTTTTCATGATTCCATAATTTTTTCCTCAGAATTGAGTGATTCCATAATTTTTTCCCTCTGCTTGGTCTGAAAAAAATTACCCTTACTGACTACCACATTTTTTATCTTGATTTCTTTTAGTGTTACTTAAAGGGATCCTGTCACCTTCAGAACGCCTCCTAAACTACCAAAACATGTCCCTGCATCATCCTATCACTAATCTCACATTCCTTTTGTCTCCTAAAAGCATCCTGTAAAGGTGCATAAAAACGTTTTAATACTCACTCATTAGTGATTATAATTAGCAGGGGCTATATTCTTTAGTCCCCAGGGCGTGTTTTGCAGCCTGAATGATCCAGCCTCTCTCTGTTTGTGTGCTCTGCTTGTGCAGGCTTTACTCTCCCCCTCTCTATCACTCACAGAATGCAAATCATTAGTCCTGCCTTCAGCTCCACATCACAGCAGCACAGACAGAGAGAGGGTGGATCCTGGAGCTGCAAAACAACATGCCCTAGGGGCTAAAGAATATAGCCCCTGCTAATTATAATCACTAATGAGTAAGTATTAAAACGTTTTTATCCACTTTCACAGGATGCTTTTAGGAGACAAAAGGAGTGTGAGATTAGTGATAATATGCTGCAGGGACATGTTTTGATAGCTTAGGAGGCGTTTTAGAGGTGACAGGATCCTTTTAAAGCTATAAAGTTGCCATTTGAAATGACTTTAGTTTTGTGCAATATCTGTGATCTGCTTTTTTTCTACAACAGTAAACAACTGAATGAACATCCTCCGAGCCAGGTGATTCCATAATTTTTGCCAGGGGTTGTATACTGAGAATGTTGTGTTCAAGGAAAAACATTCAGCATCAACACCCCGAAACAGCTGTCTGTGGATGGATACCTGGCCTTGGTATTCCCTTGTCATATCTTTAAGCTTGTATAGAGCTGGATATTGACTCAAAGGGCCACTTAATATGGTGGTTATCATGGCTAGGTCCTTCACTAGAGGAAGATCTGGCTAGTCCTGTGTTGAGACTCCTAAACGAGGCTCCACAGACTCTATTTGCATATTCAAAATTCCCAGGGGGCAATGGGCCTAGGAATTCACTGTGTTGAGTGCTTTAGCCGACTGCAGTGTTTTCTTGAAATGGTCTCCCTGAGATCAGTGAATACTTAGTTTTGTCAGACCATATTCTTGTAAGGTACATTGTTTGATGCTTCTTTTGAAGCAGATTTTGAGAATCTCCATCAAAATTTGCATGTCCATCCTAAAGCCAGGATAGTCTTTGGAAGTTTAGAAGTGCTGTGCCAACGTGTTCTTTTCTTTGTAGATTTAGGGCATATTTTGGGGTAGAAAAAAAATCTGCACCACATGTGAGAAAAAAAGCAACAAAACATCTGGACTGTCAGACTTTGCTTGCGTCAGTATAGACATGCAGATTTTGACACAGATTCTCAAAATCTGCTTCAAAATAAGCATCAAACAATGCACCACGGGCACAAGATCTAAGAGGGTCCAGGGAGAGCCACAGCTGTGGTGAAAGAATTCCTTTTGCACCCTGGCTACTTCCACAAAGGACAGGGGTGGCCCACTACAATCCACAAGGTCTGGAAACAGTGCAATTTTCAGGATTTCCTTTGCATTGCACTGATGTTAATTTCATCACCTGCAGAGGTGATGATTTCAGCACCTTCTGCAATGCTAAGACAGTCCTGAAAACATGCACTGTTTGCTCTTTAGGGCTGCACTTCGCCAGCCTTGTTCTACAGGAGTGTGTGTATGGTCTTGCATATCCATACCCCCGACCATCTGGCCAGAGGCTTGAGGCTTGTTCACCAGTCTCTGTAGGGCAGTATTAAAGCACATGTTTGCATAAACAGTCCAGCAGTGAAGCACAAAAAACTTTACTGTAGCACAGACTATCAATAAGGCTCAAACACAAATATATAAGAATACATATTATAACGAAATTCCCACAGGGCTCAGCAGACTTTCCACCATTTTAAAAAAGTTCATGAATGGCAAAGTCCATTAGTGCTGTGGAATACGTTGGCGCTATATAAATAACGATTTATTATTATTATAAGACTTTAGCCCAAAGGCTACATGCATGCTCGCTAATCAACAGGGGCAGCTCGTTATTCTTCTTGCAGTGACATCATGTTGACAGAGCAGCTTCATTTCCGCTCTGCTTTATCAATGAGCCATCACTGTCAATGTCATGCTGATTGACTGCCAGTTCCTGTTGGCTTTCAATAAGCATGACATTGGCAGGGGCATCCTGTTGACGGCGCTAACCAGAAGAGAAGGTGCTACTCTGTTGACTTCACTGCTTGAAGCCTAAACCGGTTCAAATATTCACTTTGACATTGCAGTGCAGTTCCAGGCAAAATCTGCCTGAAAAAGATGACATATGAACAAACTCTTAGCCTAATTAACCATTAGGGGCATGACCACTTAAAGTGCTTAGGGGCACGATGAACTCCAAATATGGAGGCGTGGTTTTTGGTAACCACGGTCATTTATTATCATTTGCTTCATTAAATCCTTTAATGCGACTTCTCCAACTATCTGTGACTTTTGAATCTTTGTTTCAGGGTGAAGATCTGACCCATATTAATACTACAGAGACATATGTGAGGGGTGATGAGTGGAGTACAAAGAAGATTCCTACAGATGACTACCCAGGTGAGTGCTGACCAACAAGTGCAGAGAAGATATAGGTTTAACTTTATTTTAGACGAATCAAAGAGCATATAGTATAGCTCGACCACCGTTTAGGTGCACAAGGGAAAAATAGGCCACAAAGTCTTTAAATATATCCCCGGCACACAATAAAAGAAGAGAGATGATTATCCTTTTTGTGTTTTTTATTTTTGAAGGTGAAAAACAGGTTGTATCACACAACGTTTCGGCTCCAGTTGAGCCTTTCTCAAGTGAGTCTTCTGTATATATAGAAAGGGGGTTTGTGGTTCAGTTCCCACATGAGCAACTGCTCAGGCCAGTACCTGCCTGTTTGAGGTACTCAGCATATGACTCCGTCCTTTGTGTCAGTGCAGCAGCATGGTGGCTGGTCTGGGCTCCTGTCCATCCACCCAGACCAGCCACCATGCTGCTGCACTGACACAAAGGACGGAGTCATATGCTGAGTACCTCAAACAGGCAGGTACTGGCCTGAGCAGTTGCTCATGTGGGAACTGAACCACAAACCCCCTTTCTATATATACAGAAGACTCACTTGAGAAAGGCTCAACTGGAGCCGAAACGTTGTGTGATACAACCTGTTTTTCACCTTCAAAAATAAAAAACACAAAAAGGATAATCATCTCTCTTCTTTTATTGTGTGCCGGGGATATATTTAAAGACTTTATTTTAGGGTATAGTATTTCAGTCTGACTTTTTTTTTTATTTGGATTTTTTACACTTAAAGATTCAGCACTTAAAGTAACAAACTAACAAACAATTATTCATATGGTCTTCTCCCAGTGATACTTCTCTATTCACAGTCCTGTCTAACGCTGCACTCTGTGCTATGCGGATGTCTCTAAATTTACTTTTGAAGCTTTTATATCAGGGGATCTGAGTTTAAAGTCCTAGGAATTTAAACTCAGGACCCCTGATATGGAAGGCAGAAATATTTCCAAGGAGCCATAAGCTGCCCTTATATTTGCAAAATAAACTCCTCAGCCTGTAAACCTAAGTAACATTCTTTTTTATAAACATAATGTTCTGGTATATAAATTTAGAATGGCAAAAAGACTTATTAAGCAGAATTTTGTTTTATATTCTTAAAAATGATACATATCAGAACCCAGAATAAATGGGACCACTCAGCTCTTTTTGTATAGGTTGTACAACAGATCAGTTTTGGACATCAATCCTGTTAGTCCGTTCCTAAAATGAAACAGACAAACAAAAAGACCATTTTCTGGTACATTTGTCATCTTGATCACGTTGTATTAAACATTTTTTTGAGAGGTGTAATGAATAAAAGAAACAGCAATTGTACAGTAAGATCAAGGTGTAGTTTTCACTGGAACCAAACAATTTTATCATAACTCTTATTTCAGATTTTGTGAGCAAAATCTATTAATTCCTGCCATCCTGTATAAAAGAATATAATGGCCTTGTATCCATTGCATACTTACATTAAAAGAAGAATAAACCCTATACATGCTCCAAAGCTATGATTTCTTATAGGCCCTCCTCTCTACACTGCTGTGTGCTAATGATCAACACCATTTAGCTGTCAGGAAGAGTGTGAGACATGCACCACCTGATACTACTGACTTTTTTGAGTCTCCATTGAACTTGTGACTGGAAATGACCGGTGACAGGGAGAGAGAGGCATACATTTATGGAGAAGACGACTCTTGAAGAGAAGTGAATAATTGAAACAGCACAGCCTGGTGGCCTAAGATCATAATTTTATAGTCCTTGCTTTGTGCTCAACTTTTGTAATCAAATAATTGATTTGCATTAAAATTTGTATGAAAATATTTAAAATATATATATATTTAAAACTAGCTGTAGAGTTTGGCAACTGGCATAGGCATAGTAACTAACGGTCCACTATACACATCAAACCTGCCCCCCACAACACCCCCAACCTATGCATCCCCCCAAACCTACCCTTCACCCCCCCGCTCCCACCCCAAAACTTCCCATATCCCCAAACCTGCCCCTGCACGCTCCCCAAACCTGCACCCCACTCCCCCTAAAAAATGCCCCCACTCGCCTTACTTAATCCACACACCTTCAAACCTGCCCCCCAAAAACGCCCTCGCTGCAACCACACTCCCCAAACCTGCACCCTCAAATCTTCACCTCCCCCTACAAACCCTGAGTCAAATGGGGTGTGTGCAAAATTTTGTGATGGACTTTTATAAGCTAACATTGTACATTCTATAGTGACATCACAATAACAGGGCAGGGCAATAAAGAAGACAGCGCTATGAAAGGAGGGTCTGGCTATGGGAAGAAGTGGAGCTATGGAGTGGGTGTGGCTTTTGGAGATTTTTCTGTGAAATGGGCGCAGGGTATGTGGGGTGGGTGGAGCTATGGAAGAGGTGTGGCTTTGTGAAGTGGACGTGGCTATGTGGAGTGGGCATCACTGTGTGGAGTGGCTGGGGCTTGATGCCTGCATTCATCTTTGTGGAGTGGGTATGGCTATTGGAAGTGGGTGTGGCTATGTGGAGTGGGCATGGCTATGTGGAGTGGATGTGGCTATGTGGAGTGGGCGTGGCTTGATACATACACGCACTCACACTCAACTTTATATATTAGATGTATAGTATTGATATGATTTCACTGCAGTGTTGTTAAAAAATAATAAAATCTGTTTTATTCTTGACAGATGACTGTACCAGGAGCTCAGAGGGACAACTGAAATTTTCAGATTTTATAGCAGATGATCATGTTATCACACCACCAGATTCAAATGAAGAACATGCCAATATTTCTGATATATCTCAAGCCCTTCTCAGCAAAAAACTGTCATGTGATAATTTTCATCATGTCCTTTCTCCTGTTTTATCAAAGACCAATGTGCAAAACATGTGTCTTAGAATGACTGCTGGACATGAAATTGCTCTTAATGAGGAGAAACCATTTCCATGCACAGAATGTGGGAAATGTTTTACGGAGAAAAACTATGTTGTTACACATCAGAGATGTCACACAGGGGAGAAGCCATTTTCATGTTCAGAATGTGGGAAATGTTTTACTCAGAAATCACATCTTGCTACACATCAGAGAACTCACACAGGGGAGAAGCCATATTCATGTTCAGAATGTGGGAAATGTTTTAATCAGAAATCGCATCTTATTACACATCAGAGAATTCACACAGGGGAAAAGGGATTTCCATGTTCAGAATGTGGGAAACGTTATAGCGAGAAATCGAAACTTGTTATACATCAGAGAATTCATACAGGGGAGAAGCCATTTTTATGTTCAGAATGTGGGAAATGTTTTATAGAGAAATCACATCTTGTTGTACATCAGAGAACTCACACAGAGGAGAAACCATATTCATGCACAGAATGTGGGAAATGTTTTAATGGGAAATCAGATCTTGTTCGACATAAGAAAATTCACACAGGGGAGAAACCATTTTCATGTTCAGAATGTGGGAAATGTTTTGCAGAGAAAACAAATCTTGTTAGACATCAAAGGACACACAGAGAAAAGCAGTGATTTCCTTTTTTTATGTTGTTGACAAGTGTAAGAAAAAAGGCAGGTTATAGAAAAGTAACACATCTACACAAAAAAGGGAAAATAATTTTAATTATTAGTTATTATAAAATATATCCAATTATACTGGGCAGCAATTTAAAAAAAAAATTGGTGCCTCAGGCATTATGCTTGATTTAGGTATATTCAGTCCTCTGAATCAGAATATGTTGTTCATTTGCTTTTAGCAGATCTACTTTTTTGAGATAATGCACATGAATTTGGCATTTTTCCTCAACAGAAATATTAATTATAGAATCAAAGATGGTCTGTAAGGTATGTGATACACACTTAATTACTTGATAAATGCAATGCGCATTGAATAGTATTAAAGTATTAGTCAAATACATAACTGACCATCTGTGATTTTATAACGACTCTGTGTTGGTATGTGTGTTTTTAAACAATGAAAACAAACATGGATCAATCCAAATAGATCACTCAACTAAGGGCCCTTTCACATCAGCGTTTTTTTAAATTTGCGGCAGATGCGGTGAAAAAACCGCATCTGCCGCAACTGCCGCATAACGGTTCCACTTGCGGCACGGTTGCGGTTTTTTCCATAGGAAGTATAGGGGGACTTGCGGCAGATGCGGCAAGTGCGGTATTGCACTTGCGGCAGGTGCGGCAGAGAAAAAAACCGCAGTAAGCCGCGGTTTTTTTCTCTGCCGCACCTGCCGCAAGTGCAATACCGCACTTGCCGCATCTGCCGCAAGTCCCCCTATACTTCCTATGGAAAAAAACGCAACCGTGCCGCAAGTGGAACCGTTATGCGGCAGTTGCGGCAGATGCGGTTTTTTCACCGCATCTGCCGCAAATTTAAAAAAACGCTGATGTGAAAGGGCCCTAAGACGGCTGATGAGCAACACACAGTTGCCCTGTTCCTACTGAAAATATCATACCACGATCATCAGTGACCAATCTGTATGGATATAAAGATGGTGATCCTTCTGGGACAGCAGAGTAGATACACTAAGTATCCCTGTTTTATCTTTCTCTGGGATAGTACATAAAAAATTGAGATAACAGTGGCCTCTGAGACAATACATGTAATAGTAAGAGAAAATAATTTAATTGCAAAATCGATGATTGACAGGAATAAGATCCTATTACCACTACTGCACATGAGAATAAAGGTACCGTTAGGGTATGTGCACACGGGGGCGGGTTAGTGGTGGCGGCGGCTGGGCGGGACCCGACAGGAAGCTCCGGAGCCGTCCACCGGCTTCCTGTCGGGTATGTGCGGCGGGAGACGGGCGGGTGACGGGCGGGTTAGCGGCGGCGGGTGTGCGGCGGCTGTAAGCAGCACATGATTCTGCTTGCAGCTGCTGCAGAACCGGCCGGAATATAGAGCAAGCTCATTCTTTGCTAACCCGCTGGGAAACCTGCGGGTTAGCAACGGATGAGCATGTGTAAACCACCGCTGTGTGCACAGTGGGTGTCGGTTTACATAGGTTTCTATGTTAATCCAAACGCCGGTTTGGATTAACATAAATTTGCATGAAATTTATGTAAACCGACCGGCGGTTTACACACCTAATCCGGCCCTAACCCGACCAGTGCGCACATACCCTTACACGCTACAATGTCATAACGATCTCGTGGGCACGCAGTCATTAGGACATTGTTTAGAGATCGTTGGTGAGATGTCACACGCCTAGATATCGTGGACGATGCCCCAACCATCCAGCGAGCAGGTATCATTCTCACAACCCAGCGAACGATACTTGTTCATTGATGTGAATAGGAAAAGTCGTTAACTACATTGTTATCACGGTGTCACACACAATGATGCAGCAGGATGGCTGATCGAGGATCGTTTGATTTGAGAACATGTTCTAAAATCTGCGATCAACGATCCAACGATTACTCATAGTCGTATCTCTGTGTCACACGCAACGACGTAGTAACCCGTGACATTTGAGCGACATCGTCCACGATCTCGTACCATGTAACGGTAGCTTTAGTTTAACCAAGCACTTTTTAAAGGCTCTTAACAACGATGGAAGTAGCTTCGACTACGTCTGCAGAAATTTTCCAGTGATGACCATGGAGAAGCTTTGATAATCCTCAAATCAGAGGACTCATGAAGGATCCACACTTCAAAGATTCATTGAATGATGCTGAGGCAGATGCATGGTCTTCTTTCACCGTGGTTGTACAGAATTTTCTTAGGAACTATACAGCAGAAAGCTACACTGAACTAGTAGAACTAATGGCATATTCTGTCACAGTAGCTGTACAATGAGTATCTAGGTGCATTATCTCCACAGCCACTTGGATCATTTCCCAGAAAACCTTGGTGACTTTAGTGAAGAGCAGTGTGAATGATTTCACCAAGATTTTAGAATTATAGAAAAAAAGATACCATGGCCACTGGGGTACCTACATGATGGCGGATTACTGCTAGACTATTGAAAATGATTGCCCTGTCGCAACTCATTGCAAGTGTTTAAAGTGTTCCTTTTGCAAAGTATTTCGGCAAATCAACAGTGTATCAATGACAACTGTTTATGCACGTTTATTATTATTATTCTATTTCGTAAATTATTCATAAATAAAAAATGTACAAGTTTTAATTTAGTAACCAAGAAGGCAAAGAAAAAATAATGTTTAGTAGATATCAATCCTAGAGTTCGATTGGTCATATGCATGCACATTGGGTATACCTAGAGGTGACAGACGAAACCTAAGGGCAGATTTAGAAGCAACAACAAAAAACGACCTAAAAAAGGTTAAATATCTCAGGCCCTAATTTTTTTTGTCCTCCAGTGTTATCAATGATTATTTGTTATTGACAAGCAATTACTACCATATAATGCACCTATGCATGAACCATCTACAGTGGCAACCAAAAGTTTTGCATTTTTTTTAATGTGTGATTACTTCTGTCCTAGTTGTGAAGACATTTTCCAGGTGATTGTAGTCAACAAATGGTTGTCAGACCTAGTGATGAAAGTTGTGTTTGACATTGTTTTATCCCTTTATGTTTTAGTTTTCCACATTTGTTGGGCCAAATGTTTTGCCTACTTCATCATAGGAAGTCTAATTTGGTTTTAGGTTAAAACATGGCAAAAAAAAAATCCATATATATCACCAGATGTCAGGAAGCTTTATATTCTGAGAGTGAAGTCAGACAAAAGCCAAAAAGAGGAAGCTAAGGAAGTCAACTGTTCTCAGAGTCAAGTGTCAAATAAATGAAGAATATGGGGTCAAAGTAAGGGCCGCTTCACACTGCAGCATGATCCGGTCCGGTTCTGTCCGTGAGGCCCCTGACAGACGCGGACCGGATCAGCACACAGGACTGGGGGGCTATTATGCCCTCCGGTCATGTGTGCTGATCCGGTCCGCGGCTGTCAGGAGCCTCCCGGACAGAACTGGACCAGATCATGCCGCAGTGTGAAGCGGCCCTAAGATGCCAAACTGTGGTGCGATGGCTAAAAGCAGAAGGGTTGAAAGCATGAGTTCCAGTAAATCCCTCGTTACACGGCACAACGTTGAAACGATATCACTAACAATCTCGGGGGCGCGCGATTGTTAGGACATCGTTTTGATATCGTTGGTGAGATGTCACACACCTAGATATCGTGCACATCTCACCAACGATACAGCGAGCAGGTATTGTTCGCACAACCCACAGAAACGATACTTGTTCATTGATGTGAATGGGCGAAGTTATGAACCACATCGTTATCGTGGTGTCACACAGAACGATGCAGCAGATTGGCTGATCGTGGATCGTCTGATTTGAGAACATGTTCTTTATTCTATGCTTGTGCTGTAAAGTACCAATTAGAGGAAATCACCTTCCTATTTATCTTTCACAACTGATCAATTTTTGTATTAATTTTATTCTACAGTGAGTATGAAAAGTGTTCAGACACCTTTAAATTTTTTGCTCTTTGTTTCATTGCAGCCATTTGGTAAATTCAAAAAAGTTCATTTTCTTTCATTAATGTACACTCTGCACCCCATCTTGACTGGAAAAAAAACAGAAATGTAGATATTTATGCAAATTTATTAAAAAAGAAAAACTGAAATATCACATGGTCATAAGTATTCAGACCCTTTGCTCAGACACTCATATTTAAGTCACATGTTGTCCATTTGCTTGTGATCCTCCTTGAGATGGTTCTCCTCCTTCATTGGAGTCCACCTGTGTTTAATTAAACTGATAAGACAGATTTGGAAAGGCACACCCATGTCTATATAAGACCTCACAGCTCACAGTGCAGGTCAGACCAAATGAGAATCATGACGTCAAAGGAGCTACCCAAGGAGCTCAGAGACAGAATTGTGGCAAGGCACAGATCTGGCCAAGGTTACAAAAGAATTTCTGCAGTGCCCAAGGTTCCTAAGTCCACAGTGGCCTCCATGATCCTTAAATGGCAGACGTTTGGGACCACCAGAAGTCTTCCTAGACCTCTCCATCAACCAAACTGAGCAATCGTAGGAGAAGAGCCTTGGTGAGACAGGTAAAGAAGAACCCCCAAGATCACTGTGGCTGAGCTACCGAGATGCAGTAGGGAGATGGGAGAAAGTTCCACAAAGTCAACTATCACTGCAGCCCTCTATCATTCGGACCTATATGGCAAAGCGGCCCGACAGAAACTTCTCAGTGCAAGATATGAAACCCTGCATAAAGTTTGCAAAAACACACAAAAAGGACTCCCAGACTGAGAAATAAGATTCTCTGGTCTGATTAAACTAAGATACAACTTTTTGGTGATAATTCTAAGCAGTATGTGTGGAGAAAACCAGGCACTGCTCATCACCTGCCCAATACAATCCCAACAGTTAGAAGAAAAAAAGGTTTAGTACCGTGTTAGCCAGTTGAAGAAATGTTGATTGCTCTCAGTGGGAGAAACAAAACAGTAATCTTGTAGTTGTGATACCTTTTAATGGCTAACAAAAATAAAATAAGTGATGTTACAAAGCAAGAATTTGAGACTTCTCAGGTCTCTTTATCAGGTATGGAAACGCCTGGAGAGGATCCTTAATTGGCCAGGCTTTGAGATGTCAAAGTTTTTATGGCCCTAATTTATATGTAAACCTGGTGTCTACTATTCTTTCTGTGATAACCGAAGGAATGGTATCGCTTTTATTCTCAACCGAATATTGTCCGCCACTGTTCTGAAGTACAATGCAGAGATAGAGTCATCTCGATATGATTACCAGGAGTGTCAATCCATGTCACAATTATACAATCTCAACAACAAATGAGGAGGATGTCGAACTATTTTATGATCAAATTTAAGAATTGACAAGATACTAAAATAAGACTTACTTATAAGACTTAAATGCCAAAGTGGGTCATGGCAAACATGGGAGTATGGGAAGCCATGGGTTACATGTGAGGACACAGTATGGGGAGAATTAGGGTAGAATGGGTGCAGTCACAGTATGGGAAGTGAGAGGTATGGATGTGGACACAGTATGAGGAAAGAGGGGGGATGGGTGCGGACACAATATATGGAGTGAGGGGGGATGTTTGCGGACATAATATGAATACGGATACAGTATGAGGAGGAAGGGGGATGGGTGCTAACACAGTATGAGGAGAGGGGGGGATTGGTGCAGATATAGTATGGAAAGTAAGGGGTGATGAGCTTGGAGTTAGTGAAGAGAGAGTATGGGATGAAAAAATGTGAGGTAGCACAGAATAGAAACTGGGTAGTGTTGGAGTGGGATGGATGCAGTGTGTGTGCTGGGCAGTATTTAGAGGGTACTGCATGGGGAGACACTGTGAGGCCACAGCAAGGGTGGGACAGCATGGCAAAGAGGGGGAGTGTGATGAAAGAGAACAGTATAAAGACTGGACAGTAAAGGGGACACACTGTGAAGAGGGGGCAGTAGGGAAAATAGAGTGTAGTGTGGAGGGCATATACCATAAGAGGGACAGTGTGTACATTATATTTTGTGCAGGGAACACATTGAGAAGCAATTATATATTCAAGCTTGATATTTTGCTTTAGGGACATTATAGTGACACTTATCTTTAAGAGCACGGTGTCAGGATGTGCTCTGTCATGCTATTCACCCCCCATTTGCTCTGTTTGCGTCAATAATAAATAAGTGAGCTCCCAGATCCCTGCATGTCAGTTATGAACAGTAATTGATGGAATAACAGTATTAATTTCTACAGTGCTGTGCAAATTAATTGGGACAAAGCAAGCCTTTACTTGTTTTTCTTGCATTAGTTTTACTATCTATTATATAATTGCGAATGGGTTTTTTGCCCCTTCTGAGTCCACTCGCAATGCGAGTCGGCGTGGTCATGTGGATACGCCCGAAGCATTGGCCGCTGCGCGGCCATTGCGAGCAGTTCTAAGGCGACTCGCTATGCCCGCGCAGCGGGCATGGCGAGTCGCCTTAGCAGCGCGAAGCATTGGCCGTGAAGTGGCCATTGCGAGCTAGAATCCCGATGCATGTGCATCGGGCACCCAGCTAGTTGCTGATAAGTGTTTTATCAGTTCTTGGTGTCGTTTTCCTTTTTCTTCCACATTTCCCTTTTCATTTTGGAGAAAACGATCCAGTTTGATTGTGTGTGCGAATTATTCTTGAAACAGTAGATTTTCCAATACCAACGGTGGAAGCGATTTCTCTAAGGCTGTGTTCACACTGGGCGTTTTTGGGCTGTTTTTGCTCAACAGTTTTTGTAGCCAAAACCAGCAGCAGGTGATTAAATCCAGAAGTGGTGACGTTTTTCTATTAGACTTTTCCTCTGATTGCTCCACTCCTGGTTTTGGCTACAAAAACAGATGAGCAAAAACAGCCCAAAAACGCCCAGTGTGAACACAGCCTTACAGTCAGACTTTATGTTCATTAAGAGTAATAATTCTAGACCTCTTCCGTGGAGTAACATCCATTTTTACAGGCACGAATCACAGAGAGAAAAAGTCCACTAAACCACTCCTCACAGAAACAAGCTCTCACCTGAAGCTGAGGGGGCAGCTAGCTGTTATTTTCTGACTAAAACCAGTCAAACCACAATTTGTTACTCAAGGTTGTACACTCACACCTGTTCAAAGCAGTTAAAACTGGTTTTAATCACTGACTGGTAACCCCAACTTATGATTTTACTTAAAAAATTATTTGTCCCAGTTAATTTGCACAACACTGTAGGTTGATGACCCTATGGGTGGGATCACCGACCTGTTTATAAGGTGAGCCGTCCCGGGTTATACTTCAGCCTGGAAGAAAGAAGACTGTAGCATCAATGGATGAAGGTGCAAGTCTCGTCACGGTGCTTATTAGCATACGGTAAAGTCACCCAGCTGATGAAAGGTGGACGGGCTAATTGGTTGTTTAATAAATGATTGATGGTTGATACATTAATTCAGTTCTTATAACCTCTAATAAACGCCACATTTCAGTTGTAGTCTCAGTTATTTAATCAATATATAAGCTAGGATAACTACGCCTTATGCTACTATGTTTCTCATCAGACCCAAATAAATTAAACTTGCTCTCATCACTAAAATGAACAATGGACCACTTCTCCTCTGCCCACACAACATGCTCTTCACCAAGGGTGAGTCTAGCCTTTTGATTCTTTCTGCTCATGAGAGGTTTGGTCACTGCAGAGTGGGCTTTCAGTCCAAATGCTCTTAAACATCGTGATACTGTATAACAAGACATATCCTTACCCTGTTCAGTGCTGAACTGGCGAGCTATTCCAGCTGCAGTGCTGAAATGATTACCTATGGAAATTCTCCGCTTTATCCTGTCCTCTCTTGCATTTGTCTTTCGAAGGCGACCTGCCTTCTTGAGGAACTTGAAAGAGTTTGTGATGTTGTAAAGATGCAATATTCTAGAAATCACAGACTTGGAACGACCAAATTCTGTTGCTATGGCTGATAGGAAGACCCCTTTGGTTTTCAACTGGACAACCTGCTGCCAGAGGGTTTTAGTCACTTTGGAACGGCAAAGTGAGTGCAAACTGGAAACTTAGGCTGCCAGTTATATAGGGTTTGTCAGATAATTAAGGAAATTAGCACCAGGTGCCAGATTAACACCAATAACTTGCAGGTATCGGAAAGTGTTCTCTAATTTTGATCAGTGTTCATATTCAGTTATTTACATTTTTATTCTGTGATTTAGAATATATACTGTATTTGATTTATGAAATAATCTTAAAATACTGCTAATTTACTCATGTTAGGGTATTTTCACATAGGACAACGCAATGACTTTAACATTAAGGAAATTGTGTGTCGTTCTCAAATTTTGATCATCAGTGCATATAAGCTCCTTACCCAATGGGTGTAGGCTCTTGTACATAGCAATCTTCCTGACTGCAGCAGATTAAGTAAAATATCTAAATGGTAACACACTGGGTCCCAATGACTGGAATGCAGAGACCCAATGGATGTTGTCATGGAATGGTAGTGTTGAAGTCTCTGCTGTGTATATGTGGCGCCCCCGATGGTCAGGCGTCACACCGGGGTATTACACTCATAAAAGCAGTGTAATTTTCCCCCAACTGCAAGTGGATGCTGGGCTGGTGGGTGGGACCCAATTTCTGCACTCCCACACTAGAGTAGAGGTGGGAGGTTACCCCGGGAGGGAATGGACACCTCTAGAGGGAGTTAGAGAGTTGAGTTGGAGTCGAATTAGAGTCGAGGAGGAGTGTGGAGCGAGTTGGGAGATCTAACAGGACAGCTCCAGGCTGATCCTGAGGAAAGATGAAAGGTGATCCTGAGGGGATCCTGAGAGAGGGTGCCTGAGAGAGAGCGGGATCCTGAGAGTCTGGGCCCGAGAGAAAGGGGAAACCCCAGCGTGGAGTGACCATACTCCAGGGAGCTTCCCCAGTCCACCACGGGAACGCCGGAACCGAGGACACGGCCAGAGTCCAGCTCTAAGGTCATCAACCGGCTGCTACGGTCTGTTCACCGGCTGCAGCACTCCGCCACACGGAGCGGTCCACTTGCTTCTTCACTGCGAGGGAGGGGAGCGCCAAAATTACCTTGAAGGAATAACTGGGTACGGACTAATGCCAGGTGGGGAAGAAAGGACACGGGTTTGTCAATTTAGGCATACCACGGGTCCCTTCATTCCGCTTGGCATCTACTTGCAGCCACCCGTAATGCTACTCGTTTGTTTAACATCTTGCTGAACTGTGGACATTGTATTCTGCTGCTGTCTACAGTAAAGTATACGGGAGAGTGACTTTGCCTCCGTGTCTTTGTGCTGACATCATCAACCTTTTTGCTTACAGCAACGCTGCCCCGGAGGATCAGCTCCACCTGTAGGGAGCTTTACCATTCTTGCCGCAATACCATCACCCTCCAGAGGACTGTGGCGGCGCTGGTGATCCCTCACCAGGTACTATAGGTGGCGTCACGAGACAACTCTTTTCCCTTGTACATAACCCCTTTTTGAAGTGTCACCCAGGCCACGGGCTCAGGCACCGCCACCCGTGACATCTCCGTGAACCCCTCTGAGCCTGATACCCCCTGGGCTCGACATATACATGCATTACATGCACATAATATGACTGGACTTCATAATATTTCACACACAACTCCTCTCTCTTTACATGTCATACCCACCAGGAATGAGGAATCGGAGTTGGTGTCCATTTTGGAGGAGTCGGAGTTGGATTCAGGGAAATTGAGGAGTTGGAGTCAAAGGATTGGCTTACTGACTGCACACTAGGGCTATGGAGTCGGAGACGTAGACTCGGAGTCAGTGTCTGTGACACCCCTGCGACCAGGGTGGCCACATAGGGAACTGCAGCCAGGCAGGAAGATAGATGGTTTGTACAACAAACACCCTCGCGGACACACCACACCACTAGAGGCGGTACATAACCCGGAGCCCAGGACTCTAGGCGGGCAAGGGGTGGTGGGTTTAGAGGAAAATGGGTGGGAAGGAAGGAAGGTCAGGTGACAGAGAGCACAAATAGAGGAGAAAGAGGAGGAAGGAGTTAGTAGGCCGGAGTAGGCTGAGAGGAAAAGACACAGTAGGCCAGAATGAGATGAGCAGAACAAACATCAGAAAGAGAGCCACATCCTGGTGGGATTGGGTTAAATGGCGATGCAGAATCCACAGAATCACAGAAACCATGGAGAGAAAGCTTGTCCATAGCTGGCATCCCAGGGGAGCGTGAGGAAAGAGACCGGACCAGCAGTACTGGGTCCGAAGAACACGGCAGCACCTACCAACTACCGGCGGAGTAGTTTTCCCTATTTGAGCTGGAGTCACACGGGCTAGAGGGAGTCTGGTAATGCCTTGCAAGAAAGGCTTACTGCAGACTAGGCACACACCAGAGTGTTGGCTCTGAGGGGAACAGAGATTCCATACCGGCTTCCCAGATTAACCGACGGGGAGCTTTAACTCCAGGTTGGAGTTCCCACAAGGGTTGAAGGCATAGCAGCAACCACGAGGACCCACAAGGGTCCGAGCTGCCGCCATACAACCCGGGGAGACAACAGAGAGAGAAACAACAGCCTGGAAGGACTTAGAAGGAGTGAGGGGTTTCAGTGTGACAGCCTGGCTGTAGAGGGTTCGAGTGTTCCCGGGGTTAACAGCACTGTGGACTGTTAAGAACTGAACAGTACCGTGAGCTGTCTTAACTGTGAAGAACTGACAAGTAAACCTGGTGAACCCTGCCTGAGTGTTCGTGACTGATTCCAGGTATACAGAAATGTTTATCATACCTTTGATCCTGCCAGGAGCAGCCCGACCCGCGGCAGGCTCATCCATCTGGCTGCAGCCCATCCATCCCTCCTTCCTCCTGGCAGAGCAGCGCTGCAGCGGTGGTCCCATTATTGACCACAACCCGTTGGTGGCGTCACGACAAACTTAATCCCTTGTAAATATCCCCTTTTACTTGTGAGAACCCGGGACACGGCCCGGACCAGGACCTCCGTGACATCCCCAGCAGTACCCCGGTCCGGTACCGAGTACCCCGTCCCAGTGGGCTCCACGTCTGTCTGGCCCAGGCCCGTGGGGTACTTGGTCACTCAGGCGCAGGTCTCTGGGGGTAGTCACAGGTGGCGGTGCCTGAGGCTGTGGGCCCGGGGGAATGCAGATGAAAAGGGAAAGGGGATGATTATGGCTATAAAATAATAAAAGTGTCTGTTGTGACGCCACCTGTAGAGGTCCAGTGATGGCACTGGCACTGCGTTGACCTCCGGGGTGATGTGCGGCAGCTAGATGGAACCGCTCCTACAGGATGAGCGGGGTTCCCCGGGGCAGTCAATGGATTTAGAGGGAATAGGGTAGCACGGTTGGTGTGGTGTAGTTGCAAGGAGGGACACGCACACATAAAGTCTTTTGGTACCTTTACTGATGTTGACGGGTACACTTGACCGGAGATGAGGTAAACACTTCAGGACTTTCCACAGCAAGCAGGGTTGTAGGCTTCCTTGTGTCTGTTACTCTGCTGGAGTCTGTCAGGCATGAAACCCGACCAGACTGTTACTTCACTCTCTGTGTGACTCTCCACACCCGGATTTGTTGCACTGAGGGCACTCTATGGGATTCCTGTCTGGCCTAGACTCCGGGCTCTCATTTGGTGGTGCTTCGGGTGTCCGGGGAGCTAAACCCCCTATTTGTAGTGCTGGTTTCTCTGCAAGGTCTATACTGTGTCCCTGTAGCTCGGGCCCAGTGACCGGAACTCTGTTAGGGTGAGTCGGTATGACTCCTCTGCCCCTTCTTGTACTCGTTACTCTCCTTTTCCTGTGACCCCTACTCTGAGGATCTACCACTTTCTCAGGTGTCTCTGGTATGGGCCTAGCACGGCTCCAGTACCAGGTCAGCTCACTAAGCTCTTCACAGTTCTAAAGTGACTGCAGTCACTGCACACTCTGGTGTTTTCTCCTCCAGGACCCGTATTTATAGGGGGAACTGGCTTAAGGCAACCAGTGGAGCGCCCCCTACAGGCCTGGGGTGAAGGTGTTGTTTGTTAGTGGGGTCTGCTTGCTGTGTACTATCCATCCATGTCCCAAGGGATCCTATGGTGACCTGCACAGGGTGCCACATGTCCATTTTGGAGTAGTCAGAGTTGGAGTCGAAGGATTTGCTTACTGACTGCACACTAGGGCTATAGAGTCGGAGTCATAGACTCAGAGTCAGTGTCCATTTTGGTGGAGTCCATGTTGGATTCAGGGAAATTGAGGAGTTGGAGTCAGATGTTTGGCTTACTGACTGCACAGCCCTGATACAACAAAGCTCCACTCATGTCATACATGCATATATCGGGGCAATCGCACATAACCTTCACCTCATCCATCACCATGACAACCAGCACAGCACTGCATACACTGAGGAGCTGATCATGTGACCCCTGACTCCTCCCCTCCATGTGACATCATCACAGGTCCTGTAAGCACAGAGCAGTCATATATGTAGTGTGCGGCTCTGGAGGTAGGTGACCATTCTCTATTACTAGAATTATTAACCCCTTCAATTCTAAGCCTATTTACTAGTTTTCTTTTGCTTCATTACAAGGTGCAGTGTCTGGTTTGGCTTCTTATCCTTAGTCATGTGACAAGGCTTCATAAAGGGTCAGTATTGACGTTAAGGGTTGCTGTCACCAATGGGTGTTAGTAGAGATTCAGTTCTCTTCATCTGTCAAAAGGTTAAGTGTATTTAATTCCCCAGAGGAGCATTGCATGGCCTGCAAATCTCCTTCCACTGATATGGCACTCGACACAAGGAAACATATTTACAAATTTAAAGGGGCTGTCTGTGCTTTTCCTAAAATCTGTGTGTGTATCTAGGCTGCAAAATGCTGACAGTTTGTAATTTACACCCTGTTAGCATTCTGCATGGTTCCCTAGATATGACAGTTCAGTGTGCGGAGGAGCAGCTCAACCCCCGACCAGAGGCGTGTTTGTTTTGGAGCTTGGGCATAAAGTCACAGCTGATCGTTTACACCCAGACTCCAACAAGCCCTCCCCAGGCCCCAACAGTCCCTCCCCAGTCCCCAATATGACCAACCTATTCACCTATGTAAACTCTAATTGGATCACATTGCACACAGCGGTCATCTCCTTCTCTGTAAGCCTGTGCCAAATCCTCTGGTGTGTGAAGGGAAGGACCGCTCAGTCAGTGCTGCGGTGTGCGCACCCACCTCCTTCCACTGTGCCCACGCTGTCAATGATGCAATCCTCACAGCCGCCTCGCCCCCTCTGTGAAACAGAATGAACCGCACTGCACAGAGGGGACGGGGCGGCTGTGGCAGTGAGGTTCACATCAGTGACAGCACGGGCATAGGGGAAGGAGATGAGCACACACATCGCAGCACTGACTGAGCGGTCAGCTTCTTCATAGAGCTGCGGATATGTGCAATGCGGTTCAGTAATAGTTTCCATAGGTGAATGGGGGTGGTCATATTGGGGACTGGTGAGGGCTTGCTGGAGTCTGGGGTGGCCGGGCATGCTGTAGACTGGGTGGAGGGGGGCCTGCTGGAGACTGGGGAGGGCTTTCTGGAGTCTGGGATGGCCGGGCATTCTGTAGACTGGGTGGAGGGGAGGCCTGCTGGGGACTGGGGAGGGCTTGTAGGAGACAGGGTGTAAACAACCAGCTGTGACGTTACAGCCAGGCTTCAAAAGAATCACGCCCCTAGCCGAGAGCCAAGCTACTCCTCCACACATGCTGAATTGTGATACCTAGGTAACCATGCAAAATTCTAACAGGGTGTAAAATACAAACTGTCAGCATTTTGCGACCTAGATAAACACATAGATTTTATAAAAAGCTCAGACAACCCCATTAAGATTTTCTTTTTGGATTTGTTCTGTTTTTGGAGCTGTATTGGAGACATTATGTGATAAATCTGTGTATGTGACTATAATGTAATTGTGTGTTATACCGGGGGCAGGACGAGGCCATGACTGGATGTAGTGATCATGTGAAGCCGGGAACAGCTCCAGAGATTTCTTACATGGGATCTTTATGATGTTACATTGTCATCTTCTCACTATTCAGGTTCAGAATTCTCCTAATAGAACCATCAGGGATGGATAAGGACAGGGACAAGATGGCGGAGAGGATGTTACACCTCACCCTAGAGATCCTCTTCCGGCTTACTGGAGAGGTGAGAGATTCTGATGACAATGTCACATGACATCATTCTTATCTATGGACAGAATAACAGATGACAGAACTGGAGAGGTGAGGACTCTGGAAATGTCTGGAGACTGGAGATTTATTAATGTGTCTCTCGATAACCAGGATTACACAGTAGTGAAGAAGAGCTCTAGTGAGCGCTGTCAGGACCCTGTGTCTGAGGGAAGACCCCTGAGCCCAATCACGGGGCCTCCACCTCACCCCCTGATACATGAGGACATCAATGACCAGAAGATCCTAGAACTCACCTACAAGATGATTGAGCTGCTGACTGGAGAGGTGACACTGCTGGGAATGCTGCTGGGACATTATACAGTAACGCTATGAAGGGATCGGGGGATGACAATGGTATCATTGTATGTGTCAGGTTCCTATAAGGTGTCAGGATGTCGCCGTCTATTTCTCCATGGAGGAGTGGGAGTATTTAGAAGAACACAAAGATCTGTACAAGGACATAGTCATGATGGAGGATCCCCAGCCCCTCACATCACCAGGTAATAGACAGGACTAAATACACACGGCCTATAATGATCTGTATGCAAAGAATGAATTCAGTCCCTGTATGTGTCTCCTCCAGTTCTATCCAGTGAGAGGACAACACCAGAGAGATGTCCCCGTCCTCTTCTTCTACAGGACTGTAAACAAGAAGATCCCGATGCTCCTCAGGATGATCAGGTAGATGGAGAGAAGGTGTGATGAAATCTCCCTATGATGTGTAGACGACTGTGAAGGCCACAGGTTTTACTGAATCTTTTCTCACAAAACTATATAACAGTCTACTCAGTTCACTCTGCTCTATAACATGGTGCCT
>JARQOC010000006.1:455440193-455516948 GCA_033576535.1 Allobates femoralis | reverse complement strand
CACCTGCCATGGAGGGCCCAGCCAGTCCCTCCCAACCCGGGACTCCACAAGCCCCGGCCCCGGAGGGCACAGCCAATCCCTCCCCACCCGGGACTCCACAAGCCCCGGAGAGCCCAGCCAATCCCTCCCCACCCGAGACACCACAAGCCCCGGCCCCGGAGAGCCCAGCCAGTCCTTCCCCACCCGGGACTCCACAAGCCCCAGCCCCGGAGGGCCCAGCCAGTCCCTCCCCAGCAGGGACTACACCAGCCACAGCCCCGGAGGGCACAGCCACTCCCTTCCCAGCAGGCCCACAAGACATTGCTGCAGCCAGTCCTGGAGCCCTGGGAGCACCACCCTACCCCAGCATCTCAAGCTCACGGCCGAGCCCTGGTGTGTTGGTGGCAACACAACCTTACCTTGAGCCTGCTGCTGCAGTGTATGGTAGTAAGTATCTGCTAAGGCCTACCAGCTTGCTAACTGAGTTATTGTTGTGTGCTCCACACACATGTATGTCAGTACTGATTTTTGTATTTTTTTTGTGATGAAGGAGAACGAGCCCGTGCTGCAGGCAGGGCTGTCAGCCTATCCCCATCTCCGACAGATGTGACATGGAATGGTGATGTGCTGCGTACGTATAATCACTAACAATTCCCTCAAACACCCACCCACCCATACACACGTAACTCACTAATGTCCTTCTATTGAAGGAAATACCACAACCAAACACCGAATACAAAAGAGAGCCAAGATCACCAAGGCTAACACCAAAAGCCACAGGAGCAGAGTTTAGTGAAGAAAAAAACCTAACAAGTAGACAAGTGCAGTATACTCATTTGAGGGTCCACATTGATATGTAAAGTGCACACAAAAAACACAACACAATCTGAGAGAACATAGACAAAAAACAGATAGAAAAGAACAGTGAACAGGATTGGTGCGGGAAAAGCACAATGGCGACTACCACATGTGCTGAAAAACCCACATCAGTGCAAACAACATGCTGGTTAGATCGATCACACAAACACAATTACCCACTTCCTGCAACGGGGCAGGTTCTTGAGCTGCGGCCACAGCTGGTTGCGGGCGGCGCCTGCTGCACCGTGTTCCACGAGGCCCCTCCTGGCCCAGGGTGAAGCTGAGGAGGTCATAGTACCAGAGAATTGGACTACGGACCTCCTCAGCTGCAGCCCCGGACCGGGCCTCCATCCACTTTTTGTGGGTTTTGTTGAACACGGTGCGCAGGCTTTTGATCTTTTCCGCAACCAGTTCCGCTGTCCAGTTCTCTTGTGGTTGGAGCCGGATGCACAGCTCCACCAGCAGCATGTAGGCCGCAGCCCGTGCTGCCTGGTCGAGATACCCGCCATAGGCATTCGTGTGCCTGGTATATGGTGAGGAGCTGTGTCACAAAATTGTGATACTGAGCCATCTGAGGAAAAAAAAAAAAAAGGTCATGCAAACACACACATGGCCATCACAGGTGACACCCTACTCTGTGTGTCCAGCCCATGTCCTGCAAGACTAATAACGTTTTCTGGTAGTCAGGTTGGCTAGTCCAAATCATTATTGGCGTTAACATGTGTCCATACATGGGGCATGTCGGAAAGGCCACGTGATGTATGTATTTGGGGCCACTGCAGTGAATTATGTCAAGGTCTATCATTACAAATGCAACACATTGTTAAATAAGGACATTTCTACACACACACCTCAGATACACACATATTTAGGGCTAAACATGGTGCTGGAGTACACATATTGTCCTGGCAAGGATCTCACAGAACATTATGTGTGCTACAGAACACGGAGTGTATTTACGATGCGTACACATCGCTAAATACACTTCTACACGACGCTACATGAATCAGGACAAACATCACCCAACATATGGGTCTACAGCACACAGAAAAGAACGTCCAGGAGTGCCCAATAGGATGTGCCCCCACTTACCGTCTGTCCAACAGAGAACTTGTGATGAGACACTACTAGCTCAATGCACATTCCACTCGTGGCAGGGGTTGCGCCCCAGTACGTGCTTATTTAAACACAACCTGACGAATCACAAAACCACAATTGCGCCTAATCATTGGTCGCACCTGCGTACGCCCAGGCGGCTATGTCGATTACAAGACGCCGCTGCATTCTGATTGGTTGCTTAACATATAAAATGCGCTCAAGGCTGCAGTTGGACACGCTTGCTGCCCAGAGTCATTAAGTACTGATGTGCAAACATGAACTGTGATGTGGTTGTGTTGTGTTTACAGCACCTTACCATTAGGGGTCACTATTGTGTAGTGTAGTTGACGCCCAAGTGTTGGGGTATGTAGTTACTCGTGATGTTTGGTGCCATATATACTATTGTGTAGTGCCAAATGGATGCATGATTGTTTGGACTACCTAAACCCTATCTTCATTGAAAAGCCATTTTGCCTTTGCAATACACGATCATGTTTGAAGAATGCGAGTGTCTTTAGTTGCGGGGCTCATCTGAATTGAGGACATATAGTACTGTCGTTTACCAAACACAATGGGATGTTTAAGGCCGAAATCAGATGTGGAGTGGGGCGTGTGGCTTCTGCGAATGTGTTGCTCACAAGATCCTGCATTCACAACACATCAGGGATGTCTCTTGGACATGATGAGTATTCAATAGTCTGCTGTGTGGCATGATATTTTTTGCATCACACAAAGGCTGGGGTACCTGTGTAATGTAATTGTAAAGAAGTTTTCAAAAGCATGATTAAATTAATGTGACCCAGGGGCGTAACTAGAACTGGCAGGGCCCCATAGCAAACTTTTGAACGGGGCCCCCTCCAAGACACACCCCCAATGACACGCCCTCCAAGACACGCCCTCAATGACACGCCCCTTCAAGACACACTCCCTTACAGGCCCCAGCAGTATATACAGCAGCCCCAGTGGTATACAGCAGCCTCCCCAGTGGTATATACAGGCCCCAGCAGTATTACAGCAGCCCCAGTGGTATATACAGGCTCCAGCAGTATTATAGCAGTCTCCCCAGTGGTATATACAGGCCCCAGGAGTATTATAGCAGCCTCCCCAGTGGTATATACAGGCCCCAGCAGTATTACAGCAGCCTCCCCAGTGGTATATACAGGGCCCAGCAGTATTACAGCAGCCTCCCCAGTGGTATATACAGGCCCCAGCAGTATTATAGCAGCCTCCCCAGTGGTATATACAGGGCCCAGCAGTATTACAGCAGCCTCTCCAGTGGTATATACAGGCCCCAGCAGTATTACAGCAGCCCCAGTGGTATATACAGGCCCCAGCAGTATTACAGCAGCCCCAGTGGTATACAGCAGCCTCCCCAGTGGTATATACAGGCCCCAGCAGTATTACAGCAGCCTCCCCAGTGGTATATACAGGTCCCAGCAGTATTATAGCAGCCTCCCCAGTGGTATATACAGGCCCCAGCAGTATTACAGCAGCCCCAGTGGTATACAGCAGCCTCCCCAGTGGTATATACAGGCCCCAGCAGTATTACATCAGCCTCCCCAGTGGTATATACAGGCCCCAGCAGTATTACAGCAGCCCCAGTGGTATATACAGGCCCCAGCAGTATTACAGCAGCCCCAGTGGTATACAGCAGCCTCCCTAGTGGCATATACAGGCCTCAGCAGTATTACAGCAGCCCCAGTGGAATACAGCAGCCTCCACAGTGGTATATACAGGCCCCTGGTGGTGGTATATACAGGGCCCCTGGTGGTGGTATATACAGGGCCCCTGGTGGTGGTATATACAGGGCCCCTGGTGGTGTTATATACAGGGCCCCTGGTGGTGGTATATACAGGCCCCTGGTGGTGGTATATACAGGCCCCTGGTGGTGGTATATACAGGCCCCTGGTGGTGGTATATACAGGCCCCTGGTGGTGGTATATACAGGCCCCTGGTGGTGTTATATACAGGGCCCCTGGTGGTGGTATACAGGTCCCCTGGTGGTGTTATATACAGGGCCCCTGGTGGTGGTATACAGGGCCCCTGGTGGTGGTATATACAGGCCCCTGGTGGTGGTATATACAGGCCCATGGTGGTGGTATATACAGGCCCCTGGTGGTGGTATATACAGGCCCCTGGTGGTGGTATATACAGGCCCCTGGTGGTGGTATATACAGGCCCCTGGTGGTGTTATATACAGGGCCCCTGGTGGTGGTATACAGGTCCCCTGGTGGTGTTATATACAGGGCCCCTGGTGGTGGTATACAGGGCCCCTGGTGGTGGTATATACAGGCCCCTGGTGGTGGTATATACAGGCCCATGGTGGTGGTATATACAGGCCCCTGGTGGTGGTATATACAGGCCCCTGGTGGTGGTATATACAGGCCCCTGGTGGTGGTATATACAGGCCCCTGGTGGTGGTATATACAGTCCCCTGGTGGTGGTATATACAGGCCCCTGGTGGTGGTATATACAGGTCCCCTGGTGGTGGTATATACAGGTCCCCTGGTGGTGGTATACAGGGCCCCTGGTGGTGGTATATACAGGCCCCTGGTGGTGGTATACAGGGCCCCTAGTCGTGGTATATACAGGCGGCCTGTGTCCCTCGTGCCCCGGTGAAGCGGGGGGGAGGTGCTAGTGGTGCCGGCCGGGTCAGAAGCAGGGGGGGGGGACGTGCTAGTGGTGGGCGCCTGCCGGGTAAGAAGCGGTGGGGTGGCGGGTGCTACTGGTGCCGGCTGGGTGAGAAGCGGGGAGGGGGGGTGCTGGTGGTGCCGGCCGGTGGGAGGCGCACAATTACCTGCTCTGCTTCTCCCGGCTTTTGGTGGGGCGGGCACTGCTGCGCGGCTGCAGGAAGTGATCACTGCAGCTCCTCTTCCGGCTCCTCTTCCGGCTCTATCGGGGTCGCGGCGGGCGGCTGGGGGTACAGGCAGCAGGGCCCCCGGGGAGCTCGGGGCCCCCCAGGGGAGCTCGGGGCCCGCCGATCGCGGTACTTACGCCACTGTACCGCAATGACCGGCATAGCAGACGTAGCGGCGCTGGGTCCAGGCCCCCCACAAGCGCCGGGCCCCAAAGCGACTGCTACGTCTGCTATGCCGGTAGTTACGCCCCTGATGTGACCTATGTGTTTGCCTATGCCTTGTGGTCACACATCTACATCATAGCCACGTATATGGGCTTAGGCTCATGATGTGTTACAGTAGACAAGGGAGACGTATTGTACAGGATGGCCAGGGGTGTACAGTGTACAGTGACCAGGTTTGTGTGTCACACACTGCAATGTTGTGTTTGGGCCTTGATTGGAGGTCTTTATGTATGTGTGTGGGCTAGAGTTCACACTTGGGTATGCTGTGGTAAAGTGGCCAGGAAATGTAAAGGGAAGGAGGTGGTGTGTGTAGATGATGTGTGATGAAGCGCTCTTGTAGTGATGTTTCTTTTTCTCTCTTTTGCAGGGTTTGGTACGTGAGATGATGTTCAACCCTGATGGAGATGCTATCGTGGCTCTTGCCTTGGTGGAAGAGGAATTGTGGCTGGAGGATAGATATGAGAGGTTGCGGGCTCGCAGATGTGGACTCGGGATTGGCTTCGCCACTGGGACACCCGGAGCCACATGCAGCTGGTGTGTGAGCTGGAGGATCGGAGTCCGCATGATTTCAGGAACTACCTTCGTATGTCCGAGGACTCTTTCACATTCCTGTTAGAACTCATACGGCCATTGATAGCCCGTCAGGACACTGTGATGCGTCGAGCTGTGCCACCTGAGGAGCGTTTGGCAGTAACTTTGCGGTTCCTGGCTATAGGTTCACGTGTATCACTGCCCCTGCTGAGCCGCCAGATCACCGAGACATGTGAGGCAATCTGGAGTAGTCTGCTGCCATCCTATATGCAGTTTCCCACAACACCCGCTGAATGGATGGATGTTGCCAGAGGGTTTGAGGAACGCTGGCAATTTCCAAACTGCGGCAGTGCATTGGATGGTAAGCATGTGAGGATCACTAAACCCCCAAACTCTGGGTCTTTGTATTACAATTACAAAGGATATTGTAGTGTGGTCCTCATGGCCCTGGTGGACGCGAACTATGAGTTCCTCTACGTGGACGTTAAAATGAACGGCCGTATCTCAGATGGGGGTGTGTTCGCACACTGCTCTTTGGCCAAAGACCAAAGGACCGGTGGGGTGAACTTGCTCTCAAATGATGAGACAACCCATCATCTCAACTTTGCGTTTGTGGGGGATGAAGCCTTCTCACTTCAGGAACATCTACTACGGCAATATCCCCAGAGGACCCTTACTTCTGAGCAGCGAATTTTCAATTACCGGCTATCCCAGCCCCGCCGTGTGGTTGAAAATGCGTTCGGGATCATGGCCAATACATTCCGGGTTTTTCATACACGTCTGCATATGAAACTGGAATCTATTGATGTGGTAGTGCTGGCCTGCTGTGTGCTGCATAACTTCCTGCATCGTAGGGATCGGTCATCATACACGGCGGCAACTTATGTGGATTCAGTGGACCCCACAACAGGGGAGCTCCGTCCCGGGGATTGGCGTGCTGCTGACCATGGTGTGGCGTCACTCCAGCTGCAGAGCCAGGGTCGGACTCAGCAGGATGCAAGGAACAGTAGAGGCGCATACTGCTCCTACTTTAATAGCCCTGGGGCAGCGGCCTGGCAGCACCAGCAGGTGTAGGGTGGCTGGTGCTGTGACGCTGCAACATAATGAGGAGGGTGGAGTCACCCAGGTGGCTGCACCAGGAGTACTTGGGTTGTGTTTTTGTGTGTGCACATTCTTTAGTTAGTTAGTGAGTATGTTTTGTTTTTTTACTGTGACGTTATTTTTTTTACATTAATTCTCATCATGTTGCATTTGTTTGTGTGATGTCAACACTTCTGGTTTATGTTATTTTTTGTATGTTGTTGTATTGTCATTTTTTGTGGCCAAACATATAAATCCCAAAAAATTGGATCCAAACAACAACCTGTGTTTGTCGTTACTTTGGGATTCAGGGCAGTTGCACATAGCTTTATGCTGGGCACAGAGGTATGTGATTGGTAAAATGGTATTGATGGTTCCGTGACACATTGTGTGGTAATATGCAGAACACAGGGTCAGCCTTTTGGGCCACAGTGTATGGCGCAACTGTGTGTACATATCCATTGTGATGTGTTGTGGCCACAGGGGCACGTGTCTACATACATTGAGCAAGCAATGGTGTTTGTGGGTTATGTAGGTACAGTCCACGACACACACAGACATGTGTACGTACACATAGTTCAGCTGGGCCATGGCATGGACCAATGTAGGCATATAGGCCATAGTGTTTTGTGTATGTTCCCACCATCAGCTACAGAAGCACACATAGCAAACCATTGTGTACTGTAAGCCACTGTCCTGCTGAACACCGCTCCTGTGTGACGCTTGATCGGCTTGAAAGTGTGTCACAGCAGCCACTGTCAACAACACGAGCGTGTATTCATTCAAAACTCCGAGACAATGGCATCACGTGTTAGCCAGCCTTCCAGCGCAGGCTGGCCAATCAGGGCGTTATTGCATTGTCCGATGAGCGTGTTTGGGGCGCGGTGTAAAACAATTTGGCACGCCTATGTTTTTTCCGCGCTGAACAGGTACGCCCACATTCCTTTGGGGATTGCGGCGTGTGAAGCGGCGTTGGGAGTCTACCGGATGTTTCCCGCTGTTAGTGTGGCAACTTCCGGGGCGACACGTCGCCTGAGGTTGAGGGCGAAATTGCGGCGTGTAAAAGCACCTTTGGCATTCGGAGGCAACCATGAAAAATGTGCACGCGCACGTTAGATTGCCTCCTATCACAGCCAAAAGTTGCGGCGTGTAAAGGTACCCTTAATCTCATCTCCACACTTTCCAGATTTCCAAATTTAAAGTCCTATAATCAACTGGGCAGCTACGGAAGTGTCTTTTCCTCCTGCTGTCCAAACCACTCATGAAGGTACCGTCACACGCGGCAATATTGCTTGCAATTTCACTGGCAATTTGCTGGTTGCAGTGAAATCATGGACACATTGTTACATTTGTACACGGCAACAAAATAGAACAATTTGTCCATGATTTCACTGCAACCAGCAAATTGCCAGTGAATTTGCAAGCAATATTGCCGCGTGTGACGGTACCTTCAGATTTCACCAAATGAAGAGATTGTAGAGAACCCTGCACAATCTTCTAAATCAGAGGTCCCCAACTCCAGGCCTCAAGGCCCACCAACAGTGCAGGTTTTCAGGATCTCCTCAGTATGGCACAGAGGTTGGAATCCTCACCAGTGCAGATGATCACGTTATCACCTGTGCAATACTGAGGAAATGCTGAAAACCTGCACTGTTGGCGGGCCTTGAGGCCTGGAGTTGGGGACCTCTGTTCTAAATTACCATATGTATATAAAGAATTTGGTGATGTATATGAAAAAAAATGGTAACAAACATTTTCCTCTTTGGGAAGTATTTACCCGCTAGCAGAGCAAGAATTAATGAGCCTCAAAGACTCAATCGATGCAAATTTAGCTAAATGGTTTATTCGTTAATCTTTATCACCAGCAGGTGCGCCTATATTTTTGTCAAGATGAAAGATTGTTCCTTAGGGCGGCCTCACACTGCGGCGTGATCCGGCCCGGGGCTGTCCGAGATGACCCTGACAGCCGCGGACTGGACCAGCACACAGGACTGGAGGGCTAATATGCCCTCCAGTCTGGTGTGCAGCCACACGCAGTACCCGCTGCTGATAAGTCAGGACCGCGGCACCGCGGTCCTGACCTGTCAGCGGCTGTAGCTGCGTGCGCTGCACACCAGACCGGAGGGCATATTAGCCCTCCAGTCCTGTGTGCTGGTCCAGTCCGCGGCTGTCAGGGTCCTCCCGGACAGCCCCGAACTGGATCGTGCTGCAGTGTGAAGGCACCCATAAGGTCCAGTGTCGATTACAGAGAATTGAATAAAATTACTGTAAAGAATTATTACCCTCTGCCTTTCATCTCCGAGTTGCTGGACAGGCTTAGTCATGCCAGGGTGTTCGCAAAGCTGGATCTTCAAGGGGCATACAACTTGGTTCATGTTAGACCAGGGGATAGATAGAAGACAGCATTTAAATCACGTTACGGACATTAGCAATATTTAGTAATGTTGTTTGGACTGTGCAATGCTCTTGCAATGTTTCAACATTTTGTGAATTACATTTTTAGAGACCTGCTTAATCAATTTGTGGTCATTTATCTTGATGAGATACTAATCTTTTCTAATTCTAATAATACACAGAACAAAGTCCTAGTTGTCAGGATTATTTAAAAAAAAGAGATAAACCAAGAGAATAATTAAAAAGTATTTGACTTAGGTAGTTTATACTTTGATCTATTGCCCATGCATCCTATGCATTATCCTAAGATAGCCATCATTTTCATTTGTACTCATAGGCAATTTGTCATTGTCCAGCTTCCCTAAAATTGCTGCTTTGCTGCATATACCTTCACCAAAACTGGGTCAAAATGTACTTGTTCTTTCAAAATTATTGAACTACTTAGATCTTTAGCTTTCTGCATTTAACATCCCAGAACTATGAAGATACATCCAGCATTCCTCGTTTCCTTACTGAAGAATTTTATTCCAAATCTATTCCCAGGGTGTCACCTACCTACTCCCGATCCTGTTGAAATGGATGGACAAAAAACATTATACTGTAGAAACAATCCTGGACTTCAAAATATTCAGAAACAGGTTGCAGAACTTAATATAGTGGCAGGGGTATGGCCCTGAGGATAATTCCTGTAAACCTGTAGAAAATATTACTCCCCGTCTGCTTAGAGTTTCACCAGAGATATCCAGACAAATCAGGCCAAGCTGTGTCCACTGTTGAAAGAGGGGAGTAAAGTCAGGATTCTGCTGTATTTCTATGGGTTGACCACTAGTAGCTGCTATTGTTCACATTAAATTGTGCTGCAATACCACTCCTTCCACTGGAGGTTGTTATTTTGTTCTACAATCTCCCTTTAGTAAGATGGCTGATATTGAACCTGTGAAAGGCATCATATTTCCTGTTTGGTCCTACTTAAACCACATGGAACCTTCACTCATTTCTTGAGTATTGTGCCTAGCTTTAAGACTAGTTCTAGTCTCCAGCTCCAGGACTGTCTTACCCAGACTGTTCCTACCAATCTCGGGAATAGTTCTACTACTTCCATTCCTTCATCCTAGGATTTCTATCACTGCTTGCTGATCTCTGCTTGTGCCCCTGCGGCCAATGGATTCCAGACGTATTCCACCAGTATCGTAACACCGCTGACCTCAATATACAGAGTGGTGACTAAACCACTGCCCCCACAATTGAAACAAGAATGCTGCCAGGAGGATTAAAGTTCTTGTCTTCCCGTCTAGCTTTAAGTCTACTTCTAGTCTCCAGCTCCAGGACTGTCTTACCCAGACTGTTCCTACCAATCTCGGGAATAGTTCTACTACTTCCATTCCTTCGTCCTAGGATTTCTATCACTGCTTGCTGATCTCTGCTTGTGCCCCTGCGGCCAATGGATTCCAGACGTATTCCACCAGTATCGTAACACCGCCGACCTCAATATACAGAGTGGTGACTAAACCACTGCCCCCACAATTGAAACAAGAATGCTGCCAGGAGGATTAAAGTTCTTGTCTTCCCGTCTAGCTTTAAGTCTACTTCTAGTCTCCAGCTCCAGGACTGTCTTACCCAAACTGTTCCTACCAATCTCGGGAATAGTTCTACTACTTCCATTCCTTCGTCCTAGGACTTCTATCACTGCCTGCTGTTCCCTGCTTGCGCCCCTGCGGCCAATGGATTCCAGCCGTATTCCACCAGTATCGTAACGCCGCCGACCTCAATATACAGAGTGGTGACTAAACCACTGCCCCCACAATTGAAACAAGAATGCTGCCGGGAGGATTAAAGTTCTTGTCTTCCCGACAGCAGGTTAAATGTGCAGGCCCCAAACCTTATATCTGTAGGTTAATAGTGTTTTGTATGTGATAGGTTTCCTTTAACATGTCAAATCGTTTTTATTAGAATTCTATTACAAAGACATGAGATATTCACCACAAGTAACAATAGAATGCAAAAAAATCATTACACAAAATATTTACCAATTAATACCTTCTAACAAATAGTTCATAAAGGTTCTCAAGTTATAAGATATTTTGTCTCCTAAATTATCCATGAATACAAATTCTGGAAAAACATGATGGATATTATACAGGGTGTGCCATCTATATGGATACACCTAAATAAAATGGGACTGGTTGGTGATACCAACCTCCGGTTTGTGGCACATTAGTATATGGGAGGGGGAAAACTTTTTTAGTTGGGTGGTGACCATGGCGGCCATTTTGAAGTTGGCCATTTTGGATACAACTTTATTCTTTTCTATGGGAAGAGGGTCATGTGACACATCAAACGTATTGAGAATTTCATAAGAAAAACAATGGCTTGCTTGGTTTTAACATAACTTTATTCTTTCATGAGTTATTTCAAATTGATATCACCAACCATTCCCATTTTATTTAGGTGTATCCATATAGATGGCCCACACTGTAGATGTGGAGGTAGTAAGTGCAAGATCAACAGGGTATGTATACAGGTATGTCTTGTTCAATACATTTTGTCACTTTGCTCACAAAGGTTTATAGAATTTTTTGGAGTTCCTGTGCTTTCTCATGCACATTTCCCTTGGTCATATTGATGTAGTAAGTGCGATGTCTATAGATGCGCAGTTATTAAAAAAGAAGTGTATATGTATTATGTTTTGAATGGCAATTATAAAGTTATAGAGGTTATAGATGATCTCAGAGTTACATTTTCTGTTGTTTAGGTAAACATTATTCCTGAAATTCTATGAATGAGCTCAGCATATTTGTATCCTGGTTTGTAATAGATTAAATTGCATGCAAACATGGTTGGACAATATTGTTATTAAATGTTCCCATGACTTTGAGTGTTTAGACTACGACTAAGGGAATTTAGGATCCGTTTTGGGCTCCCATGCATCCCTATGGGCACAGATTGGTCATATATGGCCATCAGTTTATGTCAATTCAGTCAGGGATCAGTTTGTGGCATGTTCTTTCCTGAATCCAAAATCGGAGACTGCTCCGATTTTGGGCGCAGCGGACAAAATCGGACAGAAACTAATCCAGAGCGGACCGTGGCACATAGCATGGTGGTCTATGGAGACGGATCCGGGGAAAAAAAAAAGGACCGTTTCCCGTATTCAGTTTTTGGTACTGAGCATGCTCAGAAACAGTGCACAGCTCCTAACAGCCCTATTTCTGATCAGGATCTCTCTGTCTCTTCTCTCTCTCTCCCCCCACACCTGACATTACCATTATTTCCTATGGCTGCACAGATTGCAATACACACAACAGATGCTTTAAAAAAATAGGATCCGGGAGCATAATTGCCATCCGTTTACACAATTCTGTGCCTGTCCATGTGCTCCTTCAAATTCAAAGATCCACACGGACAGGCAAAAAACGTGGTGTGAAGGGGGCCTGAGCTGGGTGTTGTATGGCAACTATCCTGATTAAATCAGAAAAAAAAAACAAGAAAAATGTGTGGAAAAGCTTCACGGTGCAAATTTATCTTTAGTCTTCTTTCACATCACGTTTTCTCGCAATCTGACGCTGTCCGTTGTAAATCGGATCAGATCGGATGCTCAAAATCGGATGCCATATGTCCAATTTTTTATCGGATCCTTTTACCGGATCCGATAAAAAAGTCGGACCGATGGCATCCTATCCGATCTGATTTAAATGGGGGCGGGCTGTGGGAGGTCTTGGAGTTTGAGCATGCTCAATACAGAAAATTGGATCCGATATCGGATCCGATTTTCCATCCGATCCGATCCCCATAGACTCCCATATTATCTTAATTGGATTGCATTGGATCCGATTTGATCCGATTTTTGCAGCGGAGTCTAAAATCGCAGCAGTCTACGATTTTGGACGCTGCAAAAAATCGGACAGGAACGGATAACATGGATAACATGGGGCCAAAATCGGATCCGTTGCTGTCCGATTTACAACGGACAGCACCGGATTGCAGAAAAACGTGATGTGAAACCAGCCTTAGAAAAGCACTGTAGATCATGCAGCTGGACACAAAGCAACCTATTGGTATGAACTATAATCAGGACGTCACGTATATATATTACCTACATGTCTTGTTTTCACATTTCATTCTATATATTATGAGTATGCTTCATATATAGCTGCATTACATGGTACTAATTGCTTTTCAATAACAAATACTCATTGTTAATTGTATACATTTTCTAACAATCACCAAATACTACAAATTATTTTCCCTTTTGTAATTGTGACTAAAATGCGAATCGCCGCGTCATGGAAGTCGTCATTTCCGGTGACGCACTTCCGGGAGCGGTGGTGTACGGGCGGAGGAGGCGGACACAGTAATGGGGGCATATATGACAGGCTGAGCAAAGGCATGTAAGCAGATTCCCCTTGAGAAAGCCGGTAGCTACCGCGCAGTACCGGCGAAACGCCGCGTCAGAGCCGTCTTTTTTCCTTTCTGGTGATCACAGGACCTAGGTTCACACTCTGACTAATAGAATGGGTATGAAAATACAATTATGAGCTATTGATATTACCTGTTTATTATATGTGTGCCCCATTGAAAACATGTTACATAATAATGGTAGTTGTCAGAACCTGATTCATTTGGCCATATTGGCAGGGATCATGTAATTTTAAGCACTTGCACTTTAAATCATGATGTAAATGACATTTTCATTGTATGAGTGGAATTTTCCCATTTGATGACTATTACTATTGTATGTATTTGGGATGCACGTACGCTAATTGTACAAAATTTACTATACCCACTATATGTATATAACTAAAAAAGGTCCTAAGTGGTCGCTACTTTGTTATTAACTTTCTGCACCACCATCTAAATTTTAACAAGCATATCCACAATAAAAATTTGATTTTCGCATGATACTCATTTTTTCCTGTTTTAACATAAATAAAATGATAAAAAAAATTAATTACTATTCCCTGTATGTGTTCTTTGATGTCTAACAAGATGTGATTTGTGTATAAAACATTTACCACATTCTGAACATAAAAATGACTCCTGTCCAATGCAAATTTTCTGTTGTGCAACAAGTTTGGATTCCTTGATAGAAGTGTAAAGGTACCTTTACACGCCGCAACTGCGATGTAGCAACTGAGAGGCAATTGGGATTTCAGTCATGGTGGGTTTACACGTCCCGATATCGGGACGATATCGGTATACAACGGCGCGGGGAGCGCGCATTTTTTGACACTTTTCCCGATATCGCATCGGCGGTTTACATGCTGCGATATCGGGAAACAACGTCACTACGATGTGTACGCCCACCAACCCAGTAACGACCATTTAACATGGGAGTTAATGGGTGAGTTGCGAGTACACATCGTAGTTGTGCTGTTACACGCTACGATGCTGCTACAACGGCCATGCGATATCGGGCAGTTGAATAGCACGCTCATTCAACCCCGATATCGTTTTGGCATCGTTCCAGGATCGCGTTGTACTTTCAAACCGTACAACGCGCGCCCGATATCGGGTCCAACTCCCGAACCACGTGACTTTTGGTCGGAGTTGGACGCCGATATCGGGACGTGTAAACCCACCATCACGGTTGCCTTGAAATTGCTACAAAATTGGGGCGTGTAATTGGGGAAAGTCATCGTGATTTTCGAAGTTGCTCCCGGTTGCCGTTTCAGAGCATTGTTCTAAAATCAGAGGCAACCCAGAAGTGAATTGCCCTGGTTTTGGCGTGGTGAACGGGTGATAGAGATGGAATCTGCGTCGCCTAGTGATTTCCCAGAGGCATGCCACAGCGTGATGGATACCGCACCCCATCAGAGATGATTGGTGGGGGCTACTGTGTTACCATTCGCTGTCCCTTCACAGGGCGCCATATTTGAAGAGCTGTCCATTCACACTACACAATTGCAATGGCGTCATGTATTAGCCAGCCTTCCTGCGCAGGCTGGCCAATCATGACGCTCTTGCGTTGTCTAATCAGCGTGTTTGGGGCGCGGAATACACAAGTCTTTCATGCCTCTGTTCTTGTGGCGCTGCACAGGTATGCCCACATTCCCTTAGTGATTGCGGCGTGTGAAGCGGCGTCAGGAGTCAACCGGATGTTTCCCGCAGGATCTGTTTCAACTTCTGGGGAACCACGTTCCCTTAGGTTGAGGGCACAATTGTGGCGTGTACATGCGGCATCGGCGATCGGTATCAACCGTCAAAAACGTGCACGGTTGCCTCGCCGGTGATAGTTACGGCGTGTAAAGGTACCTTAAAAGGATTGTATAGGTGTGGAGGTAGTAGGTGCGATACCTGTAGATACCTAGTTAAAAAAAAGAAGTGTACACATACATATATAGTTTGGTTGGCTATTATACATTTAAAGGGGTCATAGATGAACTGAGATAGTTTAAAACTGTGGTTGATTTTTTTTTTTTACAATTTTTTTTTATTTTTTAGATATTTGTTTTCTTACGATTCGGGTATGATCCATCAAAATAGTGGAATTTTCTGTTGTAAATATTACCACTATAATTCAGTGAATCAGCTGAGTATATGTGTCTTTTATTTTGTATCCTTGTCTGTAATGAGTTAAATTATATTCTCACGTGATTGGACAATGTTGTTTTTAAAAGTTCCCATGATTCTGTGTGTTTAGACTATGACTAAGGGAACTTTGTTATTATATACATGATATATCCATTTAACAGATAGGTTTGATGTTAGAGGGCAACTGTCCTGACCATGTATAGCAAAATCTCTCCACTTTGGTTGTCACATCGCACATAACAGAGCGGCATCAGATAACTTGTTTATGTAGATGCTAAATATGTTATATGTGTATATATATATATATATATATATATATATATATATATATATATATATATATTTATTTTTTTTTTTAAAGTTTTATACATACACTGGTGATTAAAATGAGAAAACAACGCACAATTTCCTTAATATTAAGGTCATTGTGTTGTCTTATGTGAAAATATCCGAACATGAGTACACTAGCAATATTCTAAGCATATTTGTTAAATCTAAATTATTCTAAAGCACAGAGTAAAAATATAAATGACATAAATGAAAAAGAACACTGATCAAAATTAAAGAACACTTATAGATACCTGCAAATTTGTGTTAATCTGGCACCTGGTGCTAATTTCCTTAATTATCTGACAAAGGCTATTTAACTGGCAGCCTAACTTTCCAGTTTGCATTCACTTTGCCATTCTAAAGTGACTAAAACCCTCTGGCAGCAGGTTGTCCAGATGAAGATCAAAGGGGGTCACCCTATCAGCCATAGCAACAGAAGTTGGTCGTTCCAAGTCTACAATATTGCATCTTTACAACATCACAAACTCTTTCAGGTCCCCCCAAAAGGCAGGTCACCATCGAAAGACAAATGCAAGAGAGAACAGGATAACGCAAGAGAATCTCATTGGGTAATCATTTCCACACTGCAGCTGGAATAGCTCACCAGTTCAGCACTGAACAGAGTAAGGATCTGTCTAGTCATACAGTGTCATGATGTTTAAGAGCATTTGGACTGAAAGCCCACTCTGCAGTGATCAAACCTCTCATTAGCAGAAAACAGGTTTAATTTATTTGGGTCTGATGAAAAACATTATGTTCATTGACAAACTGGGGCAAGACTGAACCCAAAGTATGTAAAGAAGTCAGTGAAAGGTGGTGGAAGAAGTGTCATGGTTTGGGGAATGTTTTTTGCTGCAGGGATTGGATCTCTCATGCAGCTACATGGCAAAGTGAATGCAAGTGTGTATCAGAACCTTCTTCAACAATACATTACTTACTTACATTCAGCACTCAATCAGCCAGCAATTTCCATGCAGGACAATGCCCTGCCACTCAGCAAAACGGGTAAAGCAGTTCCTTGAAACAGAAAACATTGTAACAATGAAATGATTGCCCAGAGTCCTGATCTAAACCCAATAGAAAATCTCTGGAAAATCCTTGTTGAAAAAGTTATGACCAAGAAACCCACAACAGTCGCAGAACTGTGGAAGAGACTGGAAGAAAAATGGAACAAAATCACACCAGAACAGTGTGAGAGATTAGTGATGTCCTGTGGCCGCAGATGTGCTGAAGTCATCCACAGCACAAGCATGTACACAGAAAAGGCCTGCCCAAAGCAAAGGCCTGGACACTTCCCATTGATTGGTGACAGTTGTAACCTTCACAAAATTTAGTTTACCGTATATACTCGTGTATAAGCCGAGTTTTTCAGCCCAAAATTTGGGCTGAAAAGTCTCCCCCTCGGCTTATACACGAGTCAATACGGTGGGGGCTGTGTCCGGGGCTGTGGAGGCTGCAGGAGGCGGGGGGGGCTGCTGAATGAGCGGCCCGTCACGTGGGGCCGCTCATTAAATATGCACTGCTTCCCCCTGTCAATCAGCGGCAGGGGGAAGCAGTGCATATAGCCCCCAAATGCTGGCACTCGCCCCCCCTTGTAAGGGCCCTCCTCCCGCCGCTTATATATTACCATCCCGGTCTTCTGATCCTCGGTGCTCCTCGCTGCTCCGTCCTGCTGCATCCGGGATCTCCGGCCGGGGATCCCGGATGTAGCAGGACGGGAGCAGAGAGGAGCACCGAGGAGCGGCGCGGATCAGAAGACCGGGATGGTAAGAGAAGCCGGGGGGGCCCTTGCAAGGGGGGGCGAGTGCCAGCATTTGGGGGCTGCTGGGGACCCCCTGGGGGCTGCTGGGGACCCCCTGGGGGCTGCTGTGTACCCCCAGGGGGCTGCTGGGGACCCCCTGGGGGCTGCTGGGGACCCCTAGGGGCTGCTGGGGACCCCCAGGGGGCTGCTGTGTACCCCCTGGGGGCTGCTGGGTACCCCCTGGGGGCTGCTATATGTACCCCTGGGGGCCTGCTGTATACTACTGCTGGGGTTGCTGTATACTACCACTGGGGCTGCTATATACTACCACTGGGGCTGCTGTATACTACCGCTGGGGCTGCTGTATACTACCACTGGGGCTGCTGTATACTACCACTGGGGCTGCTGTATACTACCACTGGGGCTGCTATATACTACCACTGGGGCTGCTATATACTACCACTGGGGCTGCTGTATACTACCACTGGGGCTGCTATATACTACCACTGGGGCTGCTGTATACTACCACTGGGGCTGCTGTATACCACCACTGGGGCTGCTGTATACTACCACTGGGGCTGCTGTATACTACCACTGGGGCTGCTGTATACTACCACTGGGGCTGCTGTATACTACCACTGGGGAGGCCTGTATACCACACTGCTGGGGGCTGTATACCTGTGCTGGGGTCCACCCTCGGCTTATACACGAGTCAATAGGTTTTTCCAGATTTTTGGGGCAAAAGTAGGGGGGTCGGCTTATACACGGGTCGGCTTATACACGAGTATATACGGTAATCTTTTTCTGTCTACAATCATTGCTGTTCTCTAATTATGATCATTACATTTTGTGTAAAATAAAGGTTTTAAGTTGATAAACTTTGGTTATTTTGTAAAACCCTGTTCTAGTTGCATGGTGTACGCCTTACACAAAAACCGCCAAATGTTCATCAATGTACAGTGTGGGCCATATATATGGATGCACCTAAATAAAATGAGAATGGTTGGTGATATCAACTTCCTGTGTGTGGCACATTAGTATATGGGGGGTAGAAAACTTTTCCAGATGGGTGGTGACCTTGGCGGCCATTTTGAAGTCGGCCATTTTGGATCCAACTTTATTTTTACAGCAAACGTATTGAGTATGTCATAAGAAAACAATGTTGTGCTTGGTTTAAATGTAACTTTATTCTTTCATGAGTAAGTTACAAGTTTATGAACACTTACAAAATGTGTTCAGAGTGCTGATTGTCAATGCAACCCTCTTTTCCCACTCTTGACACACTGATAGCAACACAGCAGAAGAGATGCTAGCACAGGCTTCCAGTATCCATTGTTTCAGATGCTGCACATCTCGTGTCTTCACAGCAATTGTCTATGCTGTGAAGATATGAGATGTGCAGCATCTGAAACAACAGATCCTGGAAGCCTGTGCTACATCTCTTCTGCGGTGTTGCTATCAGTGCGTCAAGAGTGGGAGAAGAGGGTTGCATTGACAATCAGCACTTTGAACACATTTTATAAGTGTTCATAAACTTGTAAATTACTCATGAAAGAATAAAGTTACGTTAAAACTAAGCACACCATTGTTTTTCTTATGAAATTCTCAATACGTTTGATGTGTCACATGATCCTCTTCCCATTGAAAAAATAAAGGTGGATCAAAAATGGCCAACTTCAAAATGGCCGCCATGGTCACCCCCCATCTGGAAAAGTTTTCTACCTCCCATATACTAATGTGCCACAAACAGGAAGGTGATATCACCAACCATTCACATTTTATTTAGGTGTATCCATATAAATGGTCCACCCTGTATATTACATTGTCTGAAAAAATCAAGTGATCATACATTGTTCTCTTGTTCTCTAATTTTGATTACCTGTGTAGCTGTAGTATATGGATACTAATTGCTTTTCAATAACAAATCAACTGGTAATTGTACACATTTCCTAATAATTATCTAATGCTTGAAATTGTATTCCCTTTTTCATGTAGATGTGTTACTTTACTATAACTTGCATCATTTTTCTTACATATTTTCAACTAAATTATTTAAGAAATACATCTACTTCCCTGTGTGTGTCCTTTGATGTCTAACGAGATATGATTTCACATGAAAACATTTCCCACATATTGAACATGAAAATGGCTTTTCCCCTGTGTGAATTCTCAGATGTAAAAAAAGATCTGATTTGTTTACAAAGCATTTCCCACATTCTGAACATGAATATGGCTTCTCCCCTGTGTGAATGTACTGATGTCTAGCAAGTTCTGATTTCCCATTAAAGCATTTCCCACATTCTGAACATGAAAATGGCTTCTCCCCTGTGTGAATTATCTGATGTCTAGCAAGTTCTGTTTTCCCATTAAAGCACTTCCCACATTCTGAACATGGATATGGCTTTACCCCTGTATGAGTTCGCTGATGTACAACAAGATGTGATTTCTGATTAAAGCATTTCCCACATTCTGAACATAAAAACGGTTTCTCTCCTGTGTGAATTCTCTGATGTATAACAAGTTTTGATTTCTCGCTACATCGTTTCCCACATTCTGAACATGGAAATTCCTTCTCCCCTGTGTGAATTCTTTGGTGTACAACAAGATGTGATTTCTTTGTAAAGCATTTCCCACATTCTGAACATGAATGTGGCTTCTCCCCTGTATGAATTCTCAGATGTTTAACAAGATGTGATTTCTGAATAAACCATTTTCCACATTCTGAGCATGAATATGGTTTCTGCTCTTGAAGACCTATTTCATGTTGATTAGTCCTTTGACTTTTGTTTTTCATATCGGTCATTGACAAAACAGAAGAAAAGACCTGTTGAAAATGATCAGATAAAAATAATTTTCTGAGAAGCGGTTGAGGTATATCTGGGATAAGTGCACGTTCTTCATATGTATCTGGTCGTGTGATACCATGATCATCTGCTTCTAAATCTGAGAATATCAGATGTCCCTCAGAGCTCCTGATACAGTCATCTGCCAAGAATAAAAGAGATTTGATTAATGTTCAATAACTGCATTGAAATAATATGAATATTATATTTTGTACATTTTCATACAAATTTTAATATAAATTAATTATCAATTAACTAAGAGAATAGAGCATAGAGCAGGAACTATTAGAATATGATGTTATAAGCACCAGGTTGTGCGGTTTACATTTTTCACTTCTCTGTTGAAGTCCATAGTTTCATGTTCATTACTTCGCCCGTCATCAATTGTTACAGTTATATCAGGAGTGAGGAACCTTATTTTCTGATAAGGGTCATTTGGGTATTGATACAAAACTATCAACTTGAAATGGGAATGAAGGAATGATGACACCCAATTGGGTGTGATAAGAGCAGCGAGGGCTGGAGTATGGAGACTCGGGGACCGCACATCTCAGTCTACACTGTAGCCTGGAGGCCTCATTATTATAGGAATATGTAAGTTATTAAACTGCTTTTCTAAAGTTTTATAGTGTAGTTTTAGCTCAGAGAGGGATGGTTAAGGATGAGCTAGCAAGGTGCAGGGACAGGTAGTGGTAGGATAGGGGCAAAAATGAGCTGACAGGTTCCCTTTAACTACACTCCCTGACAGAAGTTATGTCGCTTATCCATGTTTTGTAAATAAAAGCTTATAACCTGACGTTACATTCATCCATTGGTTGTATAAATTACTCTTTTGAAACCTGAAACCCTCCGAAATTTGGTTTAGGTTAAGAAAATAAATTGGCATCAATGTTGAAATATTGATCATTTAATGAATACAGAATGGTCAGATTTTAGCAAGACAAAAGTTTTGTCGCCTGGTCATATAATGCACCCAATCCTAGTTTACATCTTCACCTGTGCTCAGTAAATGATTAGTTAATTAGTGGGTGTGTCCAAAAAGAAACCCAGCACCCCAGACCTTGACTTGAACTGCAACTTGAGCTCTGACAACATGACAAAAACCCACCCTGCGACCAAAGCCTTGATTATCAAGAGGCTGAAGACCAAATCCACTGCAGGGATGGCTGGCACCTTTAATGTGTCTCAGCGTCAAGTACAAAGAATTAAAATAAGATTTGAAGAGACTGGAGATGTGTTTGACAAGACCAGGTCCGGCAGACCCCGCAAGACAACTGCTCAGGAGGAACGTTTGTTGGTTAGAAAATCTAAAGCAAGCCCCTCTTCCACTGCAGCAGTGCTCCAACAGGCCTGGTCACCTCAAGTCCCTGTGTCAACTAGAACAGTTTGAAGGATTCTGCCTCAAAATGGCCTCCATGGTTGAATCAGTGCCCAGAAGCCAGCACTAAACAAAAGGCTAATAAAAAACTGTGTGGCATTTGCAAAGTCTCACAGCCTACTAAACAGATGGACGCTGGAAAAGTGACAGAAGGTGGATTTCTCTGATGAATCTTCAGTAGAATTACACTACAGCCGCCGCAAATACTGCAGGAGACCTACTGGAGCCCATATGGATCCAAAATACACCCAGAAAACAGTTACATTTGGTGGTGGAGAGATCTTGGTCTGGGATTGCATTTAGTATGGGGGTGTGCAAAACATTTGCAAGGTGGAAAGCAATATCAATAGCCTAAAATATCAAGAAGTATTAACTACTTCTTATATTCCAAATCCTAAAAGGGGTCAAATTTTGCAGCAGGATGGTGCTCCATCTCATACATCCATCTCTACAACAAAGTTCCTCCAGGCAAAAAAGATTAAGGTGCTCAAGGACTTGCCAGCCCAGTCACCAGACATCATTGAGTATGTTTGGGGTAGGATGAAAGAGGAAGCTTGGAAGACAAAACCAAAGAATCTAGATGAACTCTGCGAGGCATGTAAGACTGCATTCTTTGCTATTCCTGATGACTTCATTAATAAATTGTATGAATCATTGTTGAACCGCATGGATGCAGCCCTGCAAGCTCATGGAAGTCACACAAAATATTAAATATGACTAATAGCACCACAACTTCATTCACCAATGTTATGCAACATATATTTGTATTTTAAGTTAATTATTTGTTTGAAAATCACATTAATTTCTGTGGGCAACAAAACTTTTGTCTTGCCAAAATCTGACCACTCTGTGTTCATTAAATGATCAATATTTCAACATTGATGCCAATTTATTTTCTTAACCTAAACCTCATTTCAGAGCGTTTCAGCTTTCAAAAGAGTAATTTATACAACCAATGGATGAATTTACCGTCAGGTTATAAGCTTTTATTTACATAACATGGATAAGCGACATAACTTCTGTCAGGGAGTGTATAACACAGACCAAATCTACAAGAGTCTTGAGCCTGCAACTCAGTGTCCGACGGGAATTTCACCAATTATGGTCAGAGTGGTACAGAGAGACACCCTGGCAACTGCTACAAAGACGCTAGTGCAGAGGATAGAGACCTATGCTGCAATGATGCAGGGCCTACAGTTGATCAGAAAGCAGCCTGTAGTTACTTCTTCACATGGCATAACAGTGGAAGAAGAAACAACTAAACACATGTTTTCTCCATTAGCTGTCAGTTCCTGCCCTGAGCCCACAATCTCTCCAGGGACAGAAAAGAATCTGTGACTTGTCTGCCTTTAGTGGTCATTACTCACCTGTGCGGTTATCTGTAGGAATCTCCTCTTTACACCGCTCATCACCCCTCACACATGTCTCTGTAGTATTAATATGGGGCAGATCTTCACCCTGAAATAAATATTATAAAACTCACAGATTGATGGACAAGTCACGTGAAATAATAGAACCCCTCACCCCAGAAACAATAGTAAAAGAACATGGTGACCAAAAAAAATGACAGTATATTTGGCGTTCATCCTGTCCTATGCACTTCATGTGGTCAAGCTCCCTACTTGTAGGTCAGACAGGCGAGTATCAATAAGTTTTGCTCATGGATTGATGTGTATTGATGCCTCTGACTGATGATGTCAGTGAAGATAATGATGTCAAGAGTGCGGACTGTAGATTCTTTTGTTCTCTGAGAGTCAAGCCCCCCATCACACATAGCGAGATCGCTGATACGGGTAACAGGGACCTCCCTAGCGATGTCACTATGTGTGATATGTAGCAGCGATCAGGTCCCTGCTGTGAGGTCTTTAATTGCTGCACATAGTTCAGGACCATTTTTGGTCCTTGGTCTCCCGCTGGTCAGCACGCATCACTGCGTGTGACAGCGAGAGACCAGCGATCAGTGACCTCACAGGCTGGTAACCATGATAAACACCGGGTAACTAAGCAGCGTGCGCTGCCTAGATACCCGGCGTTTATCATAGTTACCAGCGTCCTCCCTGCTTACAGGCTGCGCTAAGCAGGGAGGACATTGGTAACCATGATAAACACCGGGTATCTCGGCAGCGCGTGCTGCTTAGTTACCCGGTGTTTATTATAGTTACCAGTGTCCTCCCGCTTTCCAGCGATGTGGAGGTGGCTACCTGGTCCCTAGTCGCTGAGGAGATCTGCCTGTTTGACAGCTCCACAGCGACCATGTAGCGACGCTGCAGTGATCCCGGCCAGGTCATTATCGCTGTCGGGATCACTGGCTCTTCACTCAGTCTGACGGGGCCCATAGAGAACTGCTGCTAGACATGTCTAATTAAAAACAAAAGAGTTAGGATAATTGGGCATAAGTCAGATGAGATAGCTGTCAGCCGACATCAAAAGTACAGAGGCTCTTTAGCAAAACACTAGTTAAACTGAAATATCTAGTCTCATTCAGACAGTTGTATATTCAGTCAGTGATGTCGCTGTTTGCAGTGAACAGCACACTGGCCATATAATGATCTTGTATTAATAAATTAAAAGATTACTACATCAACATTAAGACGAAACCACCATCAGGACATGCATTCATCACCAGAAACACCATGAGAACATAAATACAGCACCAGGACCATCATCAGTACATGAATACAGGACCAGAACTATCAGAACATGAACATAACACCAGATCTACCATCAGCACATGCATAGATCACCAGATCAATATATGAATGCATCTCTATAACCCTCGTATACAGCACCAGAATAATCATAACTACAAGAATACAGCACCAAAACCACCATCAGTACATGAATACAGCATCAAATGTGGTACAGCAATTGTTTGCAATTGCAGGTCAGCCTCCTGAATATACAATGTTATAGCATGGACTTGCAACTCCTAGTATGTAGTAAGGATAAGGAGATGATGGAAGTTGTAATTATCATCCATCATCAGGATGTGGACATACATTAACCACGTTACTGATTAGACGCAGACAGTAAAACTAGTAAACATTTAAAGAGTAACTTAAAGAAGCACTCCCACTAAGTTTTTTCATTCACTAAATACGTGTGTGTATATACAGTGTGAATTTAATGTAGTGTGTGTATCCATCTACTCATCTATGGATGCTATCTTTTGTGTCCAGCATCGTCTTCTGTTGCGTTACTGCAATTGTGAGTACCATTCTATACTCTATGCGTGAGCTGGAAGACTCTTTTACTACGAAGCCTATGGAGTCTTATTCTGACTCTCCATAAACTTACATTGTTAAAGTCCCTTCTTGGTCATTCAGAGCGCTACTTGATCCAGACAGGTCTGCAGAGCATTGAAGTTATCAAGAATCACTTAAGAATGTTGCTGCACACTGGAGAGAGCCGCAGTAAGTGAATACACTTACACTACATTAAATGCATACATACACACAATTAATAAACAAAAAACAAAGTGGAGTACTTCTTTAACTTTTGAGGGACATCTAATATGTATTTAAACTTATTAATCCTGAGTAGATTGGTGCAGGTCTGGGTCCCGACACCGCAACAATTTCTCAAAAGACCTATTAGAAGTGCACAGGTCAGGAGACAGGAGCCTATGACTTTCTACCACATACGTTATTATTGTACTAAACAATAATGCTATCCTAGGTGCACAAATCCAAAACTTTAACAATTGTTCTGCACACACACAAGTGATATCAGCTTGTCTAAACAGGTTATCCTTATACGACTGCTGATTGGCATTGTAAATACATCATTAGACTCAGGTACCTTATAGGGGACATCTAATCTGACACCATGATGACATTTCACATCCATAGCTCATCTCTGCAGACAGCTGCCACACTGACCTTCCTTATGAATTATACCTACCACACCTTTCTCACTTGTGAGCCATGATCTCAACACTATCCATGCCTCATGCTGCTCCATCTTCACACTGTCCCCCTCACACTGGCCCCTGTCTATTCAACTCTTGTGGGTCCTTCTATAATAGGAGAAATAGCTGACATGACAAGATGTATTTGGTTGTCTACAATACTTAAGTAAAGGGCCCGTTACACGCTACGATATCGTTAACGATATCGTTGGTACGTCACGGCTTTTGGGGCGGAGCAATGACGTCGTTGCATGTGACATGTAGATAGGATCAACGATAAGTCGGCAGATTGGAGGTTTATGATCACGACCTTAAATCAGTCATTGATTGTCCGTACAACCTGCAGCATCGGTGTGTGTGACACCTTGATAATGATGTCTTTTACGACTTTGCCTATTCAAAACTGAAGGACATAGGCGATCAAACAACAGCAGGTGTCGTTCACTTGTCGCGGAATCGTTGCTGCGTCGTTTGCGATATCTGTACATGTGACACCTCACTAGTGATCAATTAACGACGCTCCAGCGATCTAGGTCAAGTCAGATCATTGGTCGGATCACTCAGACATTGAAGCGTGTAACCCAGGCTTAAAGGGAACCTGTCACCCCAAATAAGCTTTATAAACTATTAATACCTGCCCCTGGAGCCTTAGAATACATTGCAACACATCCCTGCCTCATCTTTTGTAGTAATCTACAAGTACTATAATGTACTTTGCAAACTTACAAAAATGTTGTCAGAGGGGGGTTCCTCCAAGGCATTTTGACTGGTACGCTGGTCCCCTTGTGCCGCGCTACCCCTGCCTCGTTGCTGCAATAGGCCCTAATGGGCATCATTGTACAAAAGCAAAGTGCGGGCACGATTTCAATATCGCGCCCGCCATATCACCGCTGCGATGCGGTCATGTGACGCTGTGCCGCGTCACTTCCGGTTGCAAGGCTCACAGGCAGACTTCGCACATGAGCAGATAACATGCTGAAGTCTGCCTGTGTGCGACCGGAAGTGAAGTGCGAACCCAGCGTCACATGACCGCGTCGCAGCGGTGACGTGGCGGGCGCGATATAGAAATCCCTGCTTTTGTACAATGACGCCCAAAAGATGCAGGGATGTGTTGCAATGTATTCTAAGGCTCCAGGGGCAGGTATTAATAGTTTAGAAAGCTAATTTGGAGTGACAGGTTCCCTTTAAGTCTCAGCATCCAAACATCCATCCACAGATATCAGAGGACCAGAATGTGCCAAGAAAACATTCCTGCATTATTAATCCACCTTCACCAGCATGAAATGTTTATGTTAAATGATTATCCTTGATCTCAACATTCTCAGTATAGCCTTGATTCCATTGCAAAGAAAATGCGCACAAGGTTGGTGGTTTTTGTAACACTGAACTCCTGGCTAATGAACCACCAATGCCAATATTTGATGTCACTTAGATAATTTAATCCTCAAATGTCAATGTGGATTTGGTTGATAATAATATAATAATACCCATCACTTCATCTTATACTGCACTTTGGGGTCATAGATCTTGCTTCATACATTAAAGCTACAATCGTGAAAGGGCCAATGTCTCTAATAAAGAGACCGTTTATTGTCTAATACCGCTGGATAAAACAAGACCGAACACAACACCTTCACAGCCGTCTAGTAACATAGTAACATAGTTTTTAAGGTTGAAGGAAGACTTTAAGTCCATCTAGTTTAACCCATAGCCTAACATGTTGATCCAGAAGAAGGCAAAAAAAAAAAACATGTGGCAACACTAAGCTCCACATTGGGGGAAAAAATTCCTTCCTGACTCCAGATATGGCAGACTACCGTATATACTCGTGTATAAGCCGACCCGTGTATAAGCCGACCCCCCTACTTTTGCCCCCAAAACCTGGGAAAACCTATTGACTCGTGTATAAGCCGAGGGTGGACCCCAGCACAGGTGTACAGCCCCCAGCAGTGTGGTATACAGGCCCCCCAATGGTAGTATACAGCAGCCTCCCCAGTGGCATATACAGGCCCCAGTAGTATATACAGCAACCCCAGTGGTATACAGCAGCCTCCCCAGTGGTATATACAGACCCCACCAGTATATACAGCAGCCCCAGTGGTATATACAGCAGCTCCAGTGGTATATACAGCAGCCCCAGTGGTATATACAGCAGCCCCAGTGGTATACAGGCCTCAGCAGTATATACAGTAGCCCCCAGGGTTATACAGCAGCCCCCAGGGGTTATACAGCACCCCCCAGGGGTTATATTTCAGCCCCCAGGGGGTACCCAGCGGCCCCCTGGGGGTACCCAGCAGCCCCCTGGGGGTACCAACAGCCCCCTGGGGGTACCCAGCAGCCCCCAGGGGGTACCCAGCAGCCCCCTGGGGGTACCAACAGCCCCCTGGGGGTACCCAGCAGCCCCCAGGGGGTACCCAACAGCCCCCTGGGGGTACCAACAGCCCCCTGGGGGTACCAACAGCCCCCTGGGGGTACCAACAGCCCCCTGGGGGTACCAACAGCCCCCTGGGGGTACCAACAGCCCCCAGGGGGTACCCAGCAGCCCCCTGGGGGTACCAACAGCCCCCAAAAGCTGGCATTGTCCCCCCTTGTAAGGGCCCCCCCCCCCCGCTGCTTATACATTACCATCCCGGTGTTCTGATCGGCGCCGCTCCTCGGTGCTTCTTCTTCATCCTCCCGTCCTCGCTGGCTGCATTTGGGATCTCCGGCCGTCGCGCGATGACGTCATATGCCTGCAACGGCCGGAGATCCCGGATGCAGCCAGCGAGGACGGGAGGATGAAGAAGCAGCACCGAGGAGCGGCGCCGATCAGAACACCGGGATGGTAATGTATAAGCAGCGGGGGGGGGGGCCCTTACAAGGGGGGACAGTGCCAGCTTTTGGGGGGCATATATGAACTGCTTCCCCCTGCCGTTGATTGACAGGGGGAAGCAGTGCATATATAATGAGCGGCCCCACGTGACGGGGCCGCTCATACAGCACACCCCCCCCGCCTCCTGCAGCCTCCACAGCCCCGGGACACAGCCCCCACCGTATATGACCCGTGTATAAGCCGAGGGGGAGACTTTTCAGCCCAAATTTTGGGCTGAAAAACTCGGCTTATACACGAGTATATACGGTAGTTCCCTGGATCAACGCCCTATCAAAGAATCTAGTATATATAACTAGTAATGTGGCGCCCCTGCATCCAGGAGGCCACAAAGGGAACTGCAGCCAGGCAGGTAGGACATAGTTGCACACCAACACCCTCACAGCCCACACAACCCACGTGTAAGAAGAGGTTAACATCCAGCCCTGAGATTAGATGCTCTATGAGATCGAGGGGTGGTGGATCAGAGGAGTGGGTTGGGCAAACACGTAGTCAGGTGACTGACAGTATATAGGAAGGGGGAGGAGTGAAGGAGATCAGTAGGCTCAAGGTGCCGAGCTGTAAAGACCCAGGAGTAGGCCGATGTGAGCTGAGCTGTAAAGACAGAAGGACAATCACACTTTCTGTGAGTGCAAGGCTAGGAGCGCAGAATCCGTACTGAGCCAGTGTGAGCCAGAGGGGAGAGAAAGCCCGTCCGACGCTGATGCCACCAGGAGTGTGACAGAACAGAGAGGGACGGTGGAACCCGTGCCCTAGACAACAGCTAAAGCCACTGACTGCAGGCAGAGAAGTCCCTCCTAGGATACTGAAAGAAACAGAGAGAAGGAGCCTGGTAGAGCCTCGTGCTGGAGGACTACTGGAGGCTGGGCTGAGTAGAGTGTCGGCTCTAGAGGGGACCGTAGTTTACCCAGCATTCCCAAACACCGACGGGGGATCACAGCTTCACGTTAGGGTCCCTAACCCAAAGGACAGGCAGCTAAGTGACGCACTAGGACTCACAGAAGCCCGAGTCACCGCCATACTGTCCAGCGCACCACACACCACCCGTACAGACGGAGACCGTAAACAGCCCGGAAAGGACACTAAAAGACTGTGTGAGGGGTCACAGAGAGAGAGGCCTGGCTGCAGAGAGCAAAAGGGAACCCGGAGAGGGAGAATGTGCCCGTGTACTGAGAACTGTGCTTGAACTTTGTAAAGAACTGCAAATGACTTGTGAACTGCTTGGAAAGAACTGAGAGTAAAGACACGGAAAACCCTGAATTGCCTCTCTTGTCTGCCTCTATTTGCACACCATTCTCCCCCTACAGGAGTCAGCCATTCTCCACCTGCAGAGCCACAGATCCAGCCTGTCAGCACCAGCCAGGAGGAGAGATCCCTGCAGTGCCTGCAAGTAAGTGTGCTACAACCTCATCATAGACTCAACTCTTACTGCCCCGGGGGATACAGTTCTTCCCACTGGAACTACACCATCACCGCTGCCATCACATCACCCCCGGAGGTTCTGCAGCAGCGGCGGCCCCCATTACTGGCCGCATCAAGTGGGTGGCGTCACGAGTGACATTCCCCTGTAAATATCCCCTTTATTTGCCGAGCCCGGGACACGGTCCGGACCAAGCTACCCGTGACTTCCCCGGCACCGTCCGGTCCGGTACCGAGTACCCCCGTCCCGAGGGGCCCAACAGTAATATTATAGTTTTCAAGAAAGGCATCCAGGCCCTTCTTAAATGTTAGTAGTGAGTCACTCATTACAACATCATGTGACAGAGAGTTCCATAGTCTCACTGCTCTTACAGTAAAGAATCCGCGTCTGTGATTATGATTAAACCTTCTTTCCTCCAGACGTAGAGGATGCCCCTTTGTCCCAGTCTCAGGCCTAAGAGTAAAGAGATCGTTAGAAAGGTCTCTGTACTGTCCCCTCATATATTTATACATTATTATAAGATCACCCCTACGCTTTCATTTTTCCAAGCTAAATAACCCCAAGTTTAATAACCTGTCTTGGTATTGCAGACCCCTTAATCCTCTAATGACTTTTGTCGCTCTTCTCTGGACCCGCTCTAGTTCAGCTATGTCTTTCTTATACACCGGAGACCAGAATTGTACACAGTATTCTAAGTGTGGTCGCACTAGTGACCTGAATAGAGGTAAAATTATGTTCTCCTCATGAGCATCTATGCCTCTTTTAATGCATCCCATTATTTTATTTGCCTTTGCAGCAGCTGCCTGACACTGGCCACTAAATGTGAGTTTATCTACCCATACACCCAGGTCTTTTTCAGTGACAGTTTTGCCCAGTGTTTTACAATTAAGCACATAATTATACCTTTTGTTTCCTCTGCCCAAGTGCATGACCTTACATTTATCCCCATTAAAGCTCATTTGCCATTTATCAGCCCAAGCTTCTAGTTTACATAAATCCTCCTGTAATATAAAATTGTCCTCCTCTGTATTGATTACCCTGCAGGGTTTAGGGTCATCCGCAAATATTGAGATTCTACTCTGTATGCCCCCTACAAGGTCATTAATAAATATATTAAAAAGAAGTGGGCCCAACACTGACCCCTGTGGTACTCCACTGTTAACTGTGACCCATTCTGAGTGTGATCCATTAATAACCACCCTTTGTTTCCTATCGCTAAGCCAGTTTTTAACCCACTTACACATATTTTCCCCTATCCCCATTGCTCTCATTTTATGTATCAACCTTTTGTGTGGCACCGTATCAAAAGCTTTTGAAAAGTCCATATACACCACATCCACTGCATTTCTTTGGTCCAGTCCAGAACTTACTTCTTCATAGAAGCTTATCAGACTAGTTTGACAGGAACGGTCCTTCGTAAAACCATGTTGATATTGGGTTATGAGGTTATTTTTCTTCAGATACTCCAGTATAGCATCTCTTAGAAAACCCTCTAGGATTTTACCCACAGGAGAGGTTAAGCTTACTGGCCTATAATTTCCAAGTTCAGTTTTTGTTCCCTTTTTGAATATTGGCACCACATTTGCTATACGCCAGTCCTGTGGTACAGGTACATATTATGGAATCTTTAAAGATTAAAAATAATGGTCTATCTATGACAGTACTTAATTCCTACACATCATAGGGAGATTTCATGACACCTTCCCTCCATCTACCTGATCATCCTGAGGAACATCGGGATCTTCTTGTTTACAGTCCTGTGGGAGAAGAGGACGGAGACATCTCTCTGGTATTGTCCTCTCACTGGATAGAACTGGAGGAGACACATACAGGGACTGAATTCATTCTTTACATACAGATAATTATAGGCATTGTGTATTTAGTCCTGTTTATTACCTGGTGATGTGAGGGGCTGGGGATCCTCCATCATGACATCCTTGTACAGATCTTTGTGTCCTTCTAAATACTCCCACTCCTCCATGGAGAAATAGACGGCGACATCCTGACACCTTATAGGAACCTGACACATACAATGATACCATTGTCATCCCCCGATCCCTTCATAGCGTTACTGTATAATGTCCCAGCAGCATTCCCAGCAGTGTCACCTCTCCAGTCAGCAGCTCAATCATCTTGTAGGTGAGTTCTAGGATCTTCTGGTCATTGATGTTCTCATGTATCAGGGGGTGAGGTGGAGGCCCCGTGATTGGGCTCAGGGGTCTTCCCTCAGACACAGGGTCCTGACAGTGCTCACTAGAGGTCTTCACTAATATGTAATCCTGGTTATAGAGAGACACATTAATAAATCTCCAGTCTCCAGACATTTCCAGAGTCCTCACCTCTCCAGTTCTGTCATCTGTTATTCTGTCCATAGATAAGAATGATGTCATGTGACATTGTCATCACAATCTCTCACCTCTCCAGTAACAAGGAAGAGGATCTCTAGGGTGAGGTGTAATATCCTCTCCGCCATCTTGTCCTTATCCATCCTTGATGGGTCAATCAGGAGAATTGTCTTCTATAGAAGATCTCCACTGAGAGGATCCGATATTGTAGGGACCTGAATGGGGAGAAGATCACAATGAAGCTGACGTGCCCCAGGGCCGTGGGGTACTCGGAACCGGGCTATTACTGTCTCTGAGGAGTCACAGGGGTCGAGACCCGGTTCCGTGGCCCTGGGTTTAGCTGAAAAAGGGAGGTTTATTAACCTGGTAGGGAAAGGGAGATGGTGAATAGGGAGATTGTTTGTGATGCCACCTGTGGTATGTGGCTATAGGTGGCCACTGCAGAACCTCTGAGGATGGTGCATGGCAGCTAGGATAGACTGGCTCTCCATGGACAGAGCAGTTCCCTGGGTCAGTGAAAGTAGTTTGGGTGTAGAGTGCAGGACGATGGGCTTGAAGCAATAAGCAGACTCACTGTTTGTTGGTCACTCAGTCTTTTACTGGAATAGCTGACTTCAAGCAGTTGTCCACGGAGTCTTTGCTGAGAGCAACTTGGGATTCTTTCTCACCTGGCTGGGTCTTTGGCTCCCTTACTGCGCTGTGTGTTGGCTCCTGCTGCTGCATCAACTAAGCTGCTGGCCCTGTCTCTTCCTGCGAGGTGCCGATATGACAGGCAACTTGAGTCCTTTCTAACCCTCGTCTCAGGTGTCAGTTCCTGAACTCTCTTCGTTGCTGTGTCTCCGGGCACAGTGTGGCTGAGGAACCTGGAATTCCACACCTTCCGGGACGTTAGACCCTGCACAGTCTCGGACCCGATGTCCGTCCTCTGTGCCTTCCTCTGGGATGAGCACAGTGTTGCTCAGCTCCCCAGGTGTTCCTGCGACTCTCCTCAGACCCTAGCCTTAGGCCTGGCACCGAGTCAGCGATCCTGGGGTAAGCTCTACAGCCTCAGTCCGCCAGGATGCCTGCCGCCTCAGTCGTCCTGGGAACTGATCGGCTGTACCTAGGATGAGCTCTAACAGCTCAATGCTCCAGGTCCTCTTCACAGTCCTCTTGGGAACTGAACTCACTGGCTCAGCCCCAGACCAGAATTTATAGGGGAGCTCACCCTGAACCCAGGATTGGTCTCCCCCTTCTGGCCTGGAGGCAGAAAGTGTTGTGTGGTGCGGTTTTCCTACCTGAAGAGAAGACCCTTTTGTTGCTCTTAGCTTGACACCACCACCCGGGGGCAGTGATGACACAGTGACACTAAGACCCTGGGGTGCCAAATAACATCATAAAGATCCCATGTGAGAAATGTCCGGAGCTGTTCCCGGCTTCACATGATCACTACATCCAGTCATGGCCCCGTCCTGCCCCCGGTATAACACACAGTCACATTATAGTCACATACACGGATTTATCATGGACTCAGCAGTGAAGGGGTTAATGTCCTGTCCTGTGTCCAGTAATGGGGAACGGTCACCTACCTCCACCTGCAGAGCCGCACACTACATATATGGCTGCTCTGTGCTTACAGGACCTGTGATGATGTCACATGGAGGGGAGGAGTCAGGGGTCACATGATCAGCTCCTCAGTGTACGCAGGTGTGGGGTCAGGAGTAGAGATCAGTGAACCTTTCCCAAACACGTTCACCAATTTCAAATTCGGCACGAACATTTCAGATTCGGCTCAGGATCAGAAATCCGAACAATTTCCCAATAAGTCTGTGAGAGCGGCTTGGTCTGGAAAATAAGTTGCGAAATTTAAAATAACCCTAAAACTATCCTAGCTTGTTTGGGGCCAAAACGACCCATTACCCGCCATTGGATCTACTGACTCGTGTCAAGCTGTTGAATTATTTGGAGCTTTAAATTAATTTTTTTAAGCTTCCTGAAGTTTGCAGGTGTTTTGACACCTGCAAGGTGTGGATTTTGGAAACAGTACCAGATGTGGCAGCAGATGGGAAGTCCAGGAACCTTAAAATGTCCTTGAGGTTGCGTTCACACACACAGCGTAATTTTCACGCTTTTTTTTTGTGCGCATCTGCGTCTGCTGGCAAAGTGAATGGAAATTCACTTTTTCTGTTCAGACGCTGCACTTTTTTGGCCGCGCTTTTGCACCTATTTCTCTCATAAAGGGAATTTTGTTGCTTAACAGTCCCTGTTTCTTTGACCAAAATTAATCATTTTGTATGGATGTTACGCAATTTTTGTGTGTTATACACAATTTTAAATGGTTTTAATTGTTTGTGTCCTTGTGTGCATTTTCCGAATAAATGAAAATTGTCAATTTTTCCCATTTAATTGACTTGTGCATTAGATCCCAGTCAATTTACACGTTACTTTTTCTCATTTACATTCCTGTTCTTATACGTGTGACTGGTGATCACGCTTTGGTGACACCCCCCTAAAAACCCCCTTTTTTCCAGTTACTTCTCCCATAGGCCCCATTATAAGGAGCTGGAATACGCATTGTCGTTTAGGCAATGCCTATTCCAGCACCTATAATCGCGGGCGCTTGGGGAAGTGATGTCACACGGGGGGAGGAAGAATCCTGTGTTCCTCCCCCCGTGTGACATGTCGGGCCTGGAGTTTTGCTTTTGCAGTGTATCCACATACACTGCGAAAGCGAAATAAAAGTTAACAAAAGGTATTAAAAATAAAATACCTGAGGAGAAGACGTCCGATCACTGCAAGGATCTTAAAGATGTGATTGGCCAAAACCTATCAGCTGATGTGTCACGTGACATCATCAGCTGATCATAAAGTGCAACATCTGCTGATTGGTTTGAAACGCCCGCTAAAACCGAACGGTTTTGGAAGGCAATTTAAACCGCTCGACTGATGCTGTCACGCCACGATCAGCTCATGATGTCATGTGACACTACAGCTGATCAATTTTGGCAGGAGGTTTAAACCGCTCGACTGATGCTGTCACGCCACGATCAGCTCATGATGTCATGTGACACTACAGCTGATCAATTTTGGCAGGAGGTTTAAACCGCTCAGCTGATGCTGTCAGGTGACACATCAGCTGATCGGTTTGCCGCCGGTCAGCTGATTAAGGTCCTGCAGCGATCGGACGTGGACGCCTTGCATACTGGGACACTTGGCGGAGAGGTATCTTTTTTATTTTTATTTTTAATACATATTGCTTTTTTTAGTTCACTTTCGCAGTGTATGTACATACACTGCAAAAGTGAAAGTACACAGATGTCACACGGGAGCAGGATTATTCCTGCCCCATGTGACATCACTTCCCCCTGCACTCCTGGGGGAAAGATCCGTAAAAAAATGTGGTGTGTGAATGCACCGCATTTTTTTACCTGTGCTAAATAGCACGGCCACAAAAAAATGCAGCAATTATACCGCGTGTGAATGTAGCCTTAAACATCCGTTTGAGAGAGCTTAATATTTTTTAGGGAATTTTTTTCAAATTTTTTTTTTCATTTTATTATTAACTTATTTTTGGGAAAGAGCAAACCTGTATTATTGCAGAGGGTCAGCACTGTGTGAGACCATCTCTTCTACACTTATGTGATACCAATTCATATAAAATTAGCATAAGGCCATTTTAAGGTTCACACACATGTTCTTATAGGTCTATTTACACTAATGAAACATCATAGTATGGATATTGCTTCTTGAAAATGTGCAATCACTATTTCATTTAATTCCATCAGTTAACAATACACATTTTTGTCATGTGCATTGGGCACAAGTGTGTTATATGTATAATTCATATTGAACTTGTCCTTCCATTGCAGCAGTGCCCAGTAGCTGTATTCAGCATTCCTAGTGAATTGGTGACCTAAATAAAGTTATTTGTTTGTCATTATGTCTCTTAAGGCCACTTCACACACACAGATATCTGAGTCCAATATCTGAACAGATCTCTGGTTGCAGTGAAATCATGGATACATTGCTCCATTTTGTGGCTGTGTACAAATAATACAATGTATCCATGATTTCACTGCAACCAGAGATCTGTTCAGATATTGGACTCAGATATCTGTGTGTGTGAAGTGGCCTTTACAAATATGTCAATCTTCAATAATCAGTGCACCTACTCAGTTGTAACTTGTTACCTTGTGGAATGGGGAATTAGATGTGTGAGTGACGTTACTTCAGTCCACCCCATGGAGGAGTTAGTGAGGGGAGCTAGGCAACTAGCCTGTGCAAACAGTAAAGGTCCTGTTACAACGGCACGACATCGTTAACAACATCTCTGATACGTCACGGGTTTGGAGGTGTACCAGTGACGTCGTGGCGACCTCGTTATTGTGTATCGTTCGCTGGGTTGTGCAAACGATACCTGCTCACTATACCGTTGGGTGAGTTGTTCACGATATCTAGATGTGTGACATCTCACCAGCAATGTTGAAATGTCAAAAACGACCGTGCGTCCCCGAGATCGTTGCTGACATCGTTTCAATGTCGTGCCGTGTACTGGGCCTTAAGATTTACTTGAGATTAATTGTGTCTGACTTAGTCCTGGCAGTGAAAGACGCGGGCACCTAGGAAAACCAAACAGGTGTTACCGCGGAGTTTGTGGAGCACTGCGGCTCTCCGCTGCATCCTGACTAGCAGACCCCTATAGGGTTAAATGGTGCCGGACATACAGAACACAGGATTGGTGTAATGTGTCACGTTGCTCCCTGTTCTCTAGATCCTGGTTCCGCCTCCTGAGGTTAAAAGCAAGGAGAGGCGGCCATCTTGCTCTCCTACATCTGAATCCCGGAGCGAACGGTCGCTGCCGGACCAAGATGGACCCGCTACAGGTTGCGGTGAGGGAAAGGATCGCGCGTGAGGGAGCCGCTTGGATCACCGCTTTACTAGAAGGTCCCAGCGGTGACCCGACATGCGATCATGCGCCCAGCGCGGGCGGCCGGAGGTCTGGTAGACTCTCCCGCCCGCCGAGGCGCTTAAGCCCAAGTACGCCCCCCGCTCCGGGCATGCGCAAGAAGCAGGCGCGCGCACGGAGCGGTTTCCCGCCCCTTGCATCATCCACTTCCGCGTCGGCGGCCTCACTCCGGCACTCCGGCCAGGAACTACAGGCGCACGCGGTGCTGCACGGGACGGGCTCCTTGTTGCCTGTTCTGTCGGCTCCCACTTTGACCCCCCCTGATACCCTGATATCGCCTGGGACTGGACACAGTAATACTGTAGCCGGCGAGTTACCTCTTCATAGTATGGGTGGCGCCATAGGCACAGAGGGCCCCCATGGGGGCCAGGCAGTCGGGCTTGAAAGCCTGGCAGGGATGTCCCAGGAGGACATTATTAGGGCCATACTGCAGCCGCAGTCGCTCACTGGGCAGGGGCTGACACCCCCACCTTCACAACAGGCTTTAGGCACAGAGCCAGAAATAGCATTGAACCCTTTGCAAGCTGCAAGGGGTCGGGAGCTTGCGATGTCGATCCTACAGGGCCAGTCTCCAGTGGCGCCGGTGGATATAGACACATCCCGCCGGGTACCTTCGGACCAGGCCTATGGGGCAGACCCTGTAGCGCCGGAACACGAGGCCCGTGTCTCTGATAGGCAGCATTATAGCGAGGGTAGGAGGTCCAGATCACGCTCCCGGGCCCGGGAGAGCAGTTGCTATAATTGCGGGAACCGTGAGTCCCGTCGTTCGCATCGTCGACAACGATCTACCTATCGGACCGGCAGGAGCCGTTCCAGGTCCCCAAGCAGGCGGAGGGTGTCGAGATCCCGCCGCAGTTATTCCCGCTCCTCTTCTGAAGATCCAAGAGATGTACGGAGGCGCAGTCGCACCCCGGTGGAACCTTCCGTCAACAGGACACCTGCGGAACGCCCGGCTGTTCCACAACCTCAGCTTGTGACTCAAACCGAACCGCCCGCGGCTACAGGAGCCGGTGAGTATACTTGTATCGGGGCTTGGGATAGGGCGGGGCAGCGGGAGGGTTTGATTGATATAGTGAGGAGAGTATTGGGTAACAAAATTTTTATTAACCCAAAAGCGCTTCAATCGACGCGTGTGGAGCCTGTACGCCCAGATTTGCATAAGGACACGTTTTTTTTGTGGCGTGCCCAACTTGGGGTCCCATTTGGACCCTGAGGTATTTCAGAAGATTTGGGCTAACGAATACGTGGACATTTGGTCCTTAGTATCCACCGAACAGGGCTCGATTGATAAGGAACGTAAAGCGGCCGATCGGCCGTTTGAACGCAAACCGAAGGTAGCAAAGACGATGAATAATTGGATTCAGGCGTTTTGCGTACTCGGATGTGTGATGGGTCAGAAGCACCCGGAGCGGTGTTCTGAGCTGTTCACTTACGTAGACACGATTTATAATTCATATAAATCGCACGGTGGTTCGGCGTGGTGGAAGTACGATGAGGACTTCCGCCGCCGTTTGGCCCTCAGCCCCCACCTCGGTTGGGGTGTCAAAGCCACCGATTCATGGCTGCGCCTTATGATGTCACAAAAGGCTTACCAGCCCTTTTCAGGGCAGGCCACCGCCGCAGGTTCCGCAACAGGGTCGGTGGCCGTACGCAGACCTGGTTGCTGCTGGCTCTTTAACGAAGGGCACTGCCGGTACCAGGCTGCATGCAAATACAAACATGAATGCTCAATTTGCGGCGGTGCACACATTGCCCCGAAGTGTCAAAAACAACAGCCTAAGGGCGGGACCGGCAAGTCCCTCACCTCAGGTGATCTTAAGGACTCCGGTGAGCGTACCCGCGATGGACACGTGGCTAACCCAGTATCCCAATAAGGAGGCGGCTGCCACTTTGCGGGACGGATTCACGGTCGGTTTTTTCATACCCTTTACATTTTCCAGAGAAGGCTCATTTGCCCCGAACTTGAGATCGGCTAGGGATTTACCTCTGGTTTTAGCACATAAGCTGCAAAAAGAAATTGACTTGGGCCGCATGCGTGGCCCCTTCGATTCGCCCCCCTTTTCTAACTTAAGGGTCTCCCCGTTGGGCATTGTGCCCAAGAAAGACCCGGGTGAGTTCCGTTTGATTCATCACTTGTCACACCCTTCGGGTCGTCTGTGAATGACGGTATTCCTGCGGAATACTCGACAGTGACTTACGCCCCTTTTGATAAGGCTGTTTCCCTAGTGCGTGACGCGGGCCCAGGCGCAGAATTGGCTAAATCGGACGTGGCTTCAGCTTTTCGTTTGCTCCCTGTGCACCCGGATTGTTATCATCTGCTGGGTTGCTTTTTTAACGGGCAATACTTTTACGATACGTGCCTCCCCATGGGTTGCTCTATCTCGTGCCGGTTTTTTGAAACGTTCAGCACGTTCTTAGAATGGGCTGCTTGCCGACATTCCGGTGTCCGTTCCATGACGCATTATTTAGACGACTTTCTGTTCGTAGGACCTGCTTCATCTAACAACTGCGCTATCGCCCTCCGGTCTTTTCAGGACCTGTGCAATACGTTCGGAGTCCCCTTGTCTCCAGGCAAGACAGTTGGCCCAACCACTAGACTTACCTTCTTGGGTATAGAAATTGATACGGTGGCGATGGTTTTTTCGCCTTCCCGCGGAAAAAATCACAGGTTTATCTGCCATCATAGTAGAATTTCGCTCCGTTAGGAAGGTCACCCTAGTCCGGATGCAAACCTTGCTGGGTATGTTGGCTTTCGCCTGTAGGGTAATGCCTATGGGTAGAATTTTTTCGCGGCGCCTGAGCATGGCAACCAGAGGAGTCAGATCCGCCAATCATTGGATCCGGCTTACTAGGCCCCTGAAGGAAGATTTGAGAGTGTGGGAGACTTTTTTGGCAGCATACAATTGCCATACTTGTTTCCAGGCGCCGGAGGTGTCATCTCAAGACATCTCTCTTTTTACGGACGCCGCGGGTTCAGCGGGATTTGGTGTCGTTTACGGTTCCCGTTGGTGTGCCGGGCCTTGGCCAGCGGCATGGCAATCGAATGGTTGGACGTCCAACCTAACGTTGTTAGAGCTTTTCCCGATCATAGTGGCCATTGACACCTGGCCTGATTCGTTCAGGAACCAACGGCTCCGTTTCTGGACGGATAATGAAAGCGTAGTGCATGCAGTAAACAATTTAACTTCGTCCTCTGCACCGGTGATAAATTTGATTCGGCATCTGGTCCTCCGCTGCTTACAATTAAACATATGGTTCAGGCTAGACATGTCCCGGGTGTGGTTAATACGGTGGCTGATGCTTTATCTCGCTTTCAATTTCAGAAGTTCAGGGAGCTTCTTCCAACGGCGGACGAAGAGCAGTCGGAGTTCCCGGATACGGTATGGCGGATTCCTTGGGACCATTGATGCCTTTGGTGAGAGCTTCGCTGGCCCCTTCAACTTGGAGAGCGTACGGTAAGGCCTGGAGTGAATGGGAGGCTTTTCTGGGTACTGATAGGACCCCCAGCATTGCCAACTGTACAGTAGGCAATGTTCTTCAGTATTTGGCTACATTGAGATTGAATGATTTAGTGGGTATGGCGGCACAACATCGCTTGTCTGGATTAGCTTTTCATTTTAAATTACGGGGCTGGCCTGATGTTACGAAGCATTTTTTGGTATCGCAGGTGCTGAAGGGTTGGAAACGAGAACGACGTACCCCGGATATGCGTCGCCCGATATCTTTTTCTCTCTTGCAGCAATTGCTGAGGGTATTGCCTACGGTCTGCGCCTCGAACTACGAAGCAACTCTGTTTTCGGCGATGTTCGGCTTCGCTTTTTTCGGGGCTGTACGCCTGAGCGAAATGGTCCCGAAAGCATCGGACGGTGAAGGGGATTGCATGACGGCGATGTGGTTTTCTGCGAACAAGGTTTGAGGGCACGGCTCCGGAGGTCAAAAACCGACCAGACCGGCCGAGGAATATGGTTTCCTCTGTTTGCCATTACGGGCCCCGTTTGCCCATTCAATTTATTCAGTTTATATGCGGCGGTAAAACCCCCCGGCCGACATTATTTTTTACACAAAGATGGCTCTTCGGTGACAGCGACGCAGTTTCAGTTTGTTTTAAATAATGCCCTACGTCATGCGGGTTGTTGCCCGAGAGAATATGGGTCCCACTCTTTCCGCATCGGCGCAGCGACGGAAGCGTCGCGGGCGGGACTCCCGGATGATATGGTTAAAAAGGTGGGCCGCTGGAAGTCGGAATGCTTCCGCAGATACATCCGACCTGAATTGATATGATGTTTTCTTGCCTTAACTAAAAAGCAACGTATTTCAGTTTGATAAGGATTTGTTTTAAGAGATCTGGGGTATGGTATTAATAATTTTTTCTTGTAGGTGGATTTCGGCCAAGCGTGTGGATCCTTGGCCATTCTTATGTGTACTGGGCTGCCCGCCACGCTGAGACCCGGCCTGGAGGACGGGCGTTAGGTTTCCATGATGTTAACATCAATTGGAGGGGTACACGGGGTTTAGTGTGGGCACAAGTGCTTCCGGAGGTGGTTAGGATTTCAAGGATTGACCCTGGCCCCGTGGTGTTAATAATCCATGCGGGGGGAACGACTTAGCTAGTTTTAGACTGGGAGAGCTCTGCACTCTTATGAGAGCTGATTTAGATAAGTTTCACAGTTTCTTTACGGAACTGACCTTGGTCTGGTCCCAATTGATTCCCCGGGTGGTGTGGCAAGGAGCGAGAGATGGGGCAGCGTTGGAGAGGTCCCGTAGGACACTTAACAGTAGGATGTCGTAATTTGTAGCTTCAAAGGACGGGTTTTCGATCAGGCACCACCAGTTGGAAATGGATATTGGTCGCTTAATGCTTAGGGTCGGGGTCCACTTGAATAATATCGGGCTCGATATATTCTTGTCTGGCCTGCAGGATGGGATCGAGCATGCCCTAGATGCTCTTGGGGGGGGTCGCAGCTCGGACCATGGCCCTCGCTACTCCATGGCGGTGTGAGTGACGGAGGTGTAAGTAACCTGTGCTGGATGGCCAGCTACAGAACACTTACAGTCACAAGGCTTAAAGCGAACCTGTCACCCCCCCCTGGACATCAAAAGCTATAATAGCCACCTTCTGCAGCACTAAGGCTGCATTCAGGGAAGGTGGCTATAAGCTTTTGATGGCCTTTTTACTATTAAATATGAACTTATATAAAGTCCAATACCTCAGACCGGAGGCGGGGTTTGGCGCTCCTCCGACCCGCCTCCTCATGTCATTCATGGTGCTCGCCTCTGCTGGCCTCCCCTCATAGTCTATCATGAACGCGCGGCTCCGTTCTCGTCTATGGAGCCGCGCATGCGCTGTGCGCCCGGTGTCCAGGAAGTCGTCGGGCTGCGCGCGCAGCCCGACGACTTCCTGGACACCGGGCGCACAGCGCATGCGCGGCTCCATAGACGAGAACGGAGCCGCGCGTTCATGATAGACTATGAGGGGAGGCAGCAGCAGGCGAGCACCATGAATGACATGAGGAGGCGGGTCGGAGGAGCGCCAAACCCCGCCTCCCGGTCTGAGGTATTGGACTTTATATAAGTTCATATTTAATAGTAAAAAGGCCATCAAAAGCTTATAGCCACCTTCCCTGAATGCAGCCTTAGTGCTGCAGAAGGTGGCTATTATAGCTTTTGATGTCCAGGGGGAGTGACAGGTTCGCTTTAAGGCGGGTTTGTGCCTTCATTAAGCTGCGGCCAATTTATATTTAAATTTCCCACTTAAAGAGTTAAAGTGAGTTGGTTGTTGGATACCCTCAATAAAAAGTTAAAAGGTTAACAAGGTGTCTGTGGTTATTGTCCGGCTGGGAAAAGGTGGGTTATGCTAGTCTGTGGAGCACTGCGGCTCTCCGCTGCATCCTGACTAGCAGACCCCTACAGGGTTAAATGGTGCCGGACATACAGAACACAGGATTGGTGTAATGTGTCACGTTGCTCCCTGTTCTCTAGATCCTGGTTCTGCCTCCTGAGGTTAAAAGCAAGGAGAGGCGGCCATCTTGCTCTCCTACATCTGAATCCCGGAGCGAACGCCCACCCTCCCTCCCTGGATTTTGTTTTCGGAATGGTTTGTCGCAGCAGCGGTGTGAGTGACGGAGGTGTAAGTAACCTGTGCTGGATGGCCAGCTACAGAACACTTACAGTCACAAGGCTTAAGGCGGGTTTGTGCCTTCATTAAGCTGCTGCCAATTTATATTTAAATTTCCCACTTAAAGAGTTAAAGTGAGTTGGTTGTTGGATACCCTCAATAAAAAGTTAAAAGGTTAATAAGGTGTCTGTGGTTATTGTCCATCTGGGAAAAGGTGGGTTATGCTAGTCTAGCATGTCAGCACCATATTCCTGCAGGCCAAACCAGTAACTTTGTGTGCTACACTGCCATTCACTTCACTTGTAATTGTGTGCTGACATTACGCAGTTTGGCAATGGATCACCCACAAGACATGTCTCATCTGGAGGAAGAGGTCATCTTCATCACCACCCCAGGGGCAGAGGGTGGGTCTGCAGAATCAGAACTGCAGTGACCTGCAGAGGAGATGGATACCTATGTGGCCTGGAGCTCTACCGTGCTACCCACATTGGGTCTCATATGTAGCGAGGTGCAAATACAGTGCTGGGCTCCGATGCCAGAGAAGAACCAGAGGAGCCTACAGTCAGGAGGTGACCCTTTCCCTATGCCATCTAAGACCGGGAGCACCAGATGTCAAACTGCAGCAGACCTTGCAGCATGCTTGGCTGTATTCCACCTGCAGCCGGTGAAGCTACTGGATTACCAATACCACCAGGAGCAGGAGCATAATGTGGTGCAAAAGGAAGACGAGGTGGAAGAGGCAGAAAACTCAGTATCCCAGCCATGTGTATCACCCCCACCAGAAGCCTTCAAATGAGACAATGCCAAATGGGGACCCCTTCCGACTCCTGTCTCCTGGACCTGGTTGCATCGGGCTAAAGCCAATCACTTCTGTGACCAGTGTAGCCGAGGCAAGGTGGTGGCATTTTTTCAAGATAAAGGGTTTAGCTTCATAGTGGAAAAAAGTACAGGGCATTGGTGCTATGTCAACTGGTCCACTCTGCTGCATGACCATCTTCCCAAAAGACTGCGCACCATCTTTGTCAGGGAGGTCACCTTGATGAAGGTGTGGAGAATCAAGTGGTGGTTCGCAGTTGGTGTATGTCGGGTTGCCCCCGCCGTCCAATTGGAGAAGTGGCAGGAAGAGGCTGACTGGGAGAGAATGTGGCGTCGGGTGGAGGAGAGGCCTCTCAGTTAGCCAGCCACCTGCACCCAAACCCACAGGGCAAGTTGGTATGCCACAAGTTACTCCTGTCTGGCCCATAGGGCATGGTCATCCCCTAGTTCCTCCATTGTCTTCTCCAGCGGTGGCCATGATATGTAGAGTGTCGGGGGGCAGTTGGTGGTGGAAAATGCCCCAGCAGGAGTAGTCCTTGTGACACCCCCGAAATCTTCTAGCAGCAGACTACCATCACGAACACTGACCTTTAGTCCTGGCAATGCTGAGAATGCTGGAAGACCATTTTATGCCATGTAGAGTTGACTTTCCTAACAAATAGGCCTTGTTTGTTCTGTGACCCATCTCTTAGTTGGCATTTTGGCTAGAGGACTTTTTTCAGTAATTTTTTTTCTTCAGTTTCTGAAGAAAAAAAAAAATATATATATACCCAATAAATAAAAAGATAGGCAGCACTCCCAAAAAATTCAGTTGATAATAGACCTTTATTGGTCAATGTGCAAGGCAACGTTTCAATCCTTGTTGGATCCTTTTCAAGCAATGACAGGGTGTATACTCATAGTTTATATAGTGTCTCATTTACATAATTAGTCAACAAACAATTATTTACAAAGTGCTTACATAGTGCATTTCACAGTGTTTTTTATTATAAAGTGCTTTGATAAAGGTTCACATATATCTATATATTAATACATCTGAACTTAATTAATAAACAGTGCTTAAAAAACCTTACATTAAATTTTCCACCTTAATAGTGCTTAATTGATATAGAGGTGTTAGCATTTAATACTATTTGGCTCACCCCCATATGCTATACATGCTGCTTCATGTATTAAATAAATAGAAGTTAGCTCACAGCACCTGTTGAAAAAAGATGAAAGAACGCTAATTAATGTAAGTAATATGACCCAAGGAGAGTAACTTGTGCGCAGGCTCCAGTGCAAGATATACGTCACAGGAGAGAGGGGAGCAACTGCGCATGCTCAATCGGTGTACGGAGTCAGTAACACCACTGCGCATGCGCGAAGGATGTACGGCCAGTCCCACAATACTGCGGTAGTCACGGACATGCGGAGAAGCACTTCCGCAACGCCGGGAGTTGCGCGCGATAATGTAAATACATGAAGCAGCGTGTTCAGCATATGGGGGTGAGCCAAATAGTATTAAATACTAACACCTGTATATCAATTAAGCACTATTAAGGTGGAAAATGTAATATAAGGTTTTTTAAGCACTGTTTATTAATTAAGTTCAGATGTATTAATATATAGATATATGTGAACCCCCATCAAAGCACTTTATTTATAAAAAAAAACACTGTGAAATGCACTATGTAAGCACTTTGTAAAGAATTATTGGTTCACTAATTATGTAAATGAGACACTATATAAACTATGAGTATACACCCTGTCATTGCTTGAAAAAGATCCAACAAGGAATGAAACGTTGCCTTGCACATTGACCAATAAAGGTCTATTAACAACTGAAATTTTGGGAGTGCTGCCTATCTTTTTATCTATGGTATGTACCTGATGAGTGGAAAGCTGTCAAGGTAGGCCTGCACCCGTGAGTAAACCTTATTGTATTGTGCAGCTCTTATTTTTTTCAATATATATATATATATATATATATATATATATTTTTATATATATATATATATATGTATATATATAATGTATATTCTTGTGATTGGGTCATTCCATGTCAAGTGATCCAAAAATGAATATTTTTTTCCCTGACGTCCTCAGATTTTTAAAAAATTTTTTCTATCTGAAGAACAACTTTATCTAATTACAAAAAAAAAGTTTTGAATTTTTTTCTTTATCTGTTAATTTTTTACAGATTTTTAAAGTTTTAAAAAAGTGCGAATTTTGGCCTGGTATGGCTTTACATTTTCTATCATATCTCGGGCTAGAAATAAGATAGAGAAACAAAATAAACACCAATCTACTCAGAACTGTCCAGGCTTTCATCAGATATGTCACAAGAGGATATTTGTTAATATTTTACCCATGTGATCGCAAGCGCAAAACTTTAAAACGCATTTCCGAAAAATCGGCGCGCTTTAAATATTTCAAAGACTGCCCATGTGTCTGCTGTGCTCTTAGCCACATCTGTACCAAATTTCAAGTTGGGATCGCAATGGGATCATATTTTAACATATTTTACTAGTAAGAGCGTCAATGGGTCATTCCATTCCAAGTGATCTAAATATGAATATTTTTGTTTACCTGACGTCTTTAGATTTTTTTTTTTTTTTTTTCCTTTATGAAGTACTACTTTAGTTAATTACAAATTAAAAGTTTGGAATTTTTTTCTTCATCAGTTAATTTTTTACAGATTTTTAAAGTTTAAAAAAAGGGTGAATTTTGGCCTGGTACGACTTTACATTTTTTTTATCTCAGGCTAGAAATAAGATAATGAAGTGGGAGAGGCGTCATTTTACTCAGAACGGTAACAGCTTTCATTTGAGATGTTACAAGACTATGTTTCTTTATATCAAATTCAAACTATTGACGGGTAATTGTGAAAAAATGACTGATTGTGTTCTTGGTGACTTTTGAATTGACACTATAATAGTTAAATATTTTGCACTTAGGTCCAATGAATGCGTCCATGGGGTCAAGCTGGGACAGAGTCATCACAAATTAGCCTTATTTGCAGATGACCTGCTACTTTACATCTCCCAGCCCCTGGTCTCCATCCCTTCGGTCTTAATGGAGTTTGAACGGTTCGGACAATTGAGCAACTTTAAAGTGAATTGCTCCAAAACCGAGGCACTCAATATTTCTTTGCCTGGAGAATTGGTTTCTCATCTATCTAAACAGTTCCCATTTAAATGGAAAGTAGAAGCCATTAAGTACTTGGGAGTCCTTATACCAAAAGATCTTAAACAAATATTCAATTTAAATTATCAACCCCTTTTGACTAACGCGGAATCGGCATTTACCTCCTATAGACAATTAAAGCTATCCTGGTTCGGGAGAATAAACGTAGTCAAGATGGATGTCTTGCCCCGACTCTTATATACTTTTCAGACAGTTCCTGTTCTATTGGATAGAGGTTTCCTCTCCAAAATGCAATCTATGATCCTTAGATTTGTCTGGGGGGCAACAGGTCCAGATTGCGAATGAATATCCTATCCTTGCCCAAGACCAGAGGAGGGGTTGGACTACCCAACATACGAGCGTACTTTGTGGCTTCCTCTCTTGTTAGAGCTCTAGATTGGCATTATCATGCGTCCTCCAAGAAATGGGTAGGGGTGGAGCAAGAGGGTTTGGGGATTCCGCTGAAACACCTGCTTTGGATTTCCCCTAAAGACTCCACAGACCTAGTACCTTTGACAGACATGACCAGAAACACCTTGAAGGTATGGCACCTAGTGACGAAAACCCTCCGCTTAAACGACAGACTTAGCCCTTTGACTCCCCTTTTTTCCAACCCATCTTTCCCACCCAGATTTGACAGGCAGAGATTTTTATGTTGGCGGATTGTGGATGACACCCGAGTAGGACAGACTCTGTCCAGTGGTGGTTTGCCCCCGATGGCAGAGCTACAACTCAAAGAACCTACGAGACCTCTTAAGTGATTCGAATTTCTCCAATACAGAGCATAATTATATTCAGCTGACCACTCTTGCAGGGTAAGATTGACGCCCAACGTATTGGAGAGGTTATTCCAACTGGAGGCTCCACCGAGGCGCAAAATATCATTTCTATACCAGGCCTTAGGGTCCATGAGAGAGCAGGGCACCCTTTACTTCCAACGTGCTTGGAAGAGGGAATTGGGGTGTAGCATTTCAGAAGCTAATTGGCAGAAATGCTTTATATTTACTCACTCACTAGCTAGCGCTTGTTCTGCACAAGAAAGAAGCTATAAGCTGCTCACTAGATGGTACTTGTGCCCGACGACACTCCGGAACATATTCCCTGGAACCCCTGATACCTGCTGGCGCTGTGGGGAAGAGAAGGGTACAATGATACACATTTGGTGGAGTTGTGGGGAAATCCGGCGGTTCTGGTCTGAGGTTTTCAATGCATACGCCCGGATAACAGGTAAACAAGCCGAATGCTGCCCAGAATCGGCAAAGTTATCCATTTTTCCAGGTCCTATTGGGCTACAGAAGAGGGATATTCTCCGCTTTTGCATCTCGGCTGCTCGTGCTGTGATCCCGAGGTTCTGGAAATCAAGCCGGGCTCCATCTCTACTTGATTGGTTCAAAGAATTGATGGACATATATCGAATGGAGGAGCTCGCAGCTGATGCGTCGGGATCTTGGAACAAATTCTTAGGGATTTGGGTTGAATGGATTCTTTTTCACGACTCTGCAGAATTTAGGAGTATCTTTTCCAGCACAGATAATATGGCTCGACCTCTGGCTGATGGGGAGCCAGTGGGATGAGTACCCTTTCTCCTTCCCATACCTCACCCGTCCCCCCCCCTCCTTTTTTTCTTTTTTTATTACGTGGCTTTTCTTTCCCAGTATAACTTTTTCTAATGGTTTTTGTTTCTCTTCTCTCTCTCTCTTCTTTTCTATCTCTCTTTTCTTCCCATCTGATACATTCAGTCTAGGTATTTCCTTTCTACACCTATACCTTCAGAATTCTAGTGAACATTAGACAGGTATCGGAAACTCTGAGCTGTGAGTAGATCATTAATATTTCGGCCTTCCTTTCCGGTACACCAGTCGCTAGACTATTCCAACTAGGCCTCAACGGGTAATGACCCACTTACGTGGTCAACCTGTTAGAAGGGGCCAAGTAATAAAAATCATTCTGCTGGGGCTGCTTGTCCCCTTGACATCAGAACATCTCAAAACCCTGAGAAAGGTTGTATACTTGAGTGTTTGGAATTATATTTAGATTGTAGTATATATTGCACCAGAGATAAGCGCAAAAGTAAATTTGCAGCTTATCTTAAAGTTACTAATAACTTTGTGAATTCTCTTTTTGTATATTTTATATGTCTCAAGATTTTGTTAAAAGATTGAATGTATGTCTTTCATATGTTTTTTCAAAATTTAATAAAAATGAGATTAACCATAGTTAAATATTTTAAAATATGATCCCATCACGATCCCAACTTGAAATTTGGTACAGATGTGGCTAAGAGCATAAAAGACACATGGGAAGTTTTGGAAAATTTTTATTAAAATGTTTTTTTTCGGAAATGTGTTTCAAAATGTTGCGTTTGCATTCGCATAGGTAAAAAATTAAAATTAACAAATATACTCTTGTGACATATCTGGTGAAAGCCTGGACAGTTCTGAGTAGATTGGTGTTTATTTTGTTTCTCTATCTTATTTCTAGCCCGAGATAAAAAAATTTAAAGTCGTACCAGGCCAAAATTCACCCTTTTTTTAAACTTTAAAAATCTGTAAAAAATTAACTGATGAAGAAAAAAATTCCAAACTTTTAATTTGTAATTAACTAAAGTAGTACTTCATAAAGGAAAAAAAAAATAAAAATCTAAAGACGTCAGGTAAAAAAAAATATTCATATTTAGATCACTTGATATGGAATGACCCATTGACGCTATTAATAGTAAAATATGTTAAAATATGATCCCATTGCGATCCCAACTTGAAATTTGGTACAGATGTGGCTAAGAGCAAAGCAGACACATGGGCAGTTTTTGAAATATTTAAAGCGCGCCGATTTTTCGGAAATACGTTTTAAAGTTTTGCGCTTGCGATCACATGGGTAAAATATTAACAAAGATCCTCTTGTGACATATCTGGTGAAAGCTTGTATAGTTCTGAGTAGAATGGTGTTTATTTTGTCTCTCTATCTTATTCCTATCCTTAGTTATGAGGAGAAACGTAAAGGCAGGCAACAGCGAAATTCACACTTTTTCCGAACTTTGAAAATCATTTAAAAAAAAAATAAATTTTTTAAAAAATTTTTCTCTTCACATTTTGCATTGTCTGACATGCTATTATCAAATAACAAAATCTCAAAAGAATTAAAAATATAGAGGTAATAATCATTGGTTCACTTGACATGGAATGACCCGATTGTGTTTGAGACTTATGGTGGGTTTACACGTCGCGATATCGGCGTCCAACTCCGACCCAACTCCGACCAAAAGTCACGTGGTTCGGGAGTTGGACCCGATATCGTTCGCGCGTTGTACGGTTTGAACGTACAATGCGATGCTGGAACGATGCCAAAACGATATCGGGGTTGAATGAGCGTGCTATTCAACCGCCCGATATCGGATGGCCGTTGTAGCTGCATCGTCCCATGTGACAGCTCAAAAAGCGCGCTCCCGCGTCGTTGGCTCCGATATCGGGCTGATATCGGGACGTGTAAACCCACCATTATAGTCTGGTTGTAGAGTTTTTCTAGTTCACACCTTGTGTGCTAGACTGTTTCTGCAAACAGATGCTTTGATACTGCCCTACAAAGAATGGTAAACAAGCAGCAGGCCTCTGGCCTGACAGTCTGAAGTAAGAAATGCTAGACACTACACACACTCCAGTAGAACAGGGCCCTTCCAAACCCGTACATTTATTACTTGGCGGCCCAGAGTCAACATGTGAGGGGGTGGGCGCAACCGGCCACTTGTCCATCCATTCAAAGGGTACTGGAGAACTTGACGAAAAGGTGCCCTCTGGTGCGGAGTTTGGAAGACGGCTCAATGGGACTGGTGGGCAGACCTTATCCGACCATGTGTTTGTGTGGAGCCCACTGGGACGGGGTATTCGGTGCCGGACCGGGGTACTGCTGGGGGATGTCACGGCGGTCCTAGTCCGGACCGTGTCCCGGGCCCGCACAAGAAAATGGGGGGTTATTTACAGGGGATTTGTCACTCGTGACGCCACCCACTATATGCGGCCAGTAATGGGACCGCCGCTGCTGCAGAACCTCCGGGGATGATGGGATAGCAGCTTGGATAGAATAGTTCCTGTGGGCAGAACTGGGTTCCCCGGGGCAGTGGTAGTAGTAGTTAAAGTCTGTGAGGATAGTTATTGATGCTGCAGGAGAGTAGGGGTAGCAGTAGAGATGATGAGAGTAGAGGTAATCGCAGTATATGAGGGCAAGTGGGGCTTCAGTATAAGGATCACACACACTCACGGTTTCTGTTGTTTTCCAAGTCTTTACTTGCAGATGGTATAACACAATATTGTCCACGGAGTCTGTACCAGGTTGCTCCCACCCTGACCGGGTCCTTGGCTTCTTACTTAAGTGCTGTGTGTGGCCCTGCTGCTGCTTGTAGCTGTACTGCTGGCCCTGTCTCTGCTCACGGGTACCAATATGCTGGGCAACTTGAGTCCTCTGTGTCACTGACCCCTCCGTGTTGCTTTGCTATGGTGCTGTGAAGATGGTGGACCTTCACTATGCCGGTGTTTACTGTCCTGTCTGTCTCAGGCACAGCCTTGGATCCGGTATCCGTCTTAAGCGCCTCTCCGGGGTTAAGTTTGGGGTAACTCTTTATCCCGGGGATGTTCCTCTGTTCCTCTGTCTCCTCTCCTCAGACCTCTCAGGACCTCCACTTCTACTTGGCTCTGCTCCTGCTTAAACTGAACTGAACTAACTGTCACTCCTGCTCTGTGGTAAACAACTTAGCTCCTCCCACTAGTGCAGGTGCCACCTAAGCTCCTCCCACTTACTAGTGTAGTGTTGTGTGGGGAGTAAACCTGTGCTGATGTTTCTGTGGCACTTTAACCCTTGGGGTGCCACATTCCCCCTTAGTTAAAGACAGTACTCCGGGACTGTGGAACAATAAAGAACAAACTATTAATACAATTAATATTTACAAAGACTTAAAAGTAAAAATCACAAAAATCACTAAACTTCAAAAACAGTCCAAAAATTCAAAAAGCAGTCTTTCCGGGGTTTAGTCTTTTGCCTCCGGGCTGATGAATATTTATACAAGAATGTTTATACCACAACCAGTCCGTGGTAGTATGGTCCATAAAAATAAAATAAAAGGAAAAAGTTTGTATGTACATTTGTTTACCGGGTTCAATCTATATTTACACAAACATATTTATATTTTACAGTTAACTTGACCTTTTAATCCCTGTACCTAGCTGGTAACTGACCTCTGGTACTACGCTCGGATCTGCGTAAAACGGGTATACTACTTGCATGTAGCCTATTGGTGCTGGTAGGCATGTACCTATTTGTAGTGTTTGGTACTATGTTAGATGAAGATCTGACTGTAGGACTGGCAAGTTCACTAGGACCAGGAATTTGTTCTTCCTCTACGGGTTCTACTTCCAGTTCTTCAGGTCTTGGGACTTCTTCAGGTGACACAGGTTCTGGTGTTGGTTCCACCATTGAAGGGAATGCAATCATTGGTACGACAACTGCTCCATGGTAATTTGGCCATGTTTTAGGGAAATCTTCTAGTACCGTGTGGAATACTTCTTCTTTTTCTTTAATAGGTTGGACCTGTACGGGTTCTGTTACTTCAGGTCTCTTCAGTGTTTCAGGACACAATTTTAGCTGATCACGAGATACGACTTGTGACGTTTTTCCTTCATCTTTGCTTATCAAACAGGTTTTAACATTGTCTAGGTTAGATGGTAAGACTGTGTATGGGACAGTTTCCCACTGATTATCCAGTTTGTCAGTGCGTCTCTTTCTCTTGAGAACTTGATCACCTTCTTGTAATGGCATTGCTTGAGCATGTTTGTTAAAAGTTTTCTCTTGTCTTGCTTGCTGTAGATTTCTCTCTACACATTCTTGAACTTGGTGATACTGTTTCTGACGTTCGGTATCCCAATCTGATTCTTCTTCTACTTCTGTATCTGGTTTTACGATTCCCATTTCTAGATCAATTGATAATTTACCGGGTCTTGCACGCATAAGGTATGCTGGAGTGCAGTTTGTAGAACTCACGGATACATGGTTGTATAAGTCTACCAAATCAGGTAATTTATCTGGCCACTGGTTTCTTTCTGATTCTGGTATGGTCTTTAACAGTTCAATTACAATATGATTCATTTTCTCGCATAAACCATTTGTTTGAGGATGATACGTTGTTGTGTGAATCTTCTTACAGCCGTACATATTACAGAATTCCTTGAATAGTTCTGATTCAAAAGCTGGACCTTGGTCTGCAAGGACTTGTTCTGGGTAACCATGTGGTCTACAGAAATGCGTCTGGAATGCTTTTGCTGCCGTCTTCGCTGTCAGATCTTTGACTGGTACCACCACTAAGAAGCGTGAGTAATGGTCCACGATGGTTAAGGCATAGACATAGCCTGACCGGCTTGGTGACAACTTGACGTGGTCTAATGCGACTAGCTCGAGTGGCTGCTTGGTTACTATTGGTTGAAGCAGAGCTTTCTGTGGATCTTTCCTTCTGAGGTTGCATGCGGCACATCTTCTGCACCATAGTTCAATGGATTTTCTCATGCCAACCCAATAAAATCTTTCTCTCAGGATCGCTTCTAACTTCCTCCATCCAAAATTACCTGCACCGTCATGATAAGCTTCTAAGACCATTTGAGTGGCTCTCTTGGGCACGATTATCTGCCAGACTAGTTCATGCGTTTTAGGATTGGTATACGTTCTGCAGAGCTTTCCTTGATGTAGAAACAACTTGCCTCTATCTTTCCATAGCTGTATAGCTTCAGCTGGGGCATTCTGATCAGGGTATGCGCGTTGTTGCGTAAGCAGTTCTTTCACTAGCTTCACGGCTGGATCATTATCTTGGGCTTCGGCCCATCCGTAGTGTCTTAACGGGTTAAGATTTACTTCCTGCTTTCTTTGGTAGGTGCCGGGTTGATAATCTTGTACCTTTGAACGATGAAAGGCCGGTAGTTCAATCTCTTCCAACTCTTCCGGTTCCTCTTCCACATCTTTCAGGTGCGGCATCCGTGACAAGGCATCTGCGTTCCCGTTCTTGCGACCTGCTCTGTATTTGATGACAAAGTTGTAATTAGTTAGCCGGGCTATCCATCGCTGCTCCAGAGCTCCTAGTTTCGCTGTATCCAGGTGAGTCAACGGGTTGTTATCTGTGTAGATGGTGAATTCTGCACCTGCCAAGTAATGTTTAAAACGTTCAGACACAGCCCAAACTACTGCCATTAGCTCTAACTTGAAGGAGCTGTAGTTCTCGGGATTTCTTTCTGTAGGCCGGAGCTTCCTACTTGCAAAGGCAATAACTCTTTCTTTGCCTCCTTGCATCTGTGATAATACTGCTCCCAGTCCAACGTTGCTGGCATCCGTGTATAGAATGAAGGGTTGATGGTAATCAGGGTATGCCAGGATCTCTTCTCCCGTCAGTGCACTTTTCAGCTTATTGAAGGAATCTTCTCTTTCCTCATCCCACCGTGTCAGGAAATTACAGGATGAAGTCTTCTTTGATCGTCCTACTAGAATGTCTTGCAGAGGAGCTGCTAGCTTCGTGAATCCTCTGATAAATCTTCTATAATAGCCTACCAGGCCCAGGAATTGCCTCACTTCTTTCACGTTCGTAGGTCTTGGCCAATCCCTTATCACTGTGACTTTATCAGGATCCGGTGCTACTCCCTCTGAAGTCACGACATGTCCCACTTACTGTACCTTTGGTTTGAGAAGGTGACACTTGGATGACTTGATCTTCATGCCATATTTCGATAGGGCTTCGAACACTTCTGCCAGATCTTGTAGATGTTGCTCATACGTCTTGGAATAGACTATGACGTCATCTAAGTACAGAAGGACAGTTTCAAAGTTCTTGTGTCCTAAGCAGCTCTCCATCAGACGTTGGAAGGTCCCGGGTGCGTTGCAGAGTCCGAACGGCATACAATTAAACTCACAGAGGCCCATCGGCGTAGTAAACGCTGTCTTCACCTTGTCGGCCTCGGCCACAGGAACCTGCCAGTACCCACTAGTCAGATCAAGGGTGGAAAAGTAGTTAGCAGATTTTAGTGCAGCTAATGACTCCTCAATCCTAGGTAATGGGTATGCGTCCTTATGTGTGATGCGATTAATCTGCCGGTAATCTACGCACATTCTCATGGTCCCATCCTTCTTTTTAACTGACACTAGAGGTGCTGTCCAGGGGCTACAACTGTCTCTTATTACCCCTGCAGATTTCATCTCTCTGAGCATATCTTTGGTGGTTTGGTAGTGAGCTGGTGGTAAGGGTCTATACCTCTCTTTTATAGGCTGATGGTCACCTGTGGGTATAGTGTGCTCTACCCCTTTGATTTGCCCAAAGTCTAACGGGTGTTTACTGAATATTTGTTCATATTCCTTCACTACCCGGTATACTCCATGCTTGTGACGGGGAGGTGTAGAACTGGTACCTACATGTAACTTTTGGCACCAATCCTCCAGCTTCTCCTCTGAGCCATTGTCATCCGCCTGACATGACGGGTTCAAGGGCTCGGCGGCTGTGATGTTATTGTTATCAACCGTGTATAACTTAGCCATGGTAGCATACTTAGGTAATGTGACCTCGTCTTCTCCGCAGTTTAATAGGCGTAATGGCACTCTTCCCCTGTGTACGTCAACTACTCCTCTCGCTGTGAGTATGGTCGGTCTACTGTCTGAGTACACGGGTTCTACCAGGGCTTGATAGTCTTGCCCCTTAATGCCTATTGCGGCTCTACACCAGACCAACATTTCAGTTTTGGGAGGTATTACAATGGGTATTGGATCACTTACTCGTACACTGCCGATCTCTACAGATTTCTACCTGTTGCTTCAACATCAGAGCTTTGATCTCTTTGTGCAGAAGCCTCTGTTGTCCAGTTCCGGCAGTCTCAGAGATTTGCTGCAAAACACTTAACACTTCGGAAAAACATTTCTCAATTACATTCATTCCTATCAGCATCACGGGTTCACGGTCTCGCCGGTTAATGTCGATGATTATAACACCCTGGTTCTGCAATTCTGCCTTCCCAACCTGAATATTCATCTCTCTAAATCCAACCTTTGGTATTACCTGTCCATTACTAGCCCATACCTCAAAGTTAAAGTCATCTGGCGCATTAGTAATGTCTGAATCAGCCCAGTACCTTTTATAAAGAACATGTGGGATGGATGTTATTTGGGACCCGGTATCCAGCAAGGCACTAAAGGGAATGCCATCCAACACAATAGGGATCACCGGTTTTCCTCCCACGAATCTGTCATACCAGGCTGAGGGGCCTTGAGTGTTCATTCCTGGGGAGCGGCCCGCCTGCCCAGGGAATCGTCGTTTAAAGGACACTCACGAGCAAGATGGCCTGGTTTCTGGCAACGACGGCAAATGGGCTGTCCATCCGGTTGGTAGCGATCGCTGGGTCATCCTCTTGCTGCTGGGTATCTTCTGGGCCTCGTCCACTGGACATCCTCTCTGATGGTCGCCGACTTGGTCTTGGGTGCAAGCTTTGACTCTCGCAGTTCCTTGATGACCTTGGCCATGGAGATCACGGTGTCTGTCAGGGCATCTAGCTTTTGATTGATTGCGGCATTAGAAATTAGTTCTCCAGTCTCAGCAGCAGTTGCTGACATAGCAGATGTCGCTGATGCTATCGGTTGCTGAGGTACTGCTGCAATGTCCAGGACAGTGGGTAGCTCCCGTGGCTCTTCCAGCTGCTGCAAACGGATAGCTCTATCTTTCAGCTCAGTAAATGTCATGTCAGGGTTCTGCAGCAGTATCATGCTTAACTGTCCTCGATGGGAAGGGGAATAGAGGCCCTCTATGAATTGGTCAAATAGCATTTTATCAGCTCCCGGGGCTAAAGTAGGTTCTGCCAGCTTAAGGGCTCTGAGTGCTTCCTGCAGGTTCAAGGCAAAGTCTCTGGCACTCTGTTAAGGTTTCTGGTGGCATGCAAAGAACCTCATCTTAGCCCGGGTATCAGCAGCAGATTCAAACGTTGCTTTCAGTCTGGCTGCTAGATGCTCTACAGTGTCCTTATCTGTGTCCAGCCAGGACGCAACCTCACGCCGTGCATTGCCCGTTAACTGTCCCATTATCATTCCTACACGCTGGGCTTCAGTGAGGGGGTACATCACATAATATTCCTTTATCTTTAGCATAAAGTCAGTTAGTGTATTAGGCTCACCGGAGTACTGGGGCAGCCACATTGCCCCTGGAGTATACGGCATCAGGAATGGCATTATGGATGCTGTTCCTTGTGCCACTGCACCGCCGGGTACATTTGCTGGGTCTGGCGCTGCAGCTCCACCGGCTGTTCCGTCGCCGCCTTGTGCATTGGGCTGCGACATCTTGGGCCCCCTTAGTTAATATCAGCCCTCCGTCTTCCGCTTCCGTCCGGATGTCTAACAAAGGTTCCGCTGCGCACCAGGGATTCTCTTCTCTTCCGGATGACGTCAGAGCGGTGAGCGGTTTTTCTTCCCGCGCGTCGCGCGCTCTGCAATGGCAGATTCTGAAATTTACAGTATCTGTGGCGCAGTTACAATTCAGCTTGCCGGGCGCCCAGCAATGGCGGCAGATATAAAACAGTCACTAATCACGGCACACAATGCCCGGTACCGGGCACGGTAGATCCTGTTCGTGACGCCAGGTTGTGGAGCCCACTGGGACGGGGTACTCGGTGCCGGACCGGGGTACTGCTGGGGGATGTCACGGCGGTCCTGGTCCGGACCGTGTCCTGGGCCCGCACAATAAAATGGGGGGTTATTTAGAGGGGATTTGTCACTCGTGACGCCACCCACTATATGCGGCCAGTAATGGGACCGCCGCTGCTGCAGAACCTCCGGGGATGATGGGATAGCAGCTTGGATAGAATAGTTCCTGTGGGCAGAACTGGGTTCCCCGGGGAAGTGGTAGTAGTAGTTAAAATCTGTGAGGATAGTTATTGATGCTGCAGGAGAGTAGGGGTAGCAGTAGAGATAATGAGAGTAGAGGTAATCGCAGTATATGAGGGCAAGTGGGGCTTCAGTATAAGGATCACACACACTCACGGTTTCTGTTGTTTTCCAAGTCTTTACTTGCAGATGGTATAACACAATATTGTCCACGGAGTCTGTACCAGGTTGCTCCCACCTTGACCGGGTCCTTGGCTTCTTACTTAAGCGCTGTGTGTGGCCCTGCTGCTGCTAGCAGCTGTACTGCTGGCCCTATCTCTGCTCACGGGTACCAATATGCTGGGCAACTTGAGTCCTCTGTGTCACTGACCCCTCCGTGTTGCTTTGCTATGGTGCTGTGAAGATGGTGGACCTTCACTATGCCGGTGTTTACTGTCCTGTCTGTCTCAGGCACAGCCTCGGATCCGGTATCCGTCTTAAGCGCCTCTCCGGAGTTAATTTTGGGGTAACTCTTTATCCCGGGGATGTTCCTCTGTTCCTCTGTCTCCTCTCCTCAGACCTCTCAGGACCTCCACTTCTACTTGGCTCTGCTCCTGCTCCAGATTAAACTGAACTGAACTAACTGTCACTCCTGCTCTGTGGTAAACAACTTAGCTCCTCCCACTAGTGCAGGTGCCACCTAAGCTCCTCCCACTTACTAGTGTAGTGTTGTGTGGGGAGTAAACCTGTGTTGATGTTTCTGTGGCACTTTAACCCTTGGGGTGCCACATTTGCTACACAATTTGTGGGCAAAATTGAAGCAGGTAAGAGGGGTGACGCTGTTGACTAAATATTCTCCTTTGTGGGACAATATAAATTTGCCTGAAATAAGGGTGATGGGCTGCTTGACAGAGTGGAGGACCAGGGGATCACTCAGGTATCTCAGATATGGGATGGAGGGGGACTGAAATCATTCACTCAGCTGAAGGAGGAGTTTGGTCTTCTGGACACGGGGATGTTCCAGTATGCACAAATGGTCCATGCCTTTGGGGCCCAGAATAAACGGAGGAAGATAGGTATACAACATGATATAGTTTTGGATTATGTGTGTGGTGGGGGAGCCACGAGGGGCGTGATTTCCACTACCTATAGAGACCTTTTGCATACATTCTTGCTTCGGTATACACCTCGAGCAAGAGCGAGATGGGAGGCGGAGGTGGGTGTCATGTCTGAGGATACCTGGTCTTCTATACTGGAGTGGGTGCCTAATCTGTCTCTGAGTGAACCGGGCAGGTTGTCTCAGTTATATCTACTGCATAGGGTGTACAGGTCACCAGAGTTTTTGTTCAGAGTGAACCTGAGGCCCACCTCGGAATGCCCTAGATGTCGATCAGAGGACGCAGGCATACTCCACATGCCCTCGATTATCAACATTCTGGTTGATGGTGTTGACTAGAACTGAGGGGGCATACGGATGTGCCATTCCAAGGGAACCGGTGGTGTGCCTCCTGGGGTATGTGGACGAACTCTCTGTGGATGGCAGCAAGAAGCTAGCAATTGCACGGCTGTTATACATAGCTAGGAAACTTATTGCCAGACACTGGGTGAGGGAGGAGCCACCGACTAGAAGTGAATTTTTAGCGCAAGCTAGATTCATATCCAGATTGGAAAAGGGGATATACTTTAAAAGGGGGAAATCTGGGCTGTATGAGAAGATATGGTCTCCGTGGCTGGATTATGGTTCATAGTTGCAGTAGGGGGAATTGTCAAGATTGTTGGCCTAGAGCACAGGTATACTGTACTTAATGTAGCTTTGCTGGATATAATTTTGTATATGCTTAATGGCTTAGGGTCACGCTTGCTGTCTATGGGGGAGTGGGGGAATGGGGGGGTGGGGTTGGGGATTTTGTGTCATTCATTCGTATCAATACGAAATGTGAAACTTGTGTACAACTTTTGGATGTCTGTTTACATGATGTGTGCTTTTGTTTTATCATTAATAAAAATTATCTGATTTAAAAAAAAAATAGTATTCACACGATTGGACAATTGTTTGTTAAATGTCACCATAATTCAGTGTGTTTAGTTATGACCAAGGGCACATTGTTATTACGTAAATAATTTTTCAATTTAGCAGTCGGCTGGGTGTTGAACTCTTCTGATCATGTATAGCAGTATCTCTTCATTGCCGATGTCACATCAAACAGAAGACACAACAGACAACTAGTAATGTAGATTGTAGGCAAGCAGATTGCAGAATCCTGGGTGGTGAGGGTTAAATCCTAGCTCTGGAGGTCTTGATTAGAGTGCCCATGTAGTGTTTATATAGAACCAGGAAGTGTGCTGTTCAATCATTTAGCTGCCTGTGAGCAGAGTTGGAAACACTTATGTAACTTGTGTCTGAAAGTGAACGGGAAAACACCTGGTACATGCTGTTCAGTTTCTGCCAGACGCTGTAGGAGAAGGAGTGATGGTGGGTTTACACGTCCCGATATCGGGACCAACGACGCGGGAGCGCGCTTTTCCCGCTATCGCATTGCCGGGTTACACAGCCCGATATCGGGATACAACGTCCCGACGATGTGTACGCCCCCCAACCCAGGAACGACCATTTAACATGGGAGTGAATGGGTGACGTTGGCGTACACATCGTAGTTGGGCTGTTACACGGGACGATGCGGCTACAACGGCCATACGATATCGGGCGGTTGAATAGCACGCTCATTCAACCCCGATATCGTTTTGGCATCGTTCCAGCATCGCGTTGTACGTTCAAACTGTACAACGCGCGAACAATATCGGGTCCAACTCCCGAACCACGTGACTTTTGGTCGGAGTTGGACGCCGATATCGCGGCGTGTAAACCCACCATGAGATTTACAGGTGAGCCTGTACCTTCTATGCTCCAGTGCAAAATAGAAAAAACCTGGGCACCACTTATATGCCACTTCTCAATCACCACTATTTAAACATCAATCAAGAGAGCATATAGGATAAATTGCAGTGCAACACTTGAAAGAGAGTCCAATACATTGCATTACTCTTCTGTTAAAAAAGCATTCTGGTTTTTAAGGATGGTGAGTGCCACTTCAGTTTTTCTATTTTTGAATGAGCTATACCTTCTAAGTGACTGTTTATTGGTATGTTATACCTTTATGCAGGGCTGCCACTAGTAATTTCGGGGGCCCCTTACTGCCAAAATTCTGGGGCCCCCCTGAGACTCCGCCCAGCTCTGCCTCCACCCTAGCTCTGCCTCCACCCATGCTCCGCCTCCACTCAAACATACATTATATTTATAGTGAAAAATTGGAACAGCACCAAAAATTACCTCAATTTATGTGCAAAGCTTTCCCAACCAGCAATCCAGATGGCTCCTTACAATAGAGTAAAAAAAAGGAAAAACAGCACAAAAAAATAGAAAAAAGTGGACATTATTGCCCAATGCGTTGCCATGCCATTGGGCAATAAAGTCCTCTTTTTTTCTATATTTTTGCGCTGTTTTTCTTTTTATTGTACACTCTCTCTGTTATACATTATACACATACACACTTGAGACTGCTGTAGGCTGAATACATAATAGCTGTATACACAATATAGAATACACAATAGAGACAGCTGCTAGCTGTATACACCATAGAGACGACTGCGGGCCGTATAGATAATGGAGATGGGTGCTGGCCATATAGACAATGGAGACTGCTGCGGGCTATAAACACAATAGAGAATACACAATAAAGACTGCTGCTGCCCGTATACACAATGGAGATGGCTGCGGGACAAATGCACAATGGCAACGGCTGCGGGACAAATGCACATTGGAAGCTGCTGGGAGACGTATGCACATTAGAGACTGCTGCGGGTTGTATGCACATTAGTGACTGCTGCGGGATGTATACACATTCGAGACTATGCAGGACTTATACACAGAGACTACTGGCCATATGCAGAGACTGCCGGCTGTAAATCTTGTATACACAGACAGCACTCTACTGTATATACAGGTCCACACTATATACATACAGTATATAGATACACAAATACAGCATCCAGTGTGGACCTGTATATAGAGTATAGTGCGGTGTAGAGACAGAGAGCCAGAGACAGAGAGACAGTAGAAGTCAATCTTTGCTGTAGATTTCATCCTTTCTAATGAACAGGAAAAATCTGCACTAAAAAGGAGATTTTTGTGTACTCACCGTAAAATCCTTTTCTCTTAGCCTCTAATTGGGGGACACAGGACCGTGGGTGTTATGCTGCTGTCCACTAGGAGGCGACACTAGGCAGAATCTGCAAAAGAGTAATGTGGCTCCTCCTCTGCAGCATACACCCCTGGAAAAGGCATTGCCTCACCAGTTTTGTGCTAAAGCAGTAGGAGATTAACCTATAATCATAGTAAAAATAGAGCCTGTAATCACACAGGAAACCTGTGTAAACAGATATAGCTAACAATTCAATTACGGATTAACAGATCCTGAATTAAACAGACACCTGTGTAAACAGGTAAGGGTTAGCAAAGTAATACTACTACAACGAGGCCTGTGACTAAACAGGCTCGTGCGTAACCTGTGACGAATCAACGGAACAATACTTGTATAACAAGACATGTACTAAACAGGCTCACAGTACTACAAGGTCTGTAACGAAAGAAAACAGGAACAAGTGCATTCAATCAACAATTAAAAGCGTGAGCAAATGCAAACATGAATCAACATGTTAACCCTATAATAGCTGAAAAGCTGTGGAAGAAAACCCACAAGAATTAATAGGGTGGGTGCTGTGTCCCCCAATTAGAGGCTAAGAGAAAAGGATTTTACGGTGAGTACACAAAAATCTCCTTTTCTCCTTCGCCTCATTGGGGGACACAGGACCGTGGGACATCCTAAAGCAGTCCCTGGGTGGGGAAAAAGCAATAGAACTAATTGCACTGAATATGATCAGTGCGTAACTATGCAACTACAGGCGTGCTGCTGTCGCCTGGAGGACACGTCTACCCAGACCTGCGATTGTCGGGGACTAAGTGCAAGCACTGTAGCGGCTTGAGCATGTGAGAAGGCTGACTCCTTTGGCTGTCTAAACACTCGTTATGCTAACCCTGGTGCCGGACGTACCAGGGGAACCACACGGCCGTAGTCGAATGTGCTGTAATACTGCCCGAAGGGATGAAATTTTGATGGTATAAGCGCCTTGGCTGATTAGGCGAATCCAGGGCCGACATGTGAGTTCATTTTATTTATTTATTTAATTTCTTTCCTTCGTCTTCTTATGGAATAAGGAAAAGGAAACAAGGATCTGACCTCCTCGAAGGCACTGGTCTTGAATGCTTAGATGCGTAGGGACCTGATAAGGTCTTGCATCTGTATGTTCGTCACGACCAGACTGACTGCCGTCGGGCGCAGCGATGACAGAAAAACACCCTCATTGAGGTGGAAGGAATAGCCCGCCTAAGAAGCAAGATGTGCCAACTGTAGGACCGTCTTGTTCATGTAGAGGACCAGAAAAAAAAAAAGGTTTACGCGAGAGCGCTGAAGTACCGATACCTCCGTAGAGAAAAATAAAATTTCCACCAAGACATATCGCTGTCTGGATGAGAATGCTAAAAGTAATATCCCGTAGAAGCTCAAAAGGTGGATCTTGTAGAGCCGTGAGGGCGAAAATCGGCTTCCGCAGGAGACATCCTGTTGTATGGATATCTAAAGTGCGAGACCATCTGAAGGAAGGCCCTTTATAGCGCCCTGGTGGCAAGAAGTTGTTTTTGAAAGAAGTTGAAACAGGCTGAAAACCTGTTTTGTGAGAAATTTCAAGGGCAGACCTTAGTCTAGGTCTGTGTGGAAAAAAACGGAACGTTCTTGGCATGAAATAGGGCCAAGATAAAAGACCCGTATAGGAGTTTGGATCTAAAGATAAACCAAAAACGATCACAGTCATGGTATATCGTTGAGAAGGCTGGTATACTTGGTGTGACTATGGTCACTACAATATTCAGGGCAAAAAACCCTTTAGTTAAATTCCTGGTCTCAAAGTTGTGCTACTAACGTCAGAGTTGAACAATTCCGAGGGAGATCTGGCCCTGAGAGAGCAGATCTGGACTGTCTGTTAGTCGTCCCAGTACTGCCGGTATGAGTTGGACGAAATTCGCGTCCAAGAGCATCTGGGTCAGTCTGAAAACACAGGGATGATCAAATGACCTTCTTATTTAGCCTTACGCACTATCCTGGTAGTTGTAAAGAATATAGGGAAGATGAAGATATGTACAATCTTGGACCAGTATATCTGTCCTAAGGCTGCGGAACCTAGGACCTGCTAGAAAGGATGGAACCTTAGCATGGGGTCATGAGGCCGTCAGGAGCACATTTGTAGATTTCCGGCGTTGTCAGTCTTGACGGAAGCCTCTGGACGCAGGGACCGCTTCCCTGAGGCCGTCCATTGGCAGGCTAGCCTGGTATGAGCATCGTTAACAGTACAGCATTGAAGGATTGTACTCGGTGAGACGTGGCGAATGTTTATAATCACTTGGAAACTGCGGTTTTCATCCTGGCGGTTGACCTATGCTACAACTGTGGCAAAGTCTGACTCTATCCAAAGAAGCCTGACTGTCAGACGGTGGCCGATTGATTTCCGAACTTGAGATACCGACTGAATCTTTGTAGATTTAAGGGCATCTACTGGCGTGTTCATAGTGATGGGAGTACATCTGACCATGTTTCGTTCCTGGGCCATGTGTATGCATGGATAGTTGAAAAAGGCCGTTGGTGCAGCTGAACCTGTGGAACTGTTTCCCATGCTGTCACTATCCTGTGTAGGACTTCCTGACGAAAAATCAGTGACTTGTCAGAGAAAATCCCATATGGCTGAGACTACATATGGGATGCTGCAAAATGTGGCCGGCAGGAATACGCCGCGGAGCTGGGACTCCTGGAGTTTGTGCGCCGTAATCTATGCCTTGCAAATGGTTTAGCCTAATGAAGGTAATCTATAAATTGATTCTTCTTAACTTGCCCAATGAACATGAAAGTTACGCAGACTCCTAAAATAATGCATTGATAAATAAGTCGTTCAGCTGTGGAAGATCCCAGAAACGAACTATAGGCATTTCCACTTCGGACCGTATTTATGAACTATAGGACTCACGGTAATTCACTCTCGACTACTAAGTCGAGAAAACCTGACTGTGTTAAGTCTTTAAAGAACTGACTGCGTATAAGAAATCTTGGGTCACAGCCACACAGAGGGCCAGGGCCCGAACAATTGAGTTAGTGCAGCATCGGGACTGCGGGGTCCAGCCTCGGAGCGGGCTGAGTAGAAGGCGTGCACGTGTTATCTCAACCCAAGTACCTAATATAGGCATAGTCATGGCATAGGCAGCTTCGTGTTAGAGATATGGGGATGGAGTCTGTGTAGACCTTGTGCGGACGCATTTTCAACCCTAGTCCCCAACCGTGGGGAATTGAGGGTGGTATGGTTCCTAGATTCCGGATACTGGTAGTTGAAGTACCAGTGTCATTGCGAATCAGTGTTTTAGCCAGCGTCTTGTGAGACTTGGTTGTCGTCACTGTTAACCAGAGCTCCAGTTGCAGGGTCTGGAGAGGATTGGCAAACATTTGTGGAAAACTTTACAGTGGTCAGATAACTGTAGGTTATATGAGCTTTAACTGAGCTCACTAATAGTGGTGGCCCAAGAAAGAACTTGTTAGTTAAACCTATATTAAGTGTACCACAAAAGAGGTCCCATGCGATAGTGAGAGGCTCTCTAATCATTCCCAACGATTCTGAGTGACCGGAACTCTTTATGTCGGCGGTGATAATGGAGATGGGGAGCGCTTTAGCCTTCTTAGAGCCTGAGGTCAATCTTGACCCCTACTTCTCTGCACCGACGTCTACGGGGGCATGTAAGAGCGTGGTGGCCTCTATACTAGGACTGCCACCTCCCATTCATGTAACCACGTGCCAAATCTACTAGCGATGGCCGTGGATGCTTTTACTGCAAAGCAATTGGCAGCGTCCAGGGAGTATGATCAGATAGTCCTGAGGAGATGACTGGTGCTGCCTGGATCACTGGACAGGAAGTGATCTGCAAGAAACATATGTAAATGTAGCATGCAGCTGCGTACATAATGGCAAACCATTAAGTGTAGATTTAGGAGCAACAGGAACCTGCATCTGAGTAGCCAGTTACCGTGCTGAGTACCGATAAATTTTTGTTTCCAAATCACGACATGGTATTGCACTGCCTCCCGTAGTGTATTGCTCGATGCATGGCGGATCTAGGCGGACAAGGTGCAGCGGGATATAGTACTGCTGGACGTCCCGCAGTTGCTACTAGGCCACATCATGGCTGCGCTGAATGTATGTTCCAGAGTCCCTGCGTTCAGCCGTAGACTTTTAAATGAAGGCTGCTGGGGAGCACTTTTAGGGCACTTGACTCCAGGCTGCGGCTGCACAACCTGAAAGCCACCGCAGAAGGGCTGCAGAACCTTAACGCCTGATAAAGTTATGCAGAGTGTGCCCGAGGACTGAGGCAGGGGTTCCACCATGTTGAGATCCTTAGGTTACTAAGCAATAATGCACTAGCTGTGCAAACTTTGCTCTTAACACCTCAGCTGCAGCAGGGAAGAAGCCCTGTTAGGGTCAGAGCCTCTATCCTATCAGCTGCAGCAGGGACGCAGCCCTCCCATGTCAGGGCCCCATCCTACCAGCTGCAGCAGGGAAGAAGCCCCGTTAGGGTCAGAGCCTCTATCCTATCAGCTGCAGCAGGGAAGATCGGCAGCAGCAAGGAGAAGCCCCATCATGTCAGAGCTCCCATCCTATCAGCTGCTGCTGGAGCTTACAGGGAGCCCTGCTAAATCCCCCATAGCACTGATTTAACTGTGCCCCCATGATAATGGCCGCCGCTGCTTATTGCTTAATAAGAGGGGCGGTTCCACTATGAAAAAACGGCGCGCAGGAACTCTCGCAGGGAGCGAGAGGCGCCAGAACCACGACTCCCGCCCTGTAGCTGCCGTCCGGCCCGCCCTGTGATGACGCGGTCTGCGTCATACGTCGTCACCCGGAGAGGCGGGCCGGGGGCGGGCAAAAGGCGGCGGCTTCGCACTAGGCCGAAGCCGCGGCCTAAAGTAGAAATCCCGAGCCGAAAATGGCCCCAGACCGGCGCGGAGGTCCGGGAAGGGGTCAGGAAAGACCCCGCCAAAACGCCTGGGCACTGCTGCGCCAGCCCCCTGATTCGTGCGGCAGGAGGTCCAGAAGGCTGGATCTCCTGCATACAAGTGCCTGCTGCCCCAGGAGCCCCAGGATTCCCGGCGTGCTGACTGGCAGGCTGGATCCTGGTACAAGTATGCCATATGTGCATGTAGGGTCATGGCTGCCTCCTGGGGGCTTTTAGCACAGGGAATTTCTCTGTTTGGCCCATGTACATAGTAAGGGGCCCAGAGAGACAGTCCGATGGTACTGCCATAGTCCATTTCCCATCTGCCAGAATGCCAGGGGAGGGTGGGGGGGACCCATATTGCACCCCATATTTCCCCTGAGGTCCCAGAGTCCGCAGTACTAGCTGTGGCTCTGTAGTGCAGGGAAAGGAGCCCGGATGGGGCCTGTACCTGGTGCTGCCTCCACCTAATACCATTAGGGAGGAATCCTTCTATCCACATCCAGATGGAGGTCCTGGGCAGCGGAGATGCTGTTCTCGACATCATGGATGGATCTGTAGCCCCTATCCTGAGGGAGGTCCGGGTCTATTCTCGACCTCAGGGTGGCTGGGGCCTCTCAACTTCTAGCCAGGTACCCACAGGGGCTGGAGAAGGAGGACGGACGCATGAGGATTCATGTAAGTCCGTGAGTGTCTCCACTTAGTCCAAAACCCCAGGGGGGATGGATAAGGAGGAGCGGCATATAAAAGTCAAAAAATGAAAATCTCAACCTCAGCTCTGCAGCCCACAAGGTGGTGAGAGGAGGGAGTATGCCGGGGGCCGCTCCGGGCCCACTTCTCTTCAAATCCAAGAGATCGAACGAAGAAAGGAAATTTGTGTGTGCTCTCCTAAGACACTAAGCAAAAACTGGTGAGGCAATGCCTGTTCCAGGGGTGTATGCTGCAGAGGAGGAGCCACATTACTCTTTTGCAGATTCTGCCTAGTGTCGCCTCCTAGTGGACAGCAGCATAACACCCACGGTCCTGTGTCCCCCAATGAGGCGAAGGAGAAAACATGCGGCAAAAATGCACCAAAAATTCTGCAGCATTTTTCCTGCCAAATCTTGCATGTGTGCACAGACCCTACATACAAAATGTGACGAAATAGAAGTGATCGGTGGGTGCTGGGCTCTCAGGGGCCACACAACTTACCAGCCTCCACGTTTCAGGAACCTTCTTTTCAACGAGCTTGTAGGGCCAATTGCAGCGGCATTGCAAGTCATCAACCTTTAGATATGGACACAGGTGAGTGGTGCCCCAGACTCCACACTGCACCCCCACACTCTGCAGCATGCTGGGTCTTCTGGTGCCCCAGACCTCACACTGCACCCCCACACTGCACCATGCTGGTTCTTGTGGTGCCCCAGACTCCACACTGTACTCCCACACTCTGCACCATTCTGGTTCTTGTGGTGCCCCAGACTCCACACTGCACCCCCACACTCTGCACCATTCTGGTTCTTGTGGTGCCCCAGACTCCACACTGCACCCCCACACTCTGCACCATTCTGGTTCTTGTGGTGCCCCAGACTCCACACTGCACCATTCTGGTTCTTGTGGTGCCCCATACTCCACACTGCACCCCCACACTCTGCACCATTCTGGTTCTTGTGGTGCCCCAGACCTCACACTGCACCCACACACTCTGCAGCATGCTGGTTCTTGTGGTGCCCCACACCTCACACTGCACCCCCACACTCTGCAGCATGCTGGTTCTGTGGTGCCCCAGACTCCACACTGCACCATTCTGGTTCTTGTGGTGCCCCAGACTCCACACTGCACCCCACACTCTGCAGCATGCTGGTTCTTGTGGTGCCCCAGACCTCACACTGCACCCCCACACTCTGCAGCATGCTGGTTCTTGTGGTGCCCCAGACTCCACATTGCACTATACTGGTTCTTGTGGTGCCCCAGCCCCCACACTGCACCCCCATACATTCTGCTGTAATGTGGTCCTTGTGGTGCCTCTGACCCCACAGTGCAGTGACTCAGACCTGGAGTGGGCGGTGACAGCCGGTCTGGGCCCCTACACAAATATACACTGTCTACACTATGCAGAGGGAGAGTGGGCGGACCTGGGTCCCTGCACTCAGGCTGCTGTATGTGTGTCTGAGTCACACTGCCGAATTCGGCGGCGGTGCGGCGCCGCTAAGGTCAGAGAGAGTCAGCGCTCAGCTCACTAAGCATGTAGGCTGACTGTGCTGCAGCCAGCCTATCGGTCTAGTAGTCATGTCTACAGCTGCTCTCTCTGACCGGTGCTGCTTCGCCACTCTGGCAAAGCATGCTGGCTGGCTGCACACACAGTGACACAGCAGCAGGCAAGCCAGCAGGAGCCGAGGACGCAGCCACAGAGTTTGTTAGCGATACCTGTGCTCTTCTCATGTAAATGCACCTGCTTTCTCTGCTCTCTGCCCCCGCCTTTGTCAGGCAGGAATCCACTGGGTCTTACTGCCACCAATGTCTCTTTCACACGCTCAGTGCTGCATAAGGAGAGAAGAGTAAAATCATTTTGTACAGATCGCATCATCATCATTCATGACACTGCAGCTGCTCAATGCTTTGCCGCGCCGGCACCGCTCTGGCAAAGAGCAGCAGCACAGATACTAATCTCGTGTCTCGTCACTCTCAGTCTGGCCCCGCCCTGTGACGATGACGACGAGACTGGCAGCGTATTAACTACTGTGCTGCTGGCCAAAGGGGGCGGATTGCATTGCTCCAAATGGCCCCGTCCACAGCCAGCACGCCCGGGCCCCCCCACCTGCTTGTATGGCCACGCCCCTCCACTAATCGCCGGGCCCCATACAGCTGTATGGCTTATAAGGCCCTATTGGCGGCCCTGCCTTTATGCAGTAGAGAAGACTGTCTTTGTTTTGGAACTTTATGAACTCAATAAACCTTCCTGTTCGCACAAGAAACTACATGTCCGCGAGGCTGTGGGACTGGTGTCATGGAGTCGGTGTGGGGTTTTAGTGAAATCGGATTCCGGGAAATTGAGGGTTGGATGTTTGGCTTACTGACTTCCCAGTCATGTTTGTGGAGTCGAAGTCATGGAGTCGATGTCCATTTTGGTGGAGCTGGATTCAGGGAAATTGAGGAGTCGGAGTTGGATGTTTGGCTTAACAACTCCACAACCTTGTGTGCCCTTGTGAACACTGCCGCATGAAAGCACGTGTATCACTGTAATATGTTAAAGGAAATCTGTCAGGTCAAAAATCCATATGTAAGTGTTATCATTTTCTAATTCTTCGCTGTAAGCTCTCTCTATTGATTCTTTTATTTATATTTCCCTCCTATCTTCTGTAAACTTCAAATAAAGAGACTCATTCGATCTGTCAATCACAGCGAGTTATTATTTTCTTTTCTGCTGTCCACTCCCCATAGGATGAATATTCATGTGACATATTCACATCACTGCACAGGACACCAGTGAGGGAGGGGGGGCTGCATCCTCCACTCTGTGTTTGCAGCCAAGTAATAGGTGAAATACAACACAGAAACTATCACATAGTGATTGCAGCTCTGGAGTATAATACAGGAGGTGACTCAGGATCAGTAATGTAATATATGTACACAATGACAGCACAGGGATGCCTTCTTACAGAAACAAATGGAGTCTAGATCAGATAATGCAGACCTGCAATAGCTCTCTTCCTCCATGTCCTCAACAGAACAGAAGCTCCTGAAAATGAAACCACACTGCACTGAGAGCAAAGGGGGAAGCGAGGAAAGAGCTGCTGCGAGGGAGTGCATAATTACATGACAGTTTATAACACAGCTGGACTAATCCTAAGTGCTTATAATGAAGAGGACTAATGCAGCAGCAGACTGCAGCGTCTGACAATGCTGATACCATGGAAACTGAAAAGAGTAGAATGATTTTACATGTTTTTAAAAGGTCTGCCCAGGCACTATTCAAGGGTAATATTAGTATGATACTGAAAAATGACCTGACAGTGTCCTTTTAAAGGGGCAGTCCAAAGTCAAACTAAATTTCATTATAACGGTGAATGTAATTAGTGCCGTAATCTAAGCTATTTTCTAATATACTTGTATTAAAAATTTACTACTGTTTCCTAACTACACTATCTAATATCTATTCTATTTTTTTTTCTTTTATTCCTGTATGAAGACACTTTGAGTGTCCCAGCATGCACTGGGAATCTCAAACAAAACATCATCAGAGAAAGGGGCAGAGGCTGCAGTCACTGTCACAGTCTCTGCACCCTGCCTGAAACAAAGCTCCATCAGTGAAACTTGCTTCAGGTGCAGTGCTCGACCTTGCTGTGTCCCTTCCTGCAGACTGTGCGTTGTGCGATTTGCACAGTGACAGCATTCAATCTGTTGTTGGCTCAGATCAGTAATAACCAGCCAGCAACAGAGCAGCGTCAGTACCCATCATGCAGGAGACAAGGTTTTGATTACGCTCTGTTGCTACTGATACGAGACAAAAACAGAGTGTACACTATCACTGTGCAGATCGTACAGTGCACAGCTCAAAGGGAGAAACACAGCAGGGAAGAGCACAGGGTCTGAAACGAAAATCACTGATGACGCTTCATTTTAGGGAGGGGGCAGGAGTGACTGCAGCCTCTGCCCCCTGCTCTGATGATGGTTTGAGTATCCCAGCATGCACTGGGATTCCTACATCAAGCGTCATCACACAAGAAAAAAGGAAAGAAAATAAGAGTAGTAGTTAGTCTAGTTAGGGAACAACAGGGAATTTTAAATACAAGTATATTAGAAAATAGCTTACGGCACTAAATAGATAGGCGTTAGAATTATATTTAGTTTGACTTCAGTCCACCTTTTTATATATTTTTTTAATATGGCTTATACATAGGTATAATATATGGACAGTATTTGCTTTTCAATAACAAATAATCATTGGTAATTGGGTACATTTTCTAAAAGCATCTAATGCCCAAATTGTTTTCCCTTTTTCTTGTAGATGTGTGAATTTGCTAGAGCTTACATATTTTTCTTACACGTTTTCAACAAAATGATAAAACTGAAAAATCACAGCTTCCCTCTGTGTGTCCTTTGATGTCTAACAAGATTTGTTTTCTCTGTAAAACATTTCCCACAATCTGAACATGAATATGGCTTCTCCCCTGTATGAATTCTCTGATGTTTAACAAGATGTGATTTCTGAAAAAAACATTTTCCACATTCTAAACATGGATATGGTTTCTCCTGCGTGTGAGTTCTCTGATGTACAACAAGATTTGATTTCTTTCTGAAACATTTCCCACATTCTGAACATAAAAATGGCTTTTCTCCTGTGTGAATTTTCTGATGTCCAACAAGATCTGATTTCCCTTTAAAACATTTCCCACATTCTGAACATAAAAATGGTTTTTCTCCTGTGTGAATTTTCTGATGTCTAACAAAATCAGATTTCCCATGAAAACATTTCCCACATTCTGAACATGAATATGGTTTCTCCTGTGTGTGAATTCTTTGATGTACAACAAGTTTGGATTTCTCGTTATAACGTTTCCCACATTCTGAACAACAAAATGGCTTCTCTCCTGTATGAATTCTCTGATGTGTAATGATATGTGATTTCTTATTAAAACATTTCCCACATTCTGAACATGAATATGGGTTGTCCTCTTTAAGAGTTAGTTCTTGTTCAACAGTTATACGACTATGGTTTTGCATATCAGTCATTGACGAAGCAGACGAAAGGATCTGTTGAAAATGATCGGATAGAAGATTTTTTCTGAGAAGGTCTTGAGGTATATATTGGATAATGGCATGTTCTTCATTTGTATCTGGTGGAATACCATGATCATCTGCTACAAATTCTGAAAATATCAGACGTCCCTCTGAACTACTGGTACAGTCATCTGTCAAGGATAAAAATTATTTTATTATTTTTCAACAGCTGCATTAAATTCTATCAATGTTATACATTTTCATACAAATTGTAATGCATATCAATTGTCTAAGAAAGCAGAGCACTAAGCAAGGTCTTTTAGATGATGATGTAAGGCCACCAGATTGAAAAATTGAAACTGCACACTTATCTTTTGGAGTAGTGTTTTCCATATGTTAATGTTACTCTTCATCTGTTGCCAAAGGTTACAACGCACATGTTGGTCAGATCTATGGGCCTCGTGTAAGGCTCTAAATCCTATAAAGACTCACAAATTGACCCCTCTCCCCCTTCATCATGTATTAATGTCCCTTCTCCAGCTATATATAATATCCATCCTGCTATATATGGTTCTCCTCCTGGAATATGGACCTTATCCTGGTATATATGTCCCCCATCCTGATAAATATAGTTCTCCACCTCCGGCCACAATAGTCCTCCATATAGTATTATGCAGCCTCATAGTCCTCCATATAGCATAATGCAGCTTCATAACCCTCCATATAGTATAATGCACCCCCCTCCTCCCTAAGTCCTCTGGCCAGCATGTACTCACTGATTAAAAAAAATCAATGAGTACTCACCACTCCCAGTTCCCTGCTGCTCCGGCCTCTCTGAGTGTACTACACTCTGCACATCTTAGTACAGTGGCGTGCAGTAGTGATGTCAATGTGCTCCGGTGTGCTGAGATATCAGAGCATAGGAGGAGAATGAAAAGAGAGGGAGCACTGCCTCTTTCTTAATTGCTCTGTAGGATGATAGGTGGGGGGGAGACACCAGGCCTCCATGAAATACAGACCCAATAAGGGCTGCTTGGTTTGCTGCTCAGTGACATGGATGTGCGTCCTCGGGGAGACACATTCACATAAATCAGGCGCTGGGGTTGGTGGACTCCCACACCCCCGGGCCCAGTCTTGAACCCGATCCTTACACCTCTGTAACCTGATATATTTTGTTAAACATTTAATTAACTAATTTCTAACTTGATGTCTGGAGCTGTTTTTTTGAGTGAAGCTTGTGATGTTAGGTGGTATTAATGAATTTCCTATTTGCAGCTTCTTTTCCAGGTTTGTTTTGGCCTAGAGGACAGTCAAATCGTTGCGATAAGCTTTGTAAACAACTCACAGTACTGATCATAGATGTATATTACACTGCATGTCTCCTCACAGTGGAAAAATCCATCATCAGTCATGTTATATTGAGATTCGGGTCCCGCTATGACGCAGGAAAGTTCACTTCAGATCAGAGAGCCGTGTCGCTCAAGTTGAACTCAGGTGGCCCAGACTTGACGTGTCCTGATGTGAACAGTTGTCGCAGAGATTCATGGAGGGTTATGTGGGAGTAATAAAGATGGATTTAAGGTATGTGTTTGTGCTTTTTGCTCAAATAAAATTATTTTTCTCCGTGTGGTGTATTATTTACTATTTACTAGAGATTCATAATGGCTGGGTCTAACATTGACCCAACATTATACCTCTCGGGCTTAATGCCAGCTGGTAATATTCAGCTGGCACATTATTATTAATATTATCATTATTATTTATTTATAGAGCACCATTGATTCCATGTGAAGTACATGAGAAAGGGTTACATACAAACAAGTTAAAAATACAATGAACAAACTAACAGTGACAGACTGGTATAGAGGGGAGAGAGGACACTGTCCTTGCGGGCTTACATTCTACAGGGCAATGGGGTGGGAAACTGATTAATTCCTTATTACCAAGTCTGCCACCACCACAGGGCAGTTGGAAGATCTGGGTACAGCTCCAGAAAATGGCACTGCTTTTGAATGCACCATTTTCTGGGGCGGCTGCAGGCTGCAATTTACAGTGGGGGGGCCCAGAATGCTTGGGACTCCCCACACTGGGGATTCCAACCTTCAGCTGCCTAGTTGTACCTGGCTGAAAACAAAAAAAATAGCAAAGCTCCACGTCATACTTTTTAAAATTATTTCAAGAAATAATTTGTAATAAAAGGGCTTCCCTGTATTTTGATTACTAACCAGGTAAAACTAGGCAGCTGGGGACAGCCCATACCTGCCTACTGTACCTGTTCTGGTGACCAAAAATAAAGTCGAGTCCCATGTAATCAGTGCAAAATATATTCACTAAATACGCAGCAAATACTCACTGTTTGAACACTGCTGCATATTCAGGAGTTAACAATGAGGTCTATGGGTAAAAATTGCAGCAAAATATGCTGCAAGATTTGACATACTGCAGATTTTCCTGCAATATTCCCGCAATAAAAATCACAACATTTCCGCTGCCTAAAAGCCCACAACATGGGCACATGTCTTCTGCGTTTACATACACTGTGCTTGGTATGCTGGGAGATAATGCAGTTGATGCCAGCTGTTTAATGCCATCTGGCACCAAGCCTGGGATTCATAATGTCAGGACAATGTTATACCCGCCCATTATGACTCTTTACACAGACAAAATAACGTTTAATTGGAATAAAAGACAAAGACAGCCCATAGCTGTCCGCTTTATCTGTGCTGAGAATCAAAAATACAGCAAAGCACTACATTGTCCTTATGTCCTTATTTTTATACTACTAGGACATCAGATTCATTGCCTATGGCAACCAATCACAGACACCGTCACAACGGGTGGGGGCAAAGCTGTCAATCACAGATGCTGTCAGAGAGTCGGCGTCATCTGTGCTTGGCTGTTAGAGCTAGTGCAGTAACTTGGAAAGAGTCCATACATTCTAGATAATAGAATGTATGGGCTCTTTCCAGGTTACTACAGTGAATAACCAGGTAGTTAATGAGCGACCCCAGAAGGGCAAGAGTGTGCAGACCCGGTTAGCAGGAGGTGATGTTTAATCTATGTTTTGCCTCTTTTTCCAACCCCCGGACTGAACCCGAACTTTAACACGAACGTCTCAAGGAAGACTGTGTTCAGGGTCCATGCCCGAACAGTTCAGATTCGCCCATCCCTAGTCCTGAGTTTGAATCCCTGGCTTTCCAAGTATGTTTGGAGACATCCATTGAGCACAGTGTTCAGTGAAAAGGTGTATTTTCAGTGATTAAATCTTTAAGTATAAAATCCAGACAAAAAATCTCTAAAAAGAATTCAACACATAAATATACCATCCAATGAGAAGAATCGGTGACTTTTCTGTATTTACTACTTACCTGTGATCTGTATCTGTAGGAAGTTATCTGTAGGAAATTCCTCTTTACACCACTCATCACCCCTCACATATGTGTCTGTAGTATTAATATGGGGCAGATCTTCACCCTGAAACAAAGATTGTAAATGTCACAGACAGATGGAGAACTTGTAGTAAATGATTTAGAAAAACAGAAACAAGAGTAAATGAACATGGTGACTGAGAGAACATACCTCTTCTTGTCTATGTATCCATCTTGTCTCATAGCTCTCGGTTCGATCAA
>JARQOC010000006.1:455342004-455440093 GCA_033576535.1 Allobates femoralis | reverse complement strand
AAAAAAAACGGATCCATTTTTTTAACATTGGGCCCTATGGGAAAATCCTGCAAAAAAAATGGTACAAAAAAACATCTGTTTTTTTAGAGCATTGTTTAGGGAAAAAATGACAGAGTCCAAATAATGCAGAGCTGCACACAGGGCCGCACCGTCCATTGGACAGTGTGAGCTCTGTAACTCAGGCACAACTGGCAGGGGGAGCGGCCGTGCAGAAGGGGGCGGTGCCATATCAATACAGCGTCTTCCTGCCCGATGGGCGCTGCTGGCTGCGGTAGGGCACAGCCTCTCCCCCTGCTGCATAGACAGAAATGTGGCGCGGCGGCGGCGCAGATAGCAATCTGACCCCCCCCGTCCTCACTTGCGGCTGCAGGGGCGGTTAGCTACTGACAGCACCCCCAACCCTCCCCCGGTCCTCTCTTGCGGCTGCAGGGCCGGTGGTGCTAGCTACTGACAGCACCACTTCCCCCCACAGCTCCACACTGTGTAGCTCAGGCGGCAGGGGGGCTTGATGCACCCCTGGCTGCACAGGAGGGTCAAAAATCACCTTAAAAAAAACGGATCAGTTATTGAGAACAAGGGAAAAAACTGATGCCCAAGTGTGAGCCCAGGCAAACACTTAGAAATACCTAATCTCAGAAAATGGTAAAATTAATGGTCTTCGAAACTGCAAAAAAAATAAACTGCTTATGGTACAATGAAAAGTTATGGCTCTTTCAAAAAGAAATGAAGAATTAAAAGCCACAAATGCAATAAAACACCTGTCAGAAGGGTTTAAATTGTTGATAATTTAATTACTATGCTTTATATATACCGTATATACTCGTGTATAAGCCGACTTTTTCAGCCCAAAAATTGGGCTGAAAAGTCCCCCCCTCGGCTTATACACGAGTCATATACTTTTGTGTGAAGTGGGGGCTGTGTCCAGGAGCAGGAGGAGGCAGGAGGAGGCCAGAGGAGGTGGGGGAAGGCTGTAATGAGAGCGGCTCGTGACGTGGAGCCGCTCATAACTTATTCATGATATGCACTGCATCCCCCGCCCATCCGCGGGGGAAGCAGTGCATATCGCATTACAGGCTCCCCATCACAGTATGGCGCCCCCCGCCACAGTAAGGCCTCCCCATGCTGCCACTGCTCACTGTACAATAAATAGTGTTCTTAGCTCTCACCCTCGCTCCGGGCTCAGTGCATCCTCCCTCCTCCCTGCGTGTCATGTGACCAGCCAGTGACGTCATCACGGTGTGCCCCGGTCACAGGACAAGAAGCAGGAAGGAGGGAAGTTGCACAGCCAGGAGCGATCCGCCGGCGGGGTGAGAGCTAATAATACTGTATTTATTGTACAGTGAGCAGCGGCAGCATGAGGGGGGGCGCCATACTGTAAGGGGGGGCGCCATACTGTGAGGGGGGGACGCCATACTGTGAGGGGGGGACGCCATACTGTGAAGGGGGGTGCCATACTATGAGGGGGAGCCTGTATACCAGGGATGGGGTCCTGTATACACTGTGGTGGGAGCTGTATACACTATGCTGAGGGCTGTATACTTGTGCTGAGGGCTGTATACCTGTGCTGAGGGCTGTATACCTGTGCTGAGGGCTGTATACCACACTGCTGGGGCTGTATACCTGTGCTGAAGGCTGTATACCACACTGCTGAGGACTGTATACCTGTGCTGGAGTCCACCCTCGGCTTATACGCGAGTCAATAGGTTTTCCCAGTTTTTGGGGGCAAAAGTAGGGGGTCGGCTTATACACGGGTCGGCTTATACACGAGTATATACGGTAACTGTTTATATAGAAATGCTCTAAAATATATTTTGTATATTATCACTAAAAATATAATTTTAATGCATTGTTATTGAAAACTAATAAAATCACTTTTATTTTTGGCAGATGACTTTACCAGGATTTCAGAGGGACATCTGATATTTTCAGATTATAAAGCAAATGATCATGGTATCACACTGGATACATATGAAGAGTATGCTATAATCTCAGATATATCTCCAGCCCTTCAGAGCAAAAATCTATTTTATGATCCTTTTCAGCAGGTTTTATCTTCTGACTCATCAAAGACTGCTGAGCAAAATACAAATTACAGACTATTTGTTCAACATCAAAACTCTTTCACAAAGGAAAAGCCATATTCATGTTCAGAATGTGGGAAATGTTTTAATAAGAAATCTAATCTTGTTACACATAAAAAAATTCACACCGGGGAGAAGCCATATTCCTGTTTAGAATGTGGGAAATCTTTTAATAAGAAATCAAATCTGGTTGCACATCAGAGAAGTCACACAGGGGAGAAGGCATTTCTATGTTCAGAATGTTGGAAATGCTTTAAAGAGAAATCATCTCTTGCTAGACATCAGAGGATTCATACAGGGGAGAAGCCATATTCATGTTCAGAATGTGGGAAATGTTTTAACCAGAAAACACATCTTCTTAGACATCACAGAAGTCATACAGGAGAGAGGCCATATTCATGTTTAGAATGTGAGAAATGTTTTATTGAGAAAGCACACCTTGTTGCACATCAGAGAAATCACATCGGGACTTAGCTATTATTTTAATCCTTTTTTTCTAAGGGCTTATTAATACGTCCAATTTGTTAAATAGCGGCATATGACTGGAGCTACTGTAGGTCCAATAGTTATTCAACCAGTTACACTGAACAAAAATATAAATACAACACTTTCGTTTTTGCTCCCATTTTTCATGAGCTGAACTCAAAAATCTAAGACTTTTATATGTACCCAAAAGGCTATTTTTCTCAAATATTGTTCGCAAATTTGTCTAAATCTGTGTGAGCACTTCTCCTTTGTCAAGATAATCCTTCCACCTCACAGGTGTGACATATCAAGATGCTGATTAGACAGCATGATTATTGCACAGCCTTAAGGCCCTGTCACACATAAGGAGATCGCTAACGAGATCGCTATTGGGATCGCTGTCGCATCACGAAATTCGTGACGCAACAGCGATGTTGTTCTGTGTGACACGCACCAACGATCTGGCCCCTGCTGTGAGATCGTTGATCGTTACACACTTGCTCTGGCTTATTCCTGTGTCGTTGTGCTCCCGCTGGGAACGCTACATCGTTGTGCTTGACAAAGATAATGAGCAACGATCTCAATGCTACGCTATGGAGAGAAAATTCACAACGACCTCGGTATAATTCTGGATCGCCAGTGCGTCATTTTTCACATTGCCTGTTTGACATCTTACCAGCGATGTGTAAACGACGCACCAGCGATCTCTGCACATCGTGATCAGGATCACTGATGCGTCGTTATGTGAGACTGGGCCTTTAGGCTGGCCACAATATAGGATCACTGTAAAATGTGTATTTTTGCAGTATTGGGTGGGTCTGGGTGGCTCAGAAAATCAGTCAGTATCTGGTGTGACCACCATATGCCTCACATAGTGCAACACATCTTCACATAGAGTTGATCAGGTTGTTGATTGTGGCCTCTGGAATGTTGGTCAACTCCTCTTCTATGGCAGTGTAAAGTTGCTGGATTTTGGCAGGAACTTGAACACGCTGTCGTATACACTGCTCCATAGCATCCTAAACATGGGTGACATGTCCGGTAAGTATGCTGACTAGTGATGAGCGAGTATGCTCGGCGCTACTCGGTACTCGCACGAGTATCTCAGTACTCGGGGTGCTCGGCGAGCACCGAGTACTGCCGAGATGCTCGGACCGCTCGGTAATAAATAGCGATCTGAGACACATACACTGCTCCCTTCAGTGCACACAGTGAGCTGGCACCTCTCAGAGAGCAGGTTCATTGTTAGGATCCCTCTGGGGGCCACAGCAAGGTGTTATATGCTGCGGCGATTTGAAAAAGCCCACCCTCCCGCCCTTTTCCGGAATTACTCGTTTTATAACCAGAAGTCTGTGGGCGGAGCCTGTCACTCATTGACTTGCATTGGGCTCGGTGCTCTGGCCGAGTACAAGAGTATCTTGAGATGCTCGGCCAGAGCACCGAGCACCCGAGCATTTTAGTGCTCGCTCATCACTAATGCTGACCCAACTGGGATGTTCTCAGCTTCCAAGTATTGTGTACAGATCCTTCCAATATGGGGCCATGCATTATCATGCTGTAGCGTAAAGTTATGGTCATGGATGAATGGCACAGCAATGGGCCTTAGGATCTCATCATGGTATCTCTGTGCATACAAAATTGCACCTGTGTTCATTGTCCATAACATACGCCAGTGAATACCATAACCCCACCGCCCCTATGGGCCACTTGATTCACAACGTTGTCAAAAGCTAACCGCTCACTTACACAACGTCATATGTGCAGTCTGATATCTGCCCTGTATAGTATAAACCGGGATTCATTTGTGTAGAGAACACCTCTACAATGTGCCAGATGCCATAGAATGTGAGCATTTTCCCACTCAAGTTTGTTACGATGGTGAACTGCAGTCAGATGGAGACCCTGATAAGGACAATCAGCCTGCAGGTGAGCTTCCCTGAGACGGTTTCTGACAGTTTGTGCAGGAATTCTTTGGTTATGCACATCAAATATTGCAGCAGCTGTCCATGTATCTGGTCTTAGATGATCTTGGAGGTGAAGATGCTGGATGTTGAGGTCCTGGGCTGGGGTCGTTACAAATGCTCTGTGATTGTGAGGCTAGTTGGATACACTGCCAAATTCTCTGAAATGCCTTTTGGAAATGCTTATGGTAAAGAAATAAACATTCAATTAACAGGCAGCTGCTCTGGTGGACCTTCCTGCTGGCAGCATGCCAATTGCACGCTCACTCAAAACTTGTGATATCTGTAGATGTGTGATAAAATTTCACATTTTGGTGTGGCCTTTTATTGTGGCCTGCCTGGGTCACTCCTGTGTAATAATTATGCTGTCAAATCAGAATCTTGATATGCCACACCTGTGAGATGAATTGATTATCTCGGCAAAGGAGAAGCGCTCCCGAACACGGGTTTAGACACATTTGTGAACAATATTTGAGAGAATAAGACCTTTTGTATACATAAAAAAAATCTTAGATCTTTGAGTTCAGCTTACGAAAAATGGGAGCATAAACAAAAGTGTTGTAATTATATTTTTGTTCAATGTAAACACCTTAGTGAATCACCAACAGCGGCATTTACAGTTGTGGCCAAAAGTATTGACACCCCTGCAATTCTGTCAGATAATACTCAATTTCTTCCTGAAAATGATTGCAATCACAAATTCTTTGGTATTATTATCTTCATTTAATTTGTCTTCAATTAAAAAACACAAAAAGAATTGTCCTAAAGCCAAATTGGATATAATTCCACACCAAACATAAAGAAGGGGGTGGACAAAAGTATTGGCACTGTTAGAAAAATCATGTGATGCTTCTCTAATTTGTGTAATTAACAGCACCTGTAGCTTACTTGTGGCACCTAACAGGTGTTGGCAATAACTAAATCACACTTGCAGCCAGTTGACATGGATTAAAGTTGACTCAACCTCTGTCCTGTGTCCTTGTGTGTACCTCATTGAGCATGGAGAAAAGAAAGAAGACCAAAGAACTGTCTGAGGACTTGAGAAACCAAATTGTGAGGAAGCATGAGCAATCTCAAGGCTACAAGTCCATCTCCAAAGACCTGAATGTTCCTGTGTCTACCGTGCACAGTGTCATCAAGAAGTTTAAAGCCCATGGCACTGTGGCTAACCTCCCTAGAAAAGAAAAATTGACAAGAGATTTCAACGCAAGATTGTGCAGATGGTGGATAAAGAACCTTGACTAACATCCAAACAAGTTCAAGCTGCCCTGCAGTCCGAGGGTACAACAGTGTACTATCTGTCGGCGTCTGAATGAAAAGGGACTGTATGGTAGGATACCCAGGAAGACCCCACTTATTACCCCAAGACATAAAAAAGCCAGGCTGGAGTTTGTCAAAACCTACCTGAGAAAGCCTAAAACGTTTTGGAAGAATGTTCTCTGGTCAGATGAGACAAAAGTAGAGCTTTTTGGGCAAAGGCATCAACATAGAGTTTACAGGAGAAAAAAAGAGGCATTCAAAGAAAAGAACACTGTCCCTACAGTCAAACATGGCGGAGGTTCCCTGATGTTTTGGGGTTGCTTTGCTGTCTCTGGCACTGGACTGCTTGACTGTGTGCATGGCATTATGAAGTCTGAAGACTACCAACAAATTTTGCAGCATAATGTAGGGCCCAGTGTGAGAAAGCTGGGTCTCCCTCAGAGGTCATGGGTCTTCCAGCAGGACAATGACCCAAAACACACTTCAAAAAGCACTAGAAAATGGTTTGAGAGAAAGCACTGGTGACTTCTAAGGTGGCCAGCAATGAGTCCAGACCTGAATCCCATAGAACACCTGTGGAGAGAACTAAAAATGGCAGTTTGGAGAAGGCACCCTTCAAATATCAGGGACCTGGAGCAGTTTGCCAAAGAAGAATGGTCTAAAATTCCAGCAGAGCATTGTAAGAAACTCATTGATGGTTACTGGAAGCGGTTGATTGCAGTTATTTTGGCTAAAGGTTGTGCAACCAAGTATTAGGCTGAGGGTGCCAATACTTTTGTCTGGCCCATTTTTGGAGTTTTGTGTGAAATGATCAATGTTTTGCTTTTTGCTTCATTCTCTTTTGTGTTTCTTCATTGAAGACAAATTAAATGAAGATAATAATACCAAAGAATGTGTGATTGCAATCATTTTCAGGAAGAAACTGAGTATCTGACAGAATTGCAGGGGTGTCAATACTTTTGGCCACAACTGTAAATGGCATAATCGTGATGCAATCGTGGAGTGCTGTTGGGTTGTCTTGGCAGCCAAAGGCTTGCTGGAGACCCCAATCAATACCATCTTGTTGTTGCTATGAAGCCTAGCTTATTGCAAAGCTATGTGGGAGAGTGTATTATACTGCATGTTTTTACAGCATACGAAAAAAATGTTCAAAGGTTCAAGTCACCTTAAGGGAGTAAAAAAGCCTAAAACGATTTAGAGTTAAAAACAAAATCCAGTCCCCTTATATTTTTCCCAATTTAAGAAAAATAAAATATATAGGAATATGTAATATCACTGTATTCATACAGAAATAAATACCTCAAACAGAAAATTGCACATGTGAGGAGGGGTGGGGAAATGGGAAGAGCCGATCCCCTCATATACACCCTTAGATTCCCAGGCGAGGGTGTCAGGAGTAGCTATTTGTGGGTGGGAAGTAGGAAGAACCCGGAAAAATGGGTGGAGGAACTAGACTCCAAAAAGGACTTAGGAACACTAAGTTGGAGGCAGAATTCCCTGGAGGGTGAGGAGGAGGGAAGGATCCCCAAGCCGAGACACCTTTCAGCTAAGAGTCACAGACAGAGAGAACAACGGGGCACGGCGGCCTTATCTACTAATGGCCGGCCGGGAACCCAGGCTCAATCCATAGAGAGATAGAAGGAGCCAGGTGAGCCCGACTAACCCGGGTCACTGGTGGCTGGGCCAAAGAACCAGAGTGCCGGCTCTGTAGATCTGACCGGGAATGCTTCAAGCCCCTAACCACGAGACATCCGGCAGGGTGCGGGAACTCTATGTCCCGAAACCCAACTACCGGTGCGGTATAGGACAAAGCCATCGTACTAGGGCTAGTGACCCAGAGTGTGGGATAGATCACTGCAGAGCCCGTGGCGGCCGGACCGAAACCATACGCGAAGGAGAGAAAAACAGAAGGCCCGAAAGGTACACTGAGGGGGAGTGACGAAGAGGAACCATCCCAGCTGCAGTGAGAATCTGAGCCTGTGGCTGTTGTGTGAACCCGGTCCACTTCAAGTGCGGTAAAGAACTGTGAAGTACTGTGGCAGAAACTGTGATGTTGTGTTGGCAGTGGAGTAAAGTACCCGGTGAACTCAAGAACTGTGTTTGAGACTTATTGGTGCTGAGACTGCAACGGCTCGCCTGCAGAGCCGCACACTTGTTTTCTGTCATAGGAGAAACTGCGGGAAGAGGGCAATTGAAGTGCCCCATTACTCACTATCCCTACACCTGCCCTGGGGAACCAAGCCCTACCCGTGGAGGGCTCACGATCCCGGCTGTCACCATCACCATCATCCCCAGAGGTCTGAACGGCAGAGGTTGCCCACACTGGTCACAAACCACGGGTGGCGTCACAAGCTACAATTCCAATAAACTATATTCCCTTTTTCTTTTATCCCCTTTTTATTGCCGCACCTGAGCATACGAAGCCGGGTCACGTCGCCGTGACATCCCCTCTGAGGACTGACAAGAGGACCCGGTTAAGAGTACCCCCTGCCCCTGGGTGCGACACTAACAGCTGATGGCCTCCACACAGCTCCTCAGATAACGGAGCAGCCGATGTGAATGGAGGAGATAGGATCGCAGCAGCTGTGTGCTGGCAACCTGGAGCTCCATTTGCCTGAGGTAAACAGATACACTGATCAGCTAACAATGCTGTGTAGGCCCCCCCTCCATCCCAATATGGATATATGACCGTATTCAGTGTGTGTGAGAACTGAATATGGATCTCATTGAGAATGAGCACATATCAGGTTCAGAAACAGTCTAGTGAGATCATCTTCTGGAAGGATTTTGAAAGGTTTTCTTTCAGATTTCACTTATGAAGTGTATTTGAAAATGTATTATAATTACTTGATCTATATTATTATTAAATAAAAATGTGAATGGCGGGTACACTTTAAGAACTCTAGGATGTGCTCATCTTGGTACATGGGCTTTGTCCATGTTGATTTAATTTCACTTGGAACATAATTATGTTTAACTAAATGAGTATATTAGGCAACATAGGGATTGACTACATCCACAGTTCACTTTTTGGTATAATAAGAGGTGATGAACCCGTTTAGTAATTCTGCGTTTTCTTGATAGTAACTCCCTATTACCATTATTTACAATTCCTATCTGTGTGGACCTTGTTTTGTTTAATTTTTTTGTATTTATATATTTAAATAATTTATTAGGGTTTGTATTGCATTTCTTAGGGTGCTTTCACATTAGCGTTCCCCTCCGCAGTGTTCTGCGGAGGGGAGCCGCAATGTACGCTCAGCACCGCAGGTCCCTATCTTTAGAATGGGAGCGCACGGTGCTGCGCTTGACTGCGCATGACCGTGCGCACCCATTCACTCCCATATGTGATCTGTGCGCAGGCGGATGCCCGCGCACAAATCATCCAGTCTCGTCCGCACAAGAAATGCAACATGTTGGAGAGAAGCCAAGAATAATAGGGAGAGAGAGAGAAGGGTCCAAGAATAAGAGGTGAGGGGAAAGGGAAGCTAGTATAAGAAAAAAAGTGGGGGAGAAATGGAAGGTGCATGCTAGTGGGACCTCATCTGCCAGCCATGCCCTAAATTGGGACTCGGATCGCCAGGGGATGAGATGCCCAGCAGGCCCACACCTCTCGTACATGTCGCCTAGCTGGAGCGTCCAGAGCCAAGAAGTACCCGTGGGTGAATATAGAGTTATGTTTGTTTGTGAGATCACCCATCGATGGGGGGGAGACGGCCTTCCAGTCAGCTGCAACGCAGCGTCTAGCTGCAGTTAGGACATACGTAATTAGGTGCTGAGGAATCGGGGGGAAATCCTCGACACCTATATGTAAAATAGCCAACTGAGGAGTGAGCAGAATTTTGGTCTCCGTGAGGGTCCCCAGGAGGCTCTCCACCAGAAGCCAGAACTGCGATCTTGGGGTAAAACCACCAAACATGGGCCAATGTACCCCTCTGACCACACAATCTCCAGCACAGGGGCGAGGTCTCCGTGTTAAATCTAGCAATTCTAGCCGGGGAAGTGTACCACCTCAGGTTGATTTTTTTCAGTTGTTCAACATGGTTTATGCACTTAGTCGCCCGAAGGGTACAACGAATCGCCCCCTTCCAGTCGTCCGACCCCGCGGCAAAACCCAGCTCCCCCTTCCATTTCTCCCTGCTGTGGGAGTTTTGCATTTGTGTTGTTCTCTCCTAGTCTGTTGTATATTGATGATAGGCCCTTAGTGACTTCTGGACCCGACAGGAGGAACGTTCGCAGGGGACAGGGCCTGGGAGGCCCCAAGCCAAGCCATGCCTTTATAGATGCGAGGAAGTGGGAGACCTGGCACAATTTGAAAAAGGTGTGTTTGAGAGAAGGGTATTTAGCAACAAATTCTCAATACAACAAAATTTGGTTATCCAGGGTTAAGTCACCCAACGATTCCACACCATGGTCACTCCAAGTTGTCAAGTTCAGCGAGGGGATATGAAGCTGGAGCATGGCAAGAGGGATTGAGTCAGTGGGCAACCTGGTCCATTCTCCCGAGGCGCGCCTCCAGATGTGTAGGAGTGCCCTAATTGTGTCTAAGCTGTGAGTGATCTCAACAGGGGCCAGCGACTCAGCTGCTAGAAGGCGGCGAAGGGAGTTACTAAGTACATTCTGGGACTCTATCTGTGACCAGCCCAGGGTGTCACTATCATGCCACCAATTCTTTGCCGCCTCGAGCAACGCCACCCTATAGTTGGATGTCACGTCCGGGACCCCCATGCCCCCCTCCAAGCCTCAGGTACGTTATTGTTTTGTGTACTCTAGGGTGTCCAGACGCCCAAATGTATCTATTAGTGAGAGCTTGAATTTGGGAGAGCAATCTCGAAGAGAAAAAAAGAGGAACACATCTGAAAAGATATAAAATTCTGGGCAGCCAAAGCATTCTGAAGGCCTGTACCCTCGCCATACACAAGAGGGGAAGGAGAGACTGCGTTTCCGTCGCCTTCCACAAAGCCCCCAGAAGAGACTCGTCATTACGCCTAGCCACCACCAAGAGGGAGCAAAGAGTGATTCCCAAATACGGGATTCCCTCCGGTGACCAGCAGAAGGGAAGGGCACGTGAAAGGTGGTCAACGTCCTCCTGGGAAACATGTATTGGAAAAACCACGGATTTGTTTGCATTGAGCTTTTAGTACGAAATTTGAGAAAAAATATTCAGCGAGGCCAGGACTCACGGGAGTGAGGTGGACAGGTGGGTGCAAGAGACTATGACGTCATCGGCATAAAGGCCCACCACATGGTTCTTCCCTCCAACTTGGATACCTGTGATAGACGAGTCAGCTGTCTGCTAACCCATTGTGAGCAGAAGCGTATTACACCATTTTGTGCTCCAGGTGTCGAGTCCACTCCCCTAATGCCGCCATGTCCTCCCTCAGCTCACCTATTGGACCCTTCATGTCCTACTGGAGTGATCTGCATAGGGGGTCCAGGAGGCCCCTCAGGGGCCGCTGCGTGATCGGCGCCAAGTCCCCCTCTTTGCTGCCATGGTCACGATCCCTCGGGCTGCGGGAGGTGTGGGGAGAGCGAGACACAGAAGCCGCGTCGGGCGCCATCTTGGGAGGCAAAGCAGAGGACCGCTCCGGCGGGAAGAAATCTGTGACCCTCTGCGATGGTTCCCGTTTGTGGGAAGAGGCTCTCGGCATCCTTGCTGTTTAAGGGTGGAGGGCTGCAATAAGTGTGCCAGAAAAAAGCTCAGGGTGCCGTTTATTGCCGGTGAAGGGGCTCTGTGTCACGCTGGGAGCGGGAGAGACACCCAGCGTAGGACAACGACGGGGGGGGATAAGGAGTCCCTAAAGCTATGGGCACAAGAGGGAGAGGGTGACCCCTAGTCTTCCTGGGGCTGACCCTGTCTGCCCTGACGTCCCTATACAGTTTCCTCAACTGTCGCCGACCACGAACCTCGTCCCTCTCTGATCCTAGCACTACCTTATCTAAGGATCAGATGGGGAGGTTCACTAGACCCCTCCACTAACAACTAAAGACAACACAAGGAAAACAGACAATGGGGAAAGAAAACACTTATCTTGCAGCAGAGCACAGCAACTTCCACAACCTCAGCTTCTGCTTGGAGCAAGGATAATGAGTCCACAAGGAAATATCACCTGCACCGAGGGAGGGCAATGAAACTCCTTATAAAGGAGGGAAGAACCTGCTGGGTCCTAGAGACCCAGAATACTGGTGTAGAAACCAGACCGAGCACAAGACCTTCCCAGCCGTCCTCCCATGATAGGGAGATCTTATCATACCTTCTCTTTATCTATACAGAAGGTAAATGCCCCTGAAAGACGGACCGTCCTCAAACCTTATGGCTGATTGGCCAAACGCTGGGACCGTCTGCGCGTGGCCTCTACCCTGTCATCCGTGCCACCCGTGACACTCTGATGGAGGAGCTCCCAGATTATGCGTCCTGCATCTCCAGCATCAGGACACGTCCCCCCTCTTTGTAATTTTTAAGGCTAAAACCAACTCCTCAGATCTATAAATTCTAACAATTTATCATTTGTATCAATATCTGAAAGAAGCTGCATCTATTTAATGTTCTGAAGTGCAACATTCAAACTGAGGAACTTGGCCTATTAAAATTTCTTTTGTCCTCTGTGCATAAGTATGTTTTTTACAATGTAAGGCTGGAGTCACACTGGTGTACACTGAAGGAAATACCGTATATACTCGTGTATAAGCTGACCCGTGTATAAGCCGACCCCCCTACTTTTGCCCCCAAAACCTGGGAAAACCTATTGACTCGTGTATAAGCCGAGGGTGGACCCCAGCACAGGTATACAGCCCCCAGCAGTGTGGTATACAGGCCCCCCCAGTGGTATACAGGCCTCTCCAGTGGTAGTATACAGCAGCCTCCCCAGTGGTAGTATACAGCAGCCTCCCCAGTGGTAGTATACAGGCCCCAGCCGAATTACAGCAGCCTCCCCAGTGGTATATACAGGCCCCAGCAGTATATACAGCAGCCCCAGTGGTATAAATCAGCCTCCCCAGTGGTATATACAGGCCCCAGCAGTATTACAGCAGCCTCCCCAGTGGTATATACAGGCCCCAGCAGCATATACAGCAGCCCCAGTGGTATATAGCTCCCCCCACCCATCAGTGATATACAGGGCCCCAGCTGTATACAGCAGCCCCAGTGGTATACAGTTCCCCCCACCCATCAGTGGTATACAGGGCCCCAGCTGTGTATACAGCAGCCCCAGCTGTATACAGCGATACCCAGTGGTATACAGGGCCCCCCCTTGCTTGTGGCACACCTGTAAAGGAAGACATCATTATACTTATCGTGTCGCTGCCGCCGGTGCCGCCGCTCTGCCACTGCCACCGCGCTCCTCCGGGTCTTCAAGCTTCCTCCTCCGGCGCACAGACAATGACGTCATTTCCCGTGCGCCGGAGAAGGAAGCATGAAGACCCGGAATAGCGCGGCGGCGGCAGCGACACGATAAGTATAATGATGTCTTCCTGTACAGGTGTGCCACAAGCAAGGGGGGGCCCTGTATACCACGGGGGGGGCTGTATACCACTGGGTACCACTGTACGACTTGTGTATAAGCCGAGGGGGACTTTTCAGCACATTTTTTGTGCTGAAAAACTCGGCTTGTACATGAGTATATACGGTAAGTATTTGATAACTTACTGATTTTGTATGTTTGCCCACTGACAAAGATATGAACAGTCTATAATTTTAAGGGTAGGTTTGTTTTAACAGTGAGAAATAGAATATCAAAAGTAAAATCCAGAAAATCACATTGTCTAAATTATATACATGTATTTGCATTTTGCAGAGAGAAATAAGTATTTGATTCCCTACCAACCATTAGGAGTTCTGGCTCCTACAGACCAGTTAGACGCTCCTAATCAACTCGTTACCTGCATTAAAGAGAGCTGTCTTACATTGTCACCTGTATAAAAGACTCCTCAATGAATCAGTCAGACTCTAACCTCTACAACATGGGCAAGACCAAAGAGCTTTCTAAGGATGTCAGGGAAAAGATCCTAGACCTTGAAAGGCTGGAGTGGGTTACAAAGTCATAAGAAAAAAGCTGGGGGAGAAGGACACAACTGTTGGTGCAATAGTAAGACAATGGAAGAGATATAAAATGAGTGTCAATAGACATCGATCTGGGGCTCCATTCAAAATCTCACCTCATGTGGCATCCAGAATCATGAGGAAGGTGAGAGATCAACCTATAATTACACAGGGGGAAACTTGTTCATGATCTCAAATCAGCTGGAACCACTGTGCACCAAGAAAACCATTGGTAACACATTACGGTGTAATGGATTACAATCCTGCAGTGCCCGCAAAGACCCACTGCTCAAAAAGGCACATGTGCAGGCCGTCTGAAGGTTGCCAATAAGCACCTTGGTGATTCTGAGAGTGATTAGGAGAAGGTGCTGTGGTCAGATGAGACAAAAATTGAGCTCTTTGGCATTAACTCTCCATGTTTGGAGGAAGAGTAATGCTGCCTATGACCCAGCGAACACCGTCCCTACTGTCAGGCATGGCGGTGGAAATTGTTATGGACCGATGACTCAGGAGTAACATTCAGATTCCATAGAAGTCGTTGGTAACTGTACTGACCGCAATCCCTGACTACACACCACAACTAGTAGTAGCCGTGGGATGTAACAAACCAGACCTAGACACCTCTGCACAGCCGGAGAAATAACTGCCCCCAAAGATGGATGTAGGAAAAGCTATGTTGCCTCAGAGCAGAACCCCAAAAGAATAGCAATCCCCCCACAGATATTAACTGGGAAACCAGAGAAAGTAAAACAAACACAGGCAGAGTAAAAAGTTTAGCAAAAGAGGCCAAACTAGCTATATACAAAAGACAGGATAGAATACTATTGCGGTCAGTATAAAACACTATCAAAAAACCACCAACAGCAGATTACCCTTAGTCACTAAGACTCGGCGCCCTTTATATCTACAGAATTCTATAAATCACATGCCCGCAGAACTGGAAATAACAGATAATAGTGAATGGTAAAATTCCTAGGAAGAAAACTTCCTATCTGAGAGCAGAAAAACAAATATACAGACTAAATTGCAAACCCACAGCTCAGAATAAGACAAAACATAAGCAGAACCTGAAGCACACAAAAGTGTGCCACAAAATATCAAAAAACAATCCACTTAGCTTGCAAAGAATTCCACAGAGCAGAAGAAACCAGAGAGATGTGAACTTCTCCAAGAACCAAAGACAACTGGCAAGGATTGATCCACTTCAAACCATTGCCAATCATCACCATCACCTGTGAAGCCCACACAGTCAGCTGCATCACCAGCAACAACCACCGGAGGGAGCTACAATGAATTAACAATAGGAAACATTATGTTTTGGGGGTGTTTCTCTGCTAAGGGCACAGGACTACCTCACTGCATCAATGGGACAATGGATGTACGAAGTACGAGGGTGACGGGGTTAAAAAGGTGGGGTCACTATAAGTATCTGTGTTTTTATTTATAATAAATGATTTTTCTCTGTGTGGTGTCTTTTTTAACCATTCATTTGAAATCGTTAATGGCCGGGTCTAACTTGGCCTGAGATTAGGAATCTCAGGGCTTAATACCAGCTGGCAATGCAAAGCTGGTAGTAACCCCTTATTACCCAACATGCCCCCGCCACCATGGCAGCTAGAGCCTGGTAAATCACATGGAAATAGCACTACAATGAATGCGCTATTTTCAGGGGTGGCTGCAGGCTGCTATTGTTTAGCGTGGGGGGGGGTCCCTAAAACAAAGGGACCTCCCCCCCGCTGAAAATACTAGCCTTCAGCTGCCTAGTTTTACCTTGGCTGGCAATTAAAAATAAGGCAGAGACCATGCTTATTTTTTGCCAGCCAAGGTATAATTAGGCAACTGAGGGTGGCAGCTTGCAATTGTCTGCTTTAACCGGGCTAGACTGAAAAATACTGCGAGGCCCCACGCATTTCTTTTTAATTATTTATTTATTTAACATAATATGGCAGCAGGTTGGTTGCCATATATCTATCTGTCTGTCTGTCTGTCTGTCTGTCTGTCTATCTATCTATCTATCTATCTATCTATCTATCTATCTATCTAATTCTATTCCATCCGTCTATTCTATTCCATCTGTCTGTCTACTCTTTTCTAACTTTATACAGCATGGGAAAGACCATGTTAAAAATGCATTGCACACGAACACCACATGATGTTAGCTGAGAAAAAATATAGTATAGTGCAGTGCAAGGTCCTCCCAAAGGTCCTGTAGCCTTGAAATGAGGGGACATCGCTGGAGATCACTGTGGGAGCGCAGGGAGGTGAGTAAATAGCGCAGGCGAAAAACGCTCAGTAATTGAAGCTCATTCTTGTTACGGATCCATTCTTGAGCCCAAAAACGGATCCGTAAAAAGCTTAGTGTCTGAATGCAATATTGTGACATACATTGACTTGGCTGCGACAGACATATGTCAATGCATTCCACTGCAAATTGCGGATCTATAAGGAACGCAGCAATAACGGTTCAATAACGCACTGTTTGAATGTAGCCTTAGTTGAGAATTTAGGTATTAGCTTTGGGGAGAGAAATCTTGTGGACCCCACAGATCTACTGCAGATGCAGAGTTAAGTCCTGACTGCATCCTGCTGCAACTCACAGTTTGTTTAGTAATTAGTCTATACTCCGCAGATAGGAATGGTGTATGTCAGTGTTGCACCCCGCCACTGTGAATTGCAACTATAGTAAAAACACTTACAAGACTTGTTTGACTTGTATGACTGAAAAAAATATGTATGTATGGTGGCATACATCGGGAACGACTCTGTTAAAACCAATGGGGTATATGTAGTGACCCAGAGTATGCAATACTAAAATGTTCCCTAATCTGCCATGTGTTCTTTAATGTTGTGTAACTCCTACACTTTAGCTCTGAGGGTACCGTCACACCTGGACATATCGCCGGCAATTTCACAGGCGACGCACGTGCGCGCGCCAGTTTTTGCGTGTCGCCCAAGGTCGCCGTCGCCTATTTACACGGGGCGACAACTCAGGTGACGCTCAGGCGATGACCTGACCGGAAATTGCCTGAGCATCGCCCAAGGGCGATCAAGTCGCTGGTCGCCGCTTCCACGTCACACAGGGCAATCACATTAGCAACGTGGGCGTTGTTTTCTCCCGCGTCTCGGAGGTAGGAGTTCACATTAGGTTTGGTGACGCCTCGAAGACGTGTGATTGGTTGCAAACAGACACCAATTACTGTGTCCTTCGCAGCGCCACATCCTAAAATGTAAGCATGTATGTGCGTATTGGCTCGGTGCTCATTCAACTCTCATGTGATGTGTCGCAGAATATTGCTAGACGCATTGGCGTGGGTAACAAGGCAAAACACGGCGCTCGCGTGTCGAGTTATTGTATAGTGAAGCCGTATGGCGCTTTGATGTAATGTGTGTTGTGCTACTGCGTTGGCTAATAAAATCAATCTTGCGTTCTTGGTCAGGATAATATTGGAGCCATGACCAAATATGTGTGTGCACAGATATTTGTGTGTTTGCAATTCTGTGACCCATATGTATTGATCACCTAACATTCCCTTGTCCACGTGTGTGGCAGAATATGTGGAATGAAATACATGTATATGGAGGAAAACACACACAGGCACCATACAGTGTCCCCACAAAGGCCTGTCCCTGGGTGCCGTACATATGTCCCCCTATAAATCTGACATTATGTCACCATACGTTGTTGTTACACCATACTGGGACATGCTTCTCTTTCCTGGGACAAATAAATACATTTGAGGACACAAATATGTACCTATGGTATCGTGTGAACCTTAATAACGTAATAATGGTATGAGGTAAAACACTGTTACAGGGGTAACAAATATTAAACATATACATTCATTCACAAAAACACTTAACAAGGGTCCATGCTTTTAAAAACAGTATCTATATACATAATCACCAGTTTTGCGCTTCCGGCCACTGTGCCGCTATGGAGCGATTGCGCGTGCACAAAACTGGTGATTATCGCTACCCCCGGAAGCGCCGCCATATTAGCACACCCAGGCTCCCGTGCCCGCACACCCCCGCACCTCCCCTACACCACCCGCACGCCCCTGCAATAGACCCCCACATACCCCCCTCCAGTGCCCACGTCCTCCCCACCGTAGACCCCCGCGCCCCCCGCACCCCCCCGAAAACATACCTCTTTAGATAGGACCTTTGGTGATGTCACAGTCATGTGATCATTCACATGAGCGTGCATCACCCTAGCTCCGTCTCCTCTACGCTACACTGCTTCCCAGCTAAGACATGGAGCTGCTTCACAGCTGGGAAGGAGAGAAGAGGAGGCAGAGAGCCAGAAGGGGGAGCTGACACATTTAACACTAAACTGCGTGCGCTGACAAGTAAGTGCAGCAGACAAACATAAACGGATCCACAAACTCCAAAGGGGGAGTAGGGCACAGACACTTGGGGTGACCACAATAACTAAAGGAGGGCAGAGACACATAAGAGGCCATCACAAACACTCAAGGAGGGCAGAGAGATAAAGGGGCTAACATAGACACAGAAGGGGGGGGCCAGGGAGACATAAGGAGGAACCAGAACCACTCAACGGAGGCAGAGAGATGGAAGGGGGGTGCACAAAGATTTAACAGAGGGAGCAGAGAAGCAAGTGGGCCACAGACACATACAGTGGTCCAGAAACACACAAGGAGGGCCAGGCAAACAAAGGGTCACCACAATGACTAAAGGGAGCCAGGGACTCTGAAAGGGCCCACAGACACATAAGGGGGGACCTGAAAGATTAAAGGGGGCAGAGAAATTAACGCGCTAACATACACACCAAATAAGTGCCCACTAAGACATAAGGGGGGACCACAAACACTGAAGGGGAGCCACAGTAATCAAGGGGGTAGCATTGACTCAAAAGGGGGGGCAGACATACATAACAGGGGACCAGAAATACTCATGGGGGCCAGAGAAATGAAGAGGGGGGGGCATAGAGATAAAAATGGGGGGGGCAGAGAATAAAGAGTGACAGACACACAAGGCGGAGCAGGGACGTAAAGAGACCACAGGGTGGACAAAAGGACCGCAGGGGGCCAACAAAGAGCACAGCGTGCCAGTCACGCCCTCCCAATGCGATAGCATCGGGCCTATTTTCTAGTTGTTTAATAAAACACAGAACCAACAGGGTCCATAAAATCACAAAGTCCTTTGAAAAATCCCATAAAATTGGGTAACATTTTAAAATCGCACATCACACGTGCGTATGAGGCTGGCCTTCTGGAGGGGCAGAGCTGGGATGGGCCCGCTTGTACTGCTGAATCAGATTGGCCAATTGGGGCAGCTTCAATGCCGCTTCCTCATGGGCCACCTCCAGGTCCTGCAGGGATGGGCCACCAACAGAGTATACAGAACATTAACATCAGCAACATGTTTTGAACACATAGCAGGTGTGTTTTCTTATAGAAGTGTTTGCACTTACCAGGGGGCTGTGGACCCACAATTTGGGGAGGTGGGGATGGTGAGGGGCTTATTGCCCAGTCCACCGCTTGGCTTCTGTCATTTGTAATGAGATCAGCATATGTGTATTGGTATTGGCCCATAACAAAGGTCCCTACATTCAAAGTAACGGCAAAAAAACCCAGAAGGACAGATATAGTGCACAGTATATATAAGTAATATTGACATTACACACACCTTCTTGGCCGTTTGTGAGCTCGTTAGGGGTCCACTGTGCAGTACTCCCACCACTGGACATCTCTCCTTCCAAGGGTGGGGTGAGTGCAGGCCTTGGGGTCCCTTCTGAGCCTGATGGACGAGGGCTGTGGGGTGATGTGGGCCCTTGGGGATGTGGTGGCGTTCCTGCCGGCGGTTGGCCTGGTGACCCTGATTGGCTCTGTGGTGCTCCTCCCTCCCGAAGCTCAGGGCTTCTGTCCCTACCTGTTGAGGCAACAACATACTTAATCTCAATAACAACATGGCCACATATGTGGGGACTTAATAAACAGTGCTGTTTGAAGTGCATTAGGTTAGGTTGAGTGAGATTGAAAGAAGGCCAGGATAGGCCAACATTAAACATATGACAATATGTGGCTAGGTAAAGTAGACATATAGGTTACAGGGGAATCTAGGGTGTATGTGGATGTTGCAGGTAGATGATCCTGCAGCTGCAGAGTCTTGAAGAAGCTCTCACATACATTGCCCCAGGGCCGGCTCCAGGTTTCTGTGGGCCCCGGGTGAAAAGGTCTCAGTGGGCCCCCTTTAAGTACATATCGCGGACTATATATGTATATATATATATTGCCGCACACTTACCGCAAGCCCCATAGACAATGCATGGGGCTTGCCGCAAACGTGCAGCAAGTGCAGCCGCTAGACGGAAAATGCGGCAGATGCAGGTTTTTTTTACCGCAACTGCCACATTTAAAAAAAAACTCCTATGTGAAGGCGCCTTACAGGAACAGTGACTGCTGAATCCAGCAAGAGCTGTTTCTGACAGTGAGTATATTACACGTTGTTAGGGCTAAAATGCGATTGCGTTCCCTTGCGCCTTTTAAAAATACCCTTCAAATGCAAAATGTTGCATTTTTGTGCGTCTGAGGATTCTTGGTATATACACAAGCATCCTGAAGCACACAAATAATGCAAGCCGCACTGCCATATGGTGGCACCGCAGCCAAGCGGAATGTCTGGCCGTCCAGATCTCTCTTCTCCTCACCTTTCTTCTCGCTGCTCCGGTCTCCTCCGGTCGCTCTGCACATATCAGCACAGTGATGACATCGTGCCCCTCCATGCTGAGCTGCAGAATGCAGACAGCGGCAGAAGAGACTCTGGAAAAGAATGCTGCTGGCAAAGGTGGCTGAGACTATAGGAGCGGAATCCGCGGGGGGCTACCACTGGTACACATACTTCGTACACACGCGGCTCTGCTACGTACACCTCATACACACGCGGCTCTGCTACGTACACCTCGTACACACTCGGCTCCGCTCCGTACACCTCGTACACACTCGGCTCCGCTCCGTACACCTCGTACACACTCGGCTCCGCTCCGTACACCTCGTACACACGCGGCTCTGCTCCGTACACCTCGTACACACTCGGCTCCGCTCCGTACACCTCGTACACACTCGGCTCTGCTCCTCTCTGTACACCTCGTACACACTCGGCTCTGCTCCTCTCTGTACACCTCGTACACACTCGGCTCTGCTCCGTACACCTCGTACACACTCGGCTCTGCTCCGTACACCTCGTACACACTCGGCTCCGCTCCGTACACCTCGTACACACACGGCTCCGCTCCGTACACCTCGTACACACTCGGCTCTGCTCCGTACACCTCGTATACACACGGCTCATCTCCGTACACCTCGTACACACACGGCTCATCTCCGTACACCTCGTACACACACGGCTCATCTCCGTACACCTCGTACACACACGGCTCCGCTCCGTACACCTCGTACACACACGGCTCCGCTCCGTACACCTCGTACACACTCGGCTCCGCTCCGTACACCTCATACACACTCGGCTCCGCTCCGTACACCTCGTACACACTCGGCTCCTCTCCGTACACCTCGTACACACTCGGCTCCTCTCCGTACACTTCGTACACACTCGGCTCCGCTCCGTACACCTCGTACACAGGCGGCTCCGCTCCGTACACCTCGTACACACTCGGCTCTGCTCCGTACACCTCGTATACACACGGCTCATCTCCGTACACCTCGTACACACACGGCTCCGCTCCGTACACCTCGTACACACTCGGCTCCGCTCCGTACACCTCATACACACTCGGCTCCTCTCCGTACACCTCGTACACACTCGGCTCTGCTCCGTACACCTCGTACACACTCGGCTCTGCTCCGTACACCTCGTACACACTCGGCTCCGGTCTATACACCTCGTACACACTCGGCTCTGCTCCGTACACCTCGTACACACTCGGCTCCGGTCTATACACCTCGTACACACACGGCTCTGCTCCGTACACCTCGTACACACACGGCTCTGCTCCGTACACCTCGTACACGCTCGGCTCGGCTCCATACACCTAGTACACACTCGCCTCTGCTACATTCACACTGTAAATCCCTCCTGACCCCACACATAACCTTCACCTAATTGCCATACACCTAGTACACACTCATCTCTGCTACATTCACACTGTAAATGCCTCCTGACCACACACAAACTTCACCTTATTTGAGCATCATTGATGGCCAGCAGAGTCCTGGATACACTGAGGAGCTGATCATGAGACCCCTGACTCCTCCCCATCCATTGACATCATCGCAGGTCCTGTAAGCACAGTGTGTGCACTGCAGCTCTGTCGGCTCCCGTGGAGGGGGGAGGAGGGAGACCTCCGGTGCTGCAGCCTGCAGGAGCCTGAAAATGACCCCCCAGCTCCCCCCTGGATATGGCTCTGGCTGTGGGGGCAGTGCTCAGGGGCCCCTGAGGCTAGGGTCACACTTGCATTGTGACCCTAGCCTTATGCAAGTATACTATGTTGCAACGCTGCTATGCGCTGGAGGCAGCCCATAGAAACCCGACGTTTACCGTGACAACCATTTGGTTGTCAATGTAAACTGCGGGTTTCTATGGGCTCAGTTGCTGGCAGCGCATAGCGTTAAACGCTCTGCGCTGCAGCAGACAATACTTGCGTCAGGCTAGGGTCACAACACAAGTGTGACCCTAGCCCTCAGGGGCCCGGTGGGCCCCCTCCAAGCCGTCGGGCCCCGGCACTTGCCCGGGTACGCCGGGTGCTGACGCCGGCCCTGCATTGCCCCTATATATGTTGGGGTGTACAGTGGCATGTGCTGGCCTTCATATGTCTTTCTTTACACAGAAGGGTATGTGTATGTTGTCATGCTAAATACTCGCCACTCATCTGGGCAATCCTGGCACGCAGTTGGGTGATGCGTCCAGACGTCTTGTATTTCAGATCTGCGATCTTCTTGCAGATCTGCTTTGGGGTGTGCACAACCCCCAACCTCCTCTCCAGACGCCTCTGCACCCTCATCAGGACAGCCTGCTTGTGGAGGCGTGGATGGGTGTGGTGCTCGTGACACCAGTAATCCCTGGTGTCACATACAGCAATGAGAATAAGGAGCTCAGGCTCCCCCCACACTGCAGCTCGCCTGGGTGCCGCCATTTTACTATTCTGCAGGGGAAGAGAAAGCACCAGGAAGGTGGTGCCAAAAGATTAACAACGTTATGGCGAATGAACGCACGGGAGATCTGTCACATGTTGACGGGGGCCCAGAGGCGCAAAAGCCACAGGATTCACTGTATGTTTGTGCGCCATATACTTTAACCAGGATGGCTGCCACTACAGCGCTCTGATGCACACATTAGTTGTCATGTAATTGTGTTGATGTTAACACACATTGTTGCTCGTCGCACATCTCTGCACTTTGAACACGGCCGCAAACATAGAGGCCACAGCAATGCGCTACTGTACAGTGTGTACACTTCTGGGTAATAAAGCCTTTGGACGCACACATCATCAAATATGGCGCCGAGGAACAAGACAACCAATGGGAACGCTCGAGCTGCCACCAATCCACGCAGACCGCCAGAGCTAGTAAATACGCCCTGAAACGCCTACCGGAATGGTATAGGCGATGTGTGCTGAGATGTTACACAGGGCGATCAGCACCCATCGCCCAAGAATGGTCGCCTGGTTTCAGAGCTCTGATGTGAAACCAGGCGACCACTCAGATATGTCGCCCTCGCCCATTTACATTGGGCGACGCATTGGCGATGTCGCCGGCGACAGGCCACGCCTCAGCGTCGCCTGTGAAATCGCGGGCGATATCTCCAGGTGTGACGGTACCCAGACAATTGTAGCATTTCCAACCTCACACTGCCCTCTGCTGGCCTTTCTCATAACTATGTTTTCCTTACATGGGTTAAGAAAGCTAAGCAATAGTTGGGAATTTTCAGGCAGTGTAACCAGATCGGGAAGCTTAGCCTCTCCATACAGCTGGACTAAAGGTACCGTCACACGCGGCAATATTGCTAGGCAATTTCACTGGCAGTTTCCTGGTTGCAGTGAATTCATGGACACATTGTTCTATCTTGTTGCTGTGTACAACTGGAACAATGTGTCCATGATTTCACTGCAACCAGCGAATTGCCAGTGAAATTGCTAGCAATATTGCCGCATGTGACGGTACCTTAAGAAATCAGCCCCTGTGATCCATTCACCTAGTTACCTTCACCTACTACCAAACCCCTTTTACATTTGTCTCTCAACCTGAGGATTGCCAGAGCCGTTGGAGGCACTGTGTCAGGATTAAGCTCCGATTTCTCAGGCCCTTGCATTCCTGCTAGAGGTTGTGGCACAATCACATAAATACAGTACCATATGTCACTAATGTAGTTACATTCACAGCTCTGCTACATTCACATCGTACATACAGCTCTGCTACATACACATCATACACACAGGGCTCCGCTCCGTACACATCATACACACAGGGCTCCGCTCTGTACACATCATACACACAAGGCTCCGCTACATACACATCATACACACAGGGCTCCGCTCCGTACACATCATACACACAGGGCTCCGCTACATACACATCATACACACAGGGCTCCCCTCTGCACACATCATACACACAGGGCTCCGCTCCGTACACATCATACACACAGGGCTCTGCTCCGTACACATCATACACACAGGGCTCTGCTCCGTACACATCATACACACAGGGCTCCGCTCGTACACATCATACACACAGGGCTCGCTCCGTACACATCATACACACAGGGCTCCGCTCTGTACACATCATACACACAGGGCTCCGCTCCGTACACATCATACACACAGGGCTCCGCTCCGTACACATCATACACACAGGGCTCAGCTCTGTACACATCAACACACAGGGCTCCGCTCCGTACACATCATACACACAGGGCTCTGCTCTGTACACATCATACACACAGGGCTCTGCTCTGTACACATCATACACACAGGGCTCCCGTACACATATACACACAGGTCGCTCTACACATCACACACAGGGCTCCGCTCCGTACACATCATACACACAGGGCTCCGCTCTGTACACATCATACACACAGGGCTCTGCTCTGTACACATCATACACACAGGGCTCGCTCGACACTCACACACAGCTCGCTCGTACATCATACACACAGGGCTCCGCTCTGTACACATCATACACACAGGGCTCCGCTCCGTACACATCATACACACAGGGCTCCGCTCGTACACACATCATACACACAGGGCCCGCTCTGTACACATCATACACACAGGGCTCTGCTCTGTACACATCATACACACAGGGCTCCGCTCTGTACACATCATACACACAGGGCTCTGCTCTGTACACATCATACACACAGGGCTCGCTCTGTACACATCATACACACAGGGCTCCGCTCTGTACACATCATACACACAGGGCTCCGCTCTGTACACATCATACACACAGGACTCTGCTCTGTACACATCATACACACAGGGCTCCGCTCTGACACATCATACACACAGGGCTCCGCTCTGTACACATCATACACACAGGCTCCGCTCTGTACACATCATACACACAGGGCTCGTCTACACATCATACACACAGGGCTCTCGCTCTGTACACATCATACACACAGGGCTCCGCTCTGTACACATCATACACACAGGGCCTGTACACATCATCCAGGTCCTGTACACATCATACACACAGGGCTCGCTCTGTACACATCATACACACAGGGCTCGCTCTGTACACATCATACACACAGGGCTCTGCTCTGTACACATCATACACACAGGGCTCTGTACACACATCATACACACAGGGCTCTCCTCTGTACATCTAAAGGGCTTGTACACATATACACACAGGGCTCTCGCTCTGTACACATCATACACACAGGGCTCCGCTCTGTACACATCATACACACAGGGCTCTGCTCTGTACACATCATACACACAGGGCTCTGCTCTGTACACATCATACACACAGGGCTCCGCTCTGTACACATCATACACACAGGGCTCCGCTCTGTACACATCATACACACAGGGCTCCGCTCTGTACACATCATACACACAGGGCTCCGCTCTGTACACATCATACACACAGGGCTCCGCTCTGTACACATCATACACACAGGGCTCCGCTCTGTACACATCATACACACAGGGCTCCGCTCTGTACACATCATACACACAGGGCTCCGCTCGTACACATCATACACACAGGGCTCGCTCGTACACATCATACACACAGGGCTCCGCTCTGTACACATCATACACACAGGGCTCCGCTCTGTACACATCATACACACAGGGCTCCGCTCTGTACACATCATACACACAGGGCTCCGCTCCGTACACATCATACACACAGGGCTCGCTCCGACACATTACACACAGGCTCCGCTCTGTACACATCATACACACAGGGCTCCGCTCCGTACACATCATACACACAGGGCTCTGCTCCGTACACATCATACACACAGGGCTCTGCTCCGTACACATCATACACACAGGGCTCTGCTCTGTACACATCATACACACAGGGCTCCGCTCTGTACACATCATACACACAGGGCTCCGCTCTGTACACATCATACACACAGGGCTCCGCTCTGTACACATCATACACACAGGGCTCTGCTCTGTACACATCATACACACAGGGCTCCGCTCTGTACACATCATACACACAGGGCTCTGCTCTGTACACATCATACACACAGGGCTCCGCTCTGTACACATCATACACACAGGGCTCCGCTCTGTACACATCATACACACAGGGCTCCGCTCCGTACACATCATACACACAGGGCTCCGCTCTGTACACATCATACACACAGGGCTCCGCTCCGTACACATCATACACACAGGGCTCCGCTCTGTACACATCATACACACAGGGCTCTGCTCTGTACACATCATACACACAGGGCTCCGCTCTGTACACATCATACACACAGGGCTCCGCTCTGTACACATCATACACACAGGGCTCCGCTCCGTACACATCATACACACAGGGCTCCGCTCTGTACACATCATACACACAGGGCTCCGCTCTGTACACATCATACACACAGGGCTCAACATTCGACTGCTCTATTCAGAGTACTGAGCATCAGAGTATATGGCAGAGCTCCCTCATCATTACTTCTGACCCCACACAAATAACCTTCACCTCATCCATCACCATGACAACCAGCACAGCAGAGTCCTGCATACACTGAGGAGCTGATCATGTGACCCCTGACTCCTCCCCTCTATGTGACATCATCACAGGTCCTGTAAGCACAGAGCAGCCATATATGTGCAGGTGGAGGTAGGTGACCATTCCCCATAAAGGTACCTTTACACGCCGCCACTGTGCCTAGCAACAGGTATCAACCGTACGTGCACGCGCACGTTTTTAACGGTGGATACCGATCACCGATGCCGCATATACACGCCGCCATTGCGTTGTCAACTGAAGGTATCATGGTTCCCCGGACGTTCCGACAGATCCTGCGGCTTACTTCCTGTTGAATACCTTCGCTGCTTCACACGTCACTACCACAAAGGAATATGGCATACATATTTTGCGCCGTAAGTACATAGGTGTGACAGAGTTGTTTATTCCGTGACGCTAATACGCTGATTGGACAACGCAATAGCATCATGATTGGCCAGCCTGCGCAGGAAGGATGGCTAATACATGACGCCATTGCAATTGTGTAGTGTGAAGCTCTTTAATTATGGCGCCCTGTGCAGGGACAGCCAATCGTAACACAGTAGCCCCCACCAATGATCGCTGATGGGGCGTGGTATCCATGAGGCTGTGGCACGCCCCTGTGAAATCACTAGGCGACGCAAATTCCATCCCTGTGCCCCGTTTAGACACCACTACCAGGGCAATTGTGCCTTTGTGTTGCCTTCGGTTTTTGTGCACGGCTCAGCAACAGGTATCTGAGTCAACTGCAGGACACCGGGAGGAACTGCCCTATTTACACGCCGCCATTTCGTAGCAATTTCATGGCAACAGGCATAAATATCCCCAATGCCAGGCAGTTGCTACCTTGCAGTGGTGGCGTGTAAAGGGGCCCTTACTGGACACAGGACAGGACATTAACCCCTTCACTGCTGAGCCTATGACAACCCTATTTATGTGACTATAATGTCATTGTGTGTTATACCAGGGGCAGGACCGGGCCATGACTGGATGTAGTGATCATGTGAATAATAATGCCGTAACAATAGATTTTAATTATATTGCGCCAACATATTCTGCAGCACTTTACAATTAAGGCTGGTTTCACATTGTGATTTGTTCCTGTCCGTGGGGATCCTACCTTTTGCATACATACATACATACATACATACATTGCGTGAGTGAACCAAGGCTTAAATAAAAAGATCCTCACCTCCAGCGTGTGTCCCGCGCCATCTAGCTCCCGGGGCTTAAGGACCTGGCGTTGCACGGTGACTTGATCTGCTGATGTGGTCATATGACGGGCTATAGGGGATATAAACTGCTCAGCTGACTGCATCAGCTGAGCAGTTTAAATCTCGCGCCTGCCAAAATTGATCGGTGGGCGGGAGATTTAATCCGCGCAGTCATGTGACAACCTGATCACGCAACGCCAGGTCCTTAAGCCCCGGGAGCTAGACGGCGCGAGACACATGCCGGAGAGGTGAGAATATTTTTTTTTACTTATAACTCTTCTGTTACTTAACTTCACTTCCGCAATGTATGTATATACATTGCGCAAGTGAAATTAGACGGTAAAGAGCAGTTTTAGTGTACTGGGCATGCTCAGCACACTAAAATCGTGTCCGAGAAACGACCAGCTGTATTCTCGGACCTGTGGCTTATAGGCACCATGTTAATGGTTGCAGATCATGTAGGATCCGATTGTGTCCGATTTGATCCACTGTGCCCAAAATCGGAGGAGTCTCTGATTTTGGGAACAGCAAAAAATCGGATAGAATTGGATCCAACACAAATCGGATAACAATAAGGCCAAATCCGATTAAATCCGCCGCCCATAGGGACACATGGGGGCCAAATCGGTTTTACAACGGACAGCCACGGATGCCAGAAAATTGTAATATGTAAGCAGCCTAAGCAGGGGGCAATGTAAAGAGTAAAAAGCCAATACAAAGTAACACATAGTTCTTCAATTACAGGAGGGGTGGATTTCCTGCTCGAAAGCTTACAATCTATTAGGACATAGGGTGACTCAGTAGGTAGGACGTGCTTGTAGGGTCTGTTTCAGCCATCATTATGATAGTGTTATGAAGGCTGCTGTCACACAGCGTTTTTGTGCTGTCCGAGGGGATCCAACTTTTTGTAGGACCCCTCGGACAGCAACGGATCCAAACTGATGCCTGCAATCGGATGCCAAATAGGCATCCGATTCCGATATTTTGCAGGATCAGTTTGGATCCTCTCCTTCTCTCCTCCTCTCCCCACCTCTTTGTCCCCCCTCTTTGTCCCCCCTCTTTGTCCCCCCTCTTTGTCCCCCCTCTTTGTCCCCCTCTTTGTCCCCCTCTTTGTCCCCCTCTTTCGCCCCTCTTTTTCCCTCAAAAAATAAAAAAAATCTTTATTCTCACCCGTCCACGAGTCCCCCTGAGCTTCCAGCTATCTTCATCTGCTCCTTAGAGCAGTGTTTCCCAACTCCAGTCCTCAAGGCACACCAACAGGTCAGGATTTCAGGATTTCCTTAGGATTGCATAGGTGATAATTTAATCACTTGCACAGGGGATAATTCCATCATCTGTCTAATGATAAGGAAATCCTGAAAACATGACCTGTTGGTGTGCCTTGAGGACTGGAGTTGGGAAACACTGCCTTAGAGGACCTGGCGTGATGTCACAATCACATGACTGGTTACCACGGTAAGTGGTCATGTGACTGTGACGCCACGCCAAGTCCTAGAAGCATCGAGCGCCGCTGGAGGCAACGGTGGATCGCGGGACAGGTTAGAATAAAGTTTTTTATATTTTTAACCCTTTCTTTTCACTAAATGTCACTTCTGCAATGTATGAATATACATTGCAGAAGTGAAATTAGATGGCACAGAGCGATTTTAGTGTACTGAGCATGCTCAGTACACTAAAATCGGGTCCGAGGAACGATCAGCTGTTTCCTCTGACCCGTTCTCCATAGGCCCCATGTTATTTGGTGTAGATCAGGTTAGATCCAATTCGGTCCGATTTGATCCGCTGTGCCAAAAACCACAGCAGTCTGCGATTTTGGGCACAGCAAAACATCAGACAGAATCGGATCCAACTAAAATCGGATGCCATTAAGGCAAATCCGATCCGATCTGTGCCCATAGCATAACATGGGGGCGAAATCGGATCCGTGGACAGCGGACAGCCACGGATTGAACAAAATCGCAGTGTGAAAGCACCCTAAAGCATGCTTAAAAACATGAGAGCTAGATGTTAGGTGCAACGATTGGGGTAGTGCATTCCAGAGCACTGGTACAGCACAAGAGAAATCTTGGAATCGGAGGTATGAGTAGGTTCTGCTACCTACACCTGTTGCCAGCACTTTTTCTGGCTGCTCATGCTACTCCCTCTGCTGCGGCTCTTTTCTCACCTGCCTTAGCTGACATGTAATCTGGTTGCTTTGTTAAGTGCTCTCTCGCTTCCAACATTCAGTTAGATGTAGAGCATGACACTGTTCTGGACTTAATAATTTGCTCAGCATCTGGTTCTGGACTTTCTAAAGCCTTCCTTTCTAAGGCCTCCCTGGATAATTTAATGCGTTATATAGACTTGATTAAGCATATGCTTGTTTGGACTTGCCATAGACTTTCCTTTTACAGCATCTCCAGGTGTAAACTGGAGCTTTATAGATTGCTTTGCTGATTGCATTTTCCTAAGGTTTTTCAAGAGACTTTATTAAGGCTTCATTCAATATCTCTACACCGTGTGTTTATGGACATTGAGTTTTCCACTGCACCATGTTAATCACTTTTAGACTTTTTCACCTATATACCATGTTCACTTGCGTTTTTGCTCCATTCAACAAATTCAAGAGTTATCCATTATAATTATTACATACAGCTGGGGAGAGAGACTGGAGGAGAGATGAGGGAATATTATTATTATTATTATTATTATTATTATTATTATTATTATTAAATATTTATATAGCGTCATTAGGTTCCATGGTGCTTTACATGTGTGAGGGCAGACGAGGACAAGAACATAAAATGACGACACTTGAATCATACAGGTACAGTAGGGCAGAATAGGATTACTAGTGCAGGTTGTAGGACGAGGAGAAGCAAGGAGCTGGGTAACTTCTTCCTCTGTGACTGGACCGAACATGAAAAGTGAGCTTGAGGTGAAATCTCTGAGGGAGTTGTGCAAAAATGTCCTGTTGGATGTGGTTGATTTTTTTTGTATGAAAAAAGCGGCCAGATCATCCGAGCTGAGGTTGGTGACCAAGGCCTAAACTTTAGGGCTCATGAGGGACTAGAAGATTTCAAAGAGTTGTTTTGGATTGTTGGCTAGAGATGTTACGTGGGTGGTGAAGTATGCTTGTTTGGCCAAAATGTGAAGCTGGTAACAAACAGCTCCGGAGATTTCTTCCATGGGATCTTTATGATGTTACATCGTCATCTTCTCCCCATTCAGGTCCCTACAATATCAGATCCTCTCAGTGGAGATCTTCTATAGAAGACAATTCTCCTGATTGACCCATCAAGGATGGATAAGGACAAGATGGCGGAGAGGATATTACACCTCACCCTAGAGATCCTCTTCCTTGTTACTGGAGAGGTGAGAGATTGTGATGACAATGTCACATGACATCATTCTTATCTATGGACAGAATAACAGATGACAGAACTGGAGAGGTGAGGACTCTGGAAATGTCTGGAGACTGGAGATTTATTAATGTGTCTCTCCATAACCAGGATTACACAGTAGTGAAGAAGAGCTCTAGTGATCTGTGCTGTCAGGACCCTGTGTCTGAGGGAAGACCCTGAGCCCAATCACGGGGCCTCCACCTCAACCCCTGATACATGAGGACATCAATGACCAGAAGATCCTAGAACTCACCTACAAGATGATTGAGCTGCTGACTGGAGAGGTGACACTGCTGGGAATGCTGCTGCTGGGACATTATACAGTAACGCTATGAAGGGATCGGGGGATGACAATGGTATCATTGTATGTGTCAGGTTCCTATAAGGTGTCAGGATGTCACCATCTATTTCTCCATGGAGGAGTGGGAGTATTTAGAAGAACACAAAGATCTGTACAAGGACATAGTCATGATGGAGGATCCCCAGCCCCTCACATCACCAGGTAATAGACAGGACTAAATACACACGGCCTATAATGATCTGTATGTAAAGAATGAATTCAGTCCCTGTATGTGTCTCCTCCAGGTCTATCCAGTGAGAGGACAACACCAGAGAGATGTCCCCGTCCTCTTCTTCCACAGGACTGTAAACAAGAAGATCCCGATGTTCCTCAGGATGATCAGGTAGATGAAGAAAAGGTGTCATAATCTCCTATGATGTGTAGACGGCTGTGAAGGTCTTGTGTTCAATGTATTATACCTAGTGATGAGCGAGTGTAATCGTTAATATTCGTTACTCGCACACATAGTACAGTATTCACGTTATTCGACAAATATCGCAGGTGCTTGAGAGTGATGTGTCGATCGTGAACAATCTGACACATTGCCGGTTCCCTTTAGTAAACAATGGGAGCTGGTACCTCTTGAATGTTAGGATCTCTCTGGGGGGCACAGCAAGATGTTTAATTTAGTAGAATTGCCAAAGAGCCCACCCTCCCGCCCTGTCCCGGAAAGACTCGTTTTATAGCCGGTTGTGTGTGGGCCTATCACTAGTTGTCTAACATTAGACTCGCTATTCGGACGAATATGCGACTAATAAAAACTACTGGTTATGAGTATAGCGAGTGCGAATATTTCGCTACTTGCTCATTTACTAATTATACCCTGAATGGATAATTTTTTTGTGACACCAAATCTTTCATGATCAGAGCTTCCGTATGTGGAAATTAGAATTGTGATTGCAGAGTGCAGCATAAAATAAAGTGAGCCATTGTTAGTGTGATTCCATATTATGATAGGAAGATTGAGTGACTTTTAACAAGGCTCAGGTATCGGTGCTAGAGCCAGGTCCAGGATTTAAAAAAAAAAACTAAGTGTCAACCACATGTTCTTAAGTGTAATGATGTCAAGAGTATCCAGAGGACATGGTCATTGAGAAAATATCCAAAGAAAGGGGGTGCTGTGAACATAAACAACTCATCAGGGGAGTTATTAAGACTTGTTTTGAGGAGCAGGTGGTGCACAGTCATGTACATTTCAGCTGAATGCAACACTTGTGTCCGACTAATGTGTCCAAATTCACAGATGAACTTAAGCAGCAGATAACCAGTCCCAGTGACTTTACTGTCTAATAGAAAAAATAAACTTCATTGGGCACATCCTGGGTCCTCTAATATTCGTGGATGGATATTTGGACAGTAGGACCTACCTAAGCATTGTGTTGGACTAAGTTCATTAATTTATATCAGCTGGTTACCTTATGGCAGGGGATTGGACCAGATGACCCAGGAGGTCCCTTCTAACTTTACAATTCTATGGTGGAATGCTAATGTACCAAGACACAATGGATGTACAGTTAGGGCCAGAAATATTTGGACAGTGACACAATTTTGGCGAGTTGGGCTCTGCATGCCACCACATTGGATTTGAAATGAAACCTCTACAACAGAATTTAAGTGCAGATTGTAACGTTTAATTTGAAGGGTTGAACAAAAATATCTGATAGAAAATGTAGGAATTGTACACATTTCTTTACAAACACTCCACATTTTAGGAGGTCAAAAGTAATTGGACAAATAAACATAACCCAAACAAAATATTTTTATTTTCAATATTTTGTTGCGAATCCTTTGGAGGCAATCACTGCCTTAAGTCTGGAACCCATGGACATCACCAAACGCTGGGTTTCCTCCTCCTTAATGCTTTGCCAGGCCTTTACAGCCGCAGCCTTCAGGTCTTGCTTGTTTGTGGGTCTTTCCGTCTTAAGTCTGGATTTGAGCAAGTGAAATGCATGCTCAATTGGGTTAAGATCTGGTGATTGACTTGGCCATTGCAGAATGTTCCACTTTTTTGCACTCATGAACTCCTGGGTAGCTTTGGCTGTATGCTTGGGGTCATTGTCCATCTGTACTACGAAGCGCCGTCCAATCAACTTTGCAGCATTTGGCTGAATCTGGGCTGAAAGTATATCCCGGTACACTTCAGAATTCATCCGGCTACTCTTGTCTGCTGTTATGTCATCAATAAACACAAGTGACCCAGTGCCATTGAAAGCCATGCATGCCCATGCCATCACGTTGCCTCCACCATGTTTTACAGAGGATGTGGTGTGCCTTGGATCATGTGCCGTTCCCTTTCTTCTCCAAACTTTTTTCTTCCCATCATTCTGGACTGGTTGATCTTTGTCTTATCTGTCCATAGAATACTTTTCCAGAACTGAGCTGGCTTCTTGAGGTGTTTTTCAGCAAATTTAACTCTGGCCTGTCTATTTTTGGAATTGATGAATGGTTTGCATCTAGATGTGAACCCTTTGTATTTACTGTCATGGAGTCTTCTCTTTACTGTTGACTTAGAGACAGATACACCTACTTCACTGAGAGTGTTCTGGACTTCAGTTGATGTTGTGAACGGGTTTTTCTTCACCAAATAAAGTATGTGGCGATCATCCACCACTGTTGTCATCCGTGGACGCCCAGGCCTTTTAGAGTTCCCAAGCTCACCAGTCAATTCCTTTTTTCTCAGAATGTACCCGACTGTTGATTTTGCTACTCCAAGCATGTCTGCTATCTCTCTGATGAATTTTTTCTTTTTTTTCAGCCTCAGGATGTTCTGCTTCACCTCAATTGAGAGTTCCTTTGACCCCATGTTGTCTGGTCACAGCAACAGCTTCCAAATGCAAAAACACACACCTGGAATCCACCCCTGACCTTTTAACTACTTAATTAATTACAGGTTAACGAGGGAGACGCCTTCAGAGTTAATTGCAGCCCTTAGAGTCTATTGTCCAATTACTTTTGGTCCCTTGAAAAAGAGGAGGCTATGCATTACAGAGCTATAATTCCTAAACACTTTCTCCGATTTGGATGTGGAAACTCTCATATTGCAGCTGGGAGTGTGCACTTTCAGCCCATATTATATATATAATTGTATTTCTGAACGTGTTTTTGTAAACAGTTAAAATAAGAAAACTTGTGTCACTGTCCAAATATTTCTGGCCCTAACTGTATAATCATGGATTGCTTACAGTATCATGATAGTACGTTTTGTGTGCTCTTCTGGCCTTCAGAGTCCTCAAATCTTAATTTTATGGAGCATTTCTGACCTGAGATAGAACACGTTAAGAGGACGTGTGTACATCCATTTTACATGCAGGAAGCTAATCTATCCTCATGGGCTAATTCCCTACAGATGTGCTGAAGACCAAAAGAGGTCCATTTTGATATTATACAGTTAGGGCCAGAAATATTTGGACAGTGACACAAGTTTTGTTATTTTAGCTGTTTACAAAAACATGTTCAGAAATACAATTATATATATAATATGGGCTGAAAGTGAACACTCCCAGCTGCAATATGAGAGTTTCCACATCCAAATCGGAGAAAGGGTTTAGGAATTATAGCTCTGTAATGTATAGCCTCCTCTTTTTCAAGGGACCAAAAGTAATTGGACAATGGACTCTAAGGGCTGCAATTAACTCTGAAGGCGTCTCCCTCGTTAACCTGTAATCAATGAAGTACTTAAAAGGTCAGGGGTGGATTCCAGGTGTGTGGTTTTGCATTTGGAAGCTGTTGCTGTGACCAGACAACATGCGGTCAAAGGAACTCTCAATTGAGGTGAAGCAGAACATCCTGAGGCTGAAAAAAAAGAAAAAATCCATCAGAGAGATAGCAGACATGCTTGGAGTAGCAAAATCAACAGTTGGGTACATTCTGAGAAAAAAGGAATTGACTGGTGAGCTTGGGAACTCTAAAAGGCCTGGGCGTCCACGGATGACAACAGTGGTGGATGATCGCCGCATACTTTATTTGGTGAAGAAGAACCCGTTCACAACATCAACTGAAGTCCAGAACACTCTCAGTGAAGTAGGTGTATCTGTCTCTAAGTCAACAGTAAAGAGAAGACTCCATGACAGTAAATACAAAGGGTTCACATCTAGATGCAAACCATTCATCAATTCCAAAAATAGACAGGCCAGAGTTAAATTTACTGAAAAACACCTCAAGAAGCCAGCTCAGTTCTGGAAAAGTATTCTATGGACAGATGAGACTAAGATCAACCTGTACCAGAATGATGGGAAGAAAAAAGTTTGGAGAAGAAAGGGAACGGCACATGATCCAAGGCACACCACATCCTCTGTAAAACATGGTGGAGGCAACGTGATGGCATGGGCATGCATGGCTTTCAATGGCACTGGGTCACTTGTGTTTATTGATGACATAACAGCAGACAAGAGTAGCCGGATGAATTCTGAAGTGTACCGGGATATACTTTCAGCCCAGATTCAGCCAAATGCTGCAAAGTTGATTGGACGGCGCTTCATAGTACAGATGGACAATGACCCCAAGCATACAGCCAAAGCTACCCAGGAGTTCATGAGTGCAAAAAAGTGGAACATTCTGCAATGGCCAAGTCAATCACCAGATCTTAACCCAATTGAGCATGCATTTCACTTGCTGAAATCCAGACTTAAGACGGAAAGACCCACAAACAAGCAAGACCTGAAGGCTGCGGCTGTAAAGGCCTGGCAAGGCATTAAGAAGGAGGAAACCCAGCGTTTGGTGATGTCCATGGGTTCCAGACTTAAGGCAGTGATTGCCTCCAAAGGATTCGCAACAAAATATTGAAAATAAAAATATTTTGTTTGGGTTATGTTTATTTGTCCAATTACTTTTGACCTCCTAAAATGTGGAGTGTTTGTAAAGAAATGTGTACAATTCCTACATTTTCTATCAGATATTTTTGTTCAACCCTTCAAATTAAACGTTACAATCTGCACTTGAATTCTGTTGTAGAGGTTTCATTTCAAATCCAATGTGGTGGCATGCAGAGCCCAACTCGCCAAAATTGTGTCACTGTCCAAATATTTCTGGCCCTAACTGTACATGGTGTCTAAAAATGTGGCCATTCAGTGTATGTTTTATACTTGATGGAGATGACAGGATAAAGCTGATCATAGACATTAGATGTCTGGATCTTCTCACAATGTTCTGGTTATGGAGACGCTGGTTACAATTAGGAGCTGACAGGTTGGATTATACAGGAGACCTGCAGATATGTGATATCTACCGCTGTCATTGTTGATCGTCATGTTCATTTATGATCTTTTCTCTTCTACATCCTCTCACACGACTTCTCCATCTGTGACTTCTACACTATTTCTTTCAGGATGACGATCTGCCCCATATTAATACTACAGAGACATATGTGAGGGGTGATGAGTGGTGTAAAGAGGAGATTCCTACAGATAACAGCACAGGTGAGTAGTGACCACTAAATGTAGACAAGTCACAGATTCTTCTCAGTCTCTGGCTTTTAGAATAATTTGTTGATTGTTTTAGGGTTTGTTCACAGTTTTTTCACGTGTTTTTTTGACTAAAGATTAAGCGCCTAAATAAAAATGGTTTTTCTACACAATTTTGTATGGTCATCTCTGTGAAAGATTCACTTCTTTATTCACTGTCCCATCTGGAAAAGACGCTTTGCTCAGTGGATGTCTCTGTAAGGCTGGCTTCAGACTTGCGGACCCTCCGCAGTGTCCTGCGGAGGAGATCCGCAAGCTGAATGCAGCCCCCATCTTTATAATGGGAACGCACGGTCATGCGCAGGTTTGCGCATGACCGTGCGTTCCCATTCACTGCAATATGTGATTTATATGCAGGCGGATGCCCGCGCACAAATCACACACAATCACACACTCTCGTCCGCACCAGGAACGCGACCATGACCGTACGTTCCCATTATAAAGATAGGGGCTGCGTTCAGCTTGCGGATCTCCTCCGCAGGACGCTGCGGAGGGACTGCAAGTCTGAAGCCAGACTGAAGGTACCTTTACACGCCGCTACAACAGGGTGGAAACAACCGAGTTTATGAGACAAATGTATCTTGCACCGTCAACTCAACCCGAGGTAGCGGCGTGTAAAGTAGCTTGTTGCCACCCGTCACTTGCGGCACCTGTTTTAGAGCAGTGCTCTAAAACAGGTTGATTTCAACCCGATGGTAGTGCGTCTAAATACGGTAGGGTAAGGTTTTTTCGCCACCTAGATAACTCCCCGGGGCGTGACACAGCCTCCGGGATACCACCCCCTTTCAGCGATCATTGGTGGAAGCTCCTGCGTTGCGATTGGTTGTCGCTGCATAGGGCGGCATATTTCATGAGCTGACCAGTCACACTACACAATTGCTCGAGCGTCATGTATTAGCCAGCCTTCCTGCGCTGGCTGGCCAATCATGATGCTATTGCTTTGTCCTATCAGCGTACGAACGTCTCGTAATCCACAACTCTGGCACGCCTATGTGTTGTCCCTGCTGCCCCAGGTCCTCCCATATTAGCTTCTGTAGCGGCGTGTAAATGAGGGAAGGTGCTCTACAGAAGGTAATTTGTGGCACCCGGCGGTGCCTCCAGAGATAGATTAAACCTTCTGTAGAGCACCTTGTAGCGGCGTGTAAAGGCGGTATCGGGTACCGTTTGTAACCGTTGGTGCGTGCTCGTGCATGTGAAGCACCCGGTTGTTTCCACCCTGTTGTAGCGGCGTGTAAAGGTACCTTTAATCTACGGTACTTTTGAGTCTTGTCAGTTTTTTGGCTTTAAATTCAAAGACTCCTGATACCTAAGGCGGAGACATTAGTAGCCATCACCCGCGCGGTTATGCACAAAGAGAATGTTCTCAGCCTAAAAGTTTCAGTAGCACTCTTCTTTACAAATGATTTTAGTGGGAATTTATTTGAACTTTTCAGATTTTTAGAATAATAAAAAAAACAAAACGTTATCATGCAAAACTTTGTTTTCCATTCTACAAAAAAACATAGATGAACCCCAATAATAATAATCAATCAGTACACTCTGCTTTCTTTGGTGTCAGGTTTGTGCAACTAATCAGCTTTGGATATAAATTCCAGTTGACTGTCCGCCAAAAAAAATTTCTGTTTTCAGCCAAGTTATGAAAAAAATCTTTCAGCATTTAGATGCCAACCATTTGTCATTTGAGTGCTGTATTTTCTTCACTGCCCAGTTGACGTCAAATATATATGGCTTTTTTTTTCAAATATATATATTGTGAGGCTACGCTTGCTGGATCTAGTAGGGGTGTACTTACTTGGCAGCGATATTCAAACGCACACCACCAGTCTCCACATTTAAATAAGTCAATTTCCGGTTTATTAACTTACATAAACTGTGTTGTGCAAAATAAACATACGCCGACCTTTGGCATTATAAAACGAAACAGTTAATCTCAATAGCGGGGTACACCCACACTGTATTTGGGTACCTCCGCTGTTGCAGTAACGCAGTGGAGGTATTGCACTGTCCAGACACTGGCCACAGTCAGTATACAACCTACTGACTCTGATGTTACCTTTTCCAGGTGAATGGCTGCTCCATACACTGTCTCCTGACAGTTTAGATATCTGGGACATCTGCCGTTACACGGCACGACGATTTTGTGGGAGCGCGGTCGTTTCCGACATCATATCAACATCACTGGTGAGATGTCACACGTCTAGATATCGTGGACGACTCACCAACGATGTAGTGAGCAGGGATCGTTTGCACAACCCTGCGAATGATACCTGCTCATTGCTGTGAATGGGCGAAGTCGTAAACGACATCGTTATCGAGGTGTCACACACAACGATATAGCAGGTTGGCTGATTGCTGATCGTGTGATTTGAGAACAGTTCTCAAATCTGCGATCCCCGATCCAACGATTTATCGTTACAACATCGCAGAGTCACACGCAATGAGGTGGTAACGATGTCGCTTGAATGACTTCAAACCCATGACGTTTAAGCGACATCGTTAACGATGTCATGTCATGTAACGGGGCCTTAACTGAAACCATCAACCAGGATGTGTCATCAGCTTCAGACTGACTCCTGTCAGTCCAGGTTCCCAGTAGGATGATAGCTTTCCAGCCTCCGAGCCCCTGCACTCTGCAGCCACACCATGTGCCCAAACAGGAAGTCAGCAGCATGTCAACAGCTGATCACAGTCTGTGAAGGGAGGCCGAGGATGACTGACAGATTTTTTTCCAGCCAAGTAGTGTGAGGGTGAGGTTATGGTAAACAACTATAGAAAGCAGAAAGGTTAGGGGGAAGCTTGTCTTGTGCTGTACTTGTTCATGGGTAGTGCTAGAGAAACTGGGACAATGCTGCTCATTCTTTGAAGATCCTACATTCCTAAATTTGTGATGGAAGCCAATGTTTCCGTTGGCTTCAATCATGGATAAACTAGAAAGGACGTGTTGTCTTTACTTGAGTTGTCTGACTAGTTTCATTAATAAAAAAATCTTTTGCTTAAAATTCATAACTTATTCGTACATAATCATACACATTTTTGCATGTTCCCTCTTCTGTGCTAGATTGCATGTCACTTGCAGGCAGGTTAGAAGGCGTAGACCACCTAATAACACTGACTTACAGTCAGTCTTTGAATCTCCACTGAACATATAAGTGGTAACGATTGGTGGCAGATGAAGTGAAAAATGAATGGATGGAGAAGACGCCTTCAAAAGACAAGTGAAAAACTGAAAGCACTACGTGATTGCCAAACATCCTAATCTATTAGTCTTTACTTTGTTGTCTAATGTCTTAGTTGATTATTGAATAACAAATTGTAGGTTAATATTATTAAAGGGGACCTGTCACCACCCCCTTCCCCCATGGATTAGAATCTAAGTCCAGCACTGAATGTATGGTTAAAACTGAATGGTTTCTCCCCCATTTGAGCAATCTCATGTTGAGCAGGTCTTGCTTGACTTTTGTTTTGCATGACTTGACTTTTGTCCTCTCATTTTCCCGCCCTTCTCCATTACACAACACGGAGCAGGGAGGGGAAATGAGAGGATGTCATAGCAGGAGGCGGGGTATGTACCACAACCTCGCTCTGCGCGTCCTTGTGGTGTTGACGCAAGCGAGGTTGAGGTGCATGCCCCACCTCCCGCTATGACGTACTCTCATTTCCCCGCCCTGCTCCATAGCACAACACAGAGCAGGGCGGGGAAAAAAGAGGATGTCATAGCAGGAGGCTGGGCATGCACCTCAACCTCGCTCTGCGCTTGCGTCAACACCACAAGGACGCGCAGAGCGAGGAGGACATGACGGGAACAAGCGAAGCAGCGAGGACATGGGTGGCACAGAGGCGCAGGGGGGCGTGAAATGACCCCATAGACGAGGTGACTGAATCACAAGGGCCTGCCTCCATAGATTTTTACTGTAAGCTTTTATAAGCCTCTATATCGGGGTAGCAGCCCCACAGAGCCATGGGGGACCCTTGCCTGAATGCAGCATACATGCTGCATTCAGTGCTGGACTTAGATTCACATCCATGGGGGGGATGACGGGTCCTCTTTAAATATGTCATCTTATTAAAAAGTAATAAAATCAGTTTTGTTCTTGGCAGATAACTGTACCAAGAGTTCAGACGGACATCTGCTATTTTGTGATTTTGAAGCAGATGGTCATGGAATCAAACAAGATTTATGTGAAGAAAGTGCTATTATGTCAGATATTCCTCCAACCCCTTTCAGAAAAGGTCTATCATCTCACTTTTTTCAACCAATCCCATCTTCAACTACATCAGCGAACAATATGCAAAACAAAAGTCAAGCAAGACCTGCTCAACATGAGATTGGTCAAATGGAGGAGAAACCATTTTCATGTTCAGATTTTGGGAGATATACCAGTATTAAATCAAGATATGATACACATCAGAGAAGTAACACATGGAACAAGGAATTTTTATGTTCAGAATGTGGTAAATTGTTTACAGAGAAAGCAAATCTAGTTATACATCAAAGGATTCACACAGGGGAGAAGCCATTTTCGTGCTCACAGTGTGGGAAATGTTTTTATCAGAAGTCAGATCTGGCTAAACACCAGAGAACTCACACAGGAGAGAAGCCATTTCCATGTTCAGTTTGTGGGAAATGTTTTAATGAGACATCAAATCTTGCTAGACATCAGAGAACTCACACAGGGGAAAAGCCATATTCGTGTTCAGAATGTGGGAAACGTTTTAATGAAAAATCAAATCTTGTTAGACATCAGAGAATTCACACAGGGGAGAAGCCATTTTCATGTTCAGAGTGTGGGAAATGTTTTATTGAGAAATCACGTCTTATCACACACCATAGAACTCATACAGGAAAGTAGCTAGCTACCGTAATTAATATTTTTATTTTTTATTTGTTTTCCTGTGCAAGAAAAATTATCATTTATACTAAACTCATGTTGAAAAAAGAAATGGGAAACAATTGAAATCACTAAATTACATTAGACAATATGTACAATTAACAATCAGCATTAGCTATTGAAAAGCAGTTAGTATGGAAATTGTACACCTATATGAATATAAATTATTTAAAATGTATATATTGTATAACTGCAGTTTAAAATGGACAGCTGGTGACATTTTCTTACATCCTATTCGATATCTGTCTTGGAGAGACTGTACTATACAGAACAGTTCCAGAGGCAAGCATTCAAATCTCAGCTTGTGTCATCTAATCAACAGTGTTATTGGATAATTGGTTGAGACTAGTGGTGTAATTATGAGGTTACAAAGCAAAAGTCTGACTTAGGAACACCCTGAAACACTTTACCCCAAGCACCATTAATAAATAATTATTAGGCAGGATTACGGAAGAGCATACTTCCCAAATGTTAAAGACGGGAACGAAGGAAATGTTTTGTGTTTATGCACACTGAAATAGTCATCTTAGTTATGGCCCTTAGTGTCCTCTGTAGTGATGAGCGAGCACCACCAAACTCAGGTGCTCGGTACTTGTAACGAACAGGTGGATGCTTGGATGGGCGTAACTCGAATACCAAGTATAAAAGAAATCAATGGGGAACTTGAGCATTTTTCCAGAACATCTTTCATGATGATAGTTGAATTCCCCATTGACTTCCATTATAGAGTCGTGCCCATCTGAGCACCTAAGGATGGTAGTACTCACTCAACACTATTCCTGTCTGCTTGTCATGCCCCATGCTGCAGGGCTGACCTCTCCCATCACGCTGTTCCGCTCAGTCTGCTTTCCCTCCTGTTCCCACCATGCTTACTTGCCCTGCCGGCAATCAGGTGCCGCCTTCCTGCACTCCGTCTACCTCCTTCTCCGTCCAAGGTCTGTATTCTTCCTGTAGAGCCTCCGGGAGCACACTTAGGTCACGCGCACTGCCCCTTCACTCCTCTTAAAGGGTTAGTTCACCTGTTGTTATTATTACCTCAATTTCACCCCTCAGCCTATCACTGCGTGACTACCTGTATTTAAGGCACCTTTTCCTTAAGGGAGGTGCCTGAGCAACGTTGCATGTCACTATGAGAACAGATAAAGGACTACACATGGACATCATACTGTAGGTGGGCAAATTAGTCTAGAGCGACACTTGTCCTTGGGAAAATTGTGTTCAATGCAATAAGTGAAATTTTATTTATTACATGAGGTCTAAATACTACACTGATGTGTTAAAAGGAGTAAAATCGATATCAAAGGATAAAGAGCAAGGAGGGAAAAGAGACACGTACCAAGAGGAGAGTATAATTAAATGCTGTGGGTGTCTATTTACTCTTGTTTGTGAAAAGGTGCCGAAGTTAGTTCAGGAATGAGATCGGTTTAGTCAGGGACCAGCCCTTTCAATAATCTGCCCCTCCGCAAGGGCAACTGGAAGAGTTGGGGTACAGCACTAGAAAATGGCGCCTCTAATGAATGCGCTATTTCCTGGGGTGGCTATGGTTTGCAATTCGCATCGTGGGGGGCCACAACGTTTGGGTCTCTCCACGCTGAGGATTCTAGCCCCCCAACTGCCAAGTTGTACCTGGCTGGCAACCAAAAATACAGCGAACCCCCCTTTTTTTTTTGTTATAGACCTAATTTCAGAAATAAAAATGACTTGGGGCTCCACCATATTTTTGGTCCAGCCAGGTACAACTTGGCACCTACAGACTGCCACCCACCCCCAGCTGCTTCGTTGTACCTGTCTGGCAACCAAAAATACAGTGAAGCCCATTTTTTTTTTTATAGACCTTATTTGAGAAAAAAAAACATGTGGGGCTCCGCCATATTTTTAATCCAGCCAGGTACAACTAGGCAGCTGGGGGCTTGAATCCTTAGCATGGCGAGGCCCAAGCGTTCTGCGCCCCCCATGCTGAGAATTGCAGCCCGCAGCCACCTCAGAAAATGGCGCATTCATTGAAACGCCATTTTCTGGTGCTGTACCCAGACTCTTCCAGTTGCTGTGGTTCCAGTGACAAACTGGGTAATAAAGGGGTTAATACCAGCTTATTTATTGGCAGCTGGCACTAAGACCGAGATTCATAATCTCGGGCTAGTGTTAGACCCAGCCATTAGGAATCTCTAGTAAATAGTAAGAAAATACTCCACACAGAAAAAAATCTTATTAGAAGAAAGAAACAAAATTCAGACTCCCATCTTTATTATTATTATTATCCGACGTAGTCCAAAAGATGGTCCCACGACACTTGATCGCCTCTGCTACATCCAGAGACTGCAGCAAGGGATCAAGTGTCCTCTTGCTGCAGACTCTGGTGTCATAGTAATGGTGCAATGTATGGCAGATCATTTCCATACAGTGCAGCATCATTGACACCAGAGACTACAACAACGGATCAAGTGTCCTCTTGTTGTAGTCTCTGGGGTCACGGTGATGATGCACTGTATGGCAGATCATTGCCATACAGTGCACCATCACCTGTACTCCAGAGACTACAACATGAGGACACTTGATCCCTTTTTGTAGTCTCTTATGTTAGTAATGATCTGCCATACAGTGCACTATCATCGTGACCCCACAGACTACAACAAGGGATCAAGTGTCCTCTTGTTGTAGTCTGTGGGGTCACTGTGATGATGCACTGTATGGCAGATCATTGCCATACAGTGAGTGCACTATGACTCTGACCCCAGAGACTACAACAGGGGATCAAGTGTCCTCTGTTGTAGTCCGTGTGGTCACAGTGATGATGCACTGTATGGCAATGATCTGACATACAGTGCATCATCACCATGAGCCCACAGACTACAACAAGAGGACACTTGATCCCTTGTTGTAGTCTTTGGGGTCAGAGTCATGGTGCACTGTCACGAGGACTTAAGTCAGGACCTGCAGCCATCTGGCGCCCCCTTATCCTGCTGGTCAAAGCCGGTATTGCCAGAGATATATTAGGACAGCTGGGCTCCTTTCTTATGTCGTATACTGCAGAACATGATGTGACGGGATGTATATATACCACCAGTTCCTGCCAGGAACGTATATATACCTCGATCCTGTCACTCTCAGACCCACAATATCACATAAAAGGTTATGCTGCCACCACCAATCTCTTTCAGGTGGATCGGTGCCCTGTTTGGTAATGTGAAAAACAGCGGGGAGGACGTGGTGAGCACGCTCCTAGAACAAGAAGAACGAAACTTGTAAAGTATAATATTTTACTCCCAAAAGTTGGCAGTGTTTACAAAAAGATATACAAGATCTTACAAAAGAGACAATTTACATATATGCATAAAATGGTTAACATAAAAGGAATTAAAATAAAGATTAAAACCTGCGCCACTCAGTGACCGTCACAGATTTCAGGGGGGAAGGCACCCTGGAGATGGGCTATAATTCTGACCTCGCAGCATAGTGTTGCTGCGTCCTTCATTTAAGCTGGAATGAAGCCAAAATGGTCACCTTGGTTTTAAGTAATAAGGCAGAAAAGTAGGAAACCCCCACATTGTTTCACCCCCCTGGTGGGCTGATTCTCTGAGATCCACCTCTTTCATACTTCTAAAAACTCCTCCATGGGTACATCATGTTTACCGTCCCTAATTTTCACGAAGATTGATATGAAATATGATATATCTATGATGTTCAGAAGGTCAGAACTAATTTCTTAGGTTTCTGATTGTTTCACGGATCTCTAAGCGGTACCATTGGATTGGTAAAACTGTCAGTAAAAAAACCATATTATTTAGGTGTGTGTGGTATGAACGTGTCCTATTAAATTTGACGTTAAAGTTGATGACTGACAGGACCTGTGGTGATGTCAGAGGGGGCGTTCCCAGCGCTGATTGGCTGTTCGCGGTCATGTGATATGTATCACATGACCGCGAGTGCCCGGGAACGCCCCTCTGACATCACCACAGGTCCTGTCAGTACACCTCTCACTTAGAACCGGAGACCGGACAGCGGGAGAAGGCACCGGACAGCGGGAGAAGGCGTCGGACAGGTGAAGTATTCATTCTTTTTTATTTTTCATTCACTTGCTTTTGTTTAATTTAGATTTCACAGTGTATATTAAAACACTGTGAAATCTAATGGGCGGCCACAGCTGTCAAAGAGGGGAGGAGGAAGCAGGATTCTTCCTCCCCTCTGGGAGAATACGCAGGAGCAGCTGCGTAAACAATTGACATATCAATTGTTTACGGAGCTGCGCTTTCTCCCGGAAAACACAGTGCGTATTTTTGCGCAATGTGTGCACTGCAAAGTGAATTTCACATTCACTTTGCTGGCAGACAAAATGCACATTGCGTATTTTGAAAAGCGCGCGTAAAAAAGCGCAGCAAAATACGCAATGTGTGAATGCAGCCTAAAACCGACAAAATTACATCTTTTCTTGACATGCACTAATGATCTGCCGTACCATGCACCATGATTCCACCCATCCATCCATTCCACCCACCCATTCATCCCATCCACCCATCCATCCCATCCATCCTCCTGGCAGCCCGGTGACCGGTGTTCTGCAGCTCCTCAGCTGGCAGCAGAACAGGTGGCGGCATGGAACGGAGGTTTATGGGGGCAGCGGGGGAGCACAGGACATGGAGGGGGGCCGGAGAAAGAGCGGGAGGGGAAAGGGGGGTGAGGAGGGGAGGTGAGGAGGAAGGAGCTGGGAGGATGGATAGATCTGGAGCAGCGGTGGCGGGCAGCAGGTGCAGGGTGGCTGTGGAGCAGCTCTGATGGGAGTGATCATCCCATCAGATTGCTTCCATCAGAGCTGGAGGGGGCTGTTAACTGCCAAGCACCACGATCCTGGGGGCCGGGCAGGGAATCCACCCCCTGACCTCAAGCCTGGGGGCCCGATGGCGGTTACCTTGGCAACAGTGCCACGGTAACCCTCATGGGTTGGGAAGTCACCGACTTTCATGACGTTTGTGTAACGTCATGGGTCGGGAAGGGGTAAATCGGAATACGCTCGGGGGATGAATAATGAACTGCATTCAGCACTCGTGACGGGCACTATGAATTGATTGATTGATGCCTTTGGGTCTTAGTAACTCCCCGGCAGTATTCCAGGAGTTCGTTAATGACATTTTCCGTGACCTTCTCTATTCCTGTGTCGTGGCATATCTGGATGATATCCTGGTGTTCTCGCCTGACCTGCCTACTATTGGAGAAATGTTTGTCTTGTTCTTCAGAGGCTAGGAGAGAATAGTCTTTATGCTAAATACGAGAAATGCCTCTTTCAACAAAGATCTTTGTTCTTTCTGGTGACATTATCTCCGATTTAGAACTCAAGATGAATCCAGTGAAGGTTTCTGTTGTCTTCAATGGCCCCATGTAGTCTGCATCAAAGCCATTTCTTGGGGTCATTAACTATTACCGTCTGTTCATTTCACACTTTTCTGCTCTTGTCCAGCCCATTATCTCCCTAACCTGCAAAGGGGCTAACCCCAAGAATTTTACCCCTGAACCTGAAGCGTCCTTTCAAGCCCTCAAGCAGGCATTCTCTGCTCCCGCTCTGCGTAAGCCAGAGATTAACAAACAATTATTCCTCAATGTAGATGCTTCCTCCTCCAGAGCTGGGACTGTGCTAACTCAGAAACTTGCCTCCGGCAAAATGGTAGCTTGCGGTTTCTTCTCCAAAGCCTTCTCAGCCAGTGAACTCAACTAGTAAGATGTCCCAACTGTCATTTGCCCACAAATATTTTACCTCTACTATACCCTGTACATGATCAGTATTATTCTTCCCACACATATAATCAAGCACACTCAGTCCCCCCTACAGTATGTTGAGCCTATAATGCTCTCAATACAGTATGAAGCCACTAAGGTGCCCCAATGCAGTATTGTTACACCTGTCTCCTACTCTACTACGACCTTTGTCACTAGGCAGTACCTCACTTGCACTGTGGGTCACGCTGGGGAATGCAGGCCCAGGCAGGGAATTTATTTCTCACTGCAGAGTGATGATTATCAGTTCTATTCAGTTCTCCTACTCTGAACTTTTGTTGACATGCTGAACTTCTCAGCATGTGACTTAGGGTGTGCCTGCAAGGGTTCATTTATCTTCTCGCACTAAACCTCTGTTCTAGTCTGTAAAGTGAGCATAAAGTACTTTGACACAGTTCACACACCCCATCTACACAACACACTGCCACCACCCATCAAACACACAGGGTGATGAGTCCCTGAAATATTCTACTGTCTTTCAATCATCAGGGTCACACAGGCTCTGTACGGCTATGGATTCTTTAGAGCATACAAGGATCATCTTATTAAAGTTTTAAGCTTTAATATAAAAGTTACAGTGTTTACAGACAAAAGATTTAATTAAAAAGGACTCAAATATGCAAAACAGTTATAAAATAAAATGGGAGAAATACAGGAATACCTAACTTTCAATTTAAAATTCTTCTGTACCCTTGGGGGAAGGATAAATTAAATATGGATCACAATCAGAATTGACTGATCCCAGCTTTGAACAACGTTTTGTCCGCCCAGCTTTTATATATTTTAGCCTTGGTTCAGATTACCAGGACAGCCTTTAATTTTAATATTCTAATACCAAGTCTGTGTCTGGACCATGGCTAATTTAGTAATGAATACACTACATTTTAAATGTATTGAAAACCTCCACCTTTCCTATAATTAATAGAGAATGACAGACTGCCACTAGGCACCATTTGGTTTCATTATTTGAAGTTTACATAGGTGTTCTGGAGACCCCTTCGTTTTTAGCTCCTGTAATCAGGATAAGTACAGGTTATGCCCTTTTATGTAGAGATGCAGCCTGTGAACAAATGTTAAGTTACTGCTGTTGTTATACATTCCCCTACAAACACATTTTTTTCTCTACACTGACTTTGGGTTGTATTCCTGACAATCCAACTGTCTCAGGATTTTATCTCTGACCTTAAAGAGGACCTGTCACCCCCCTGGTGCTTTCCAAACTGAAAGCACCACTGAATGCAGCATTTCCCTCAAGTCTGCTAAGCAGAGTGGATTGTGCAAAGCTCTATTGTTGCCTGCGAGCCTTTCAAATACAGTGCACCATTACTAGTATGATGCAGACATTGTTCACCTATACAATATTAAACCCCTACAGTGCACTCTAATTCAGTGTAAGACCACCATTGTGCTCCCTAATATAGGGCAATGTGCTCCCAATATTATTTATTTATATAGCGCCATTGGATTTCATGGCGCTTTACATATGGAAAATGTAAACTAGGACAAGTACAATATGTATGGACAGTCAAGTCATAAAGGTACAGGAGGGTAGAGGACCCTGTCCACGAGGGCTCACAGTCTGCGAGGGACGGGTGGGGATACAGTAGGAGAGGGTAGTGCCGATCGTGAGACGGTTCAGTGGACAGGGTCTCATTGCAGGTTGTAGGCTTGTTGTAAGAGGCGGATCTTCAGGTTTCTTTTGAAGGTTCCCAGGGTAGGCAAGTGCCTGATGTGTTGGGGAAGAGAGTTTCAGAGTATAGCGGATGCACGGGAGAAATCTTATATGCGGTTGTGAGAGGAGGAAATGAGAGGAGAGTAGAGAAGGAGCTCTTGAAAGAATTGCAGGTTGCGTGAGAGTAGGTATCAGGAGACCATGTCAGAGATGTGTGGAAGGGACATGTTGTGGATGGCTTTGTATGTCATGGTTAGGGTTTTGAAGCGGGATCTCTGAGAAGCGGGGAGCCAGTGAAGGGCTTGGCAGAGACCGGGGAGTAGCAATGAGACAGGTGGATTAGTCGGGCAGCAGAGTTTAGGATAGATTGTAGAGGTGCAAGGGAGGTAGCGGGGAGGCCGGTTAGAAGGAGGTTGCAGTAGTCAAGGTGGGAGACGATGAGAACATGAGCGAGTGTTTTAGCAGTGTCATAGTCAAGGAAAGTGTGGATCCGGAATATGTTTTTAAGCTGGAGTTGGCAGGAGGTGGCGAGGGCTTCAGTGTGAGGCTTGAACGAGAGGGCAGAGTCGAGGATTACCCCTAGACACTTGGCATGGGAGACCGGGGAGAGTGAGCAGTCGTTGACAATGATGAATAGGTCTGGTAGTGGGGAGAGCGACATACGGGAAAGACGATGAACTCAGTTTTGTCCATGTTCAGTTTGAGAAAGCGAGCAGAGAAGGAGGAGATGGCAGCAGGCATTGTGGAATTTTGGATAGTAGGGAGGTGATGTTAGGCCCGGATAGGTAGATCTGGGTGTCGTCAGCGTAGAGATGATACTGAAGGCCATGGGACTCAATGAGTTGTCCTAGGCCGTGGGTGTGGATGGAGAAGAGTAGGGGTCCCAGAACCAAGCCTTGGGGAACACCGACAGATAGGGGGTAGGGCAAAGAGGAGGTGTGGGAGTGGGTGACGCTGAAGGTCCGGTCTGTTAAATATGAGCAGATCCAGAAGAGGGCTAGGTCAGTGATGCCAAGAAATTCCAGAATCTGTAGTAGGAGGGAATGGTCTACGGTGTCGAAAGCGGCGGATAGGTCGAGAAGGAGGACAGAGTAGTGTCGCTTGCTCTTGGCGGTCAGTAGGTCGGTGCTGATTTTGGTTAGAGCTGTTTGGGTGGAGTGATGGGATCGGAAGCCGGATTGTAGGCAATCAAAGAGGAAGCAGGAGGAGAGGTGGGAGGACAGTTCAGAAATGGATGTGTTCAAGTAGTTTTGATGCGAAGGGGAGAAGAGATATGGGGCGATAGTTAGAAACAGATGTTGGGTCGATGGAGGGTTTTTGAGGACGGGTGTGATCAAGGACTGTTTGAAGGATGAGGGGTAGATGCTGATAGTGAGTGATGAGGTGGGTTAGGGCAAGGATGAAGACTGTGGTGAGGTGCGGGATGAGTTAGAAGGGGAGTGGGTCGAGGGCACAGGTGGTGAGGTGTGACCGTGACAGAAGGGAGGAGAGTTGATCCTCTGTCATGGTGGAAAAGCTTCCTTTGGACGAACAGGGCTGGTTATCATCATTGCTCCTACCATGCCGGAACTCTGGAGCCATGGCTAAACAGTGAAGCAACAAATAGACCGTTCCCTGTTACATCACTGTATCCGATTTTATCTGCTTAAACTTAGGGAAGTGGAACAAATTTTGACATTTTAAATTCAAGAAGTTATGTTTGATACACAGATTCACTGAAATAGGAAATAAAATCAGAAAAAGCTCACCAAAAAATTGCCAGGTAAATATCCATTGCATCTAGCAGTAGGCTGCCAGCTCCTCTGAGAGGCAACACAGGTGTCTGTGTACCGGTGCGCAATTACTTCCTCTTGCTGTAGAGCAGCGGTCTCAAACACGTGGCTCCTGAGGCTGCTTTCTGCAGTCCACAGGCACAGTAGACTCATTGGTGATCGCATCCTGGTCTATAGTGGCGCCGATGTCCGCACTTTACTTAAGATGCACATTTACCGGTGCCGCATCAATCTCTGCTTAGCTTCAGCTATACCTATGTCAACTGATGTCAGCTGGCGGCCTTTGATTGGTTAGCTACTCACTGCAAGATAGGGCATTGCTACAAGAAGGGGCATTACTACAAGAAGTGGATAAGGATAGGGAATTACTATAAGTTGGGGTATTTGCAAGATAGGGCTTTACACTATAAGTTGGGGTATTATTGCAAGATAGGGCATTACACTATAAGTTGGGGTATTATTGCAAGATAGGGCATTACTAAAAGAAGGGGCTAATGATGGGGAATTACTGCAAGATGGGGCATTACTACAAGAGGAAGAGCAAGAAGGGTCATTACTACAAGAACAGGATTATGAAGGGGCATTACTACAAGATGGGGCATTACTACAAGAAAGGGATAAGGATAAGGAATTAATACAATATGGGGCATTTCTACAAGATGGGTTATTACTGCAAGATGGGGCATCACTAAAAGAAGGGGATAACGATGGGGCATTACTGCAAGAAGGAAAGTAGGATGGGGCATTACTACAAGAAGGGGAGTAAGATGGAGTATAACTACAAGATGTTGGCAAAAATTACTGTATGGGGCTAATTGTAAGACAACTAGCGAAAGATGTTCAAAAAATTGATCAAAAGGTGTATTGATTGCCAAGAGCGTGCCTCCCCCCAGTTTAGTTTTATTCTAAGTGCGGCCCACATTCTGAATTTGAGGCCCCTGATGTAATGCATTCTATAGTCTGACTGCTCTAACTGTAAATAATCCTTCCCCATTTAACTAACTATCCTCCAGACATAAGATTGCCCCTCCTATGTAAAGTATTTGGAAGGATTAATTCACAGATTTATATGTATATTAGATTTTTTGAGACATCTTTTTCTCACCTAAACAAGTACCAGTGGATTACATATTCTAGATGTGTCTTTACAAGTGATTTATCGAGAAGTAACAATTGAATCTCTCTTTTTATATACCCATTTGCTTTTGCAGCTGCTACCTGATATTGAGTACTGCTGGTGAGCGAACACAAATTCTTCTAGTCTGTAATTCTTAGTCCATTTCCATGAATTGTATATGCACCATTACAATTACAGCAACCATGATATATTACTTTACAATCTGTATGAAGCAGTGCTGTTTGGGGCCTAAATATGACTGAAGCAATCCTCTCTGACTGCTATGAGTTTGTAATGTGCATGTAGCAGAGCTGTGTGTGTAACATATAAAAGTAGGGTCACAAAAACCAGCCCTTGTTTGGTTTGTACAGAATAATTGAAAAGTGAGCATAAATCATACCTCCGACCGCACAGCTTCACAATACGCTGCCATCATTAATCAGACACACAGGGTGATGAGTCCCTGAACTAATATTGTCAGCCAACCAACAGGATCACGCACTTCCTAGGGCAGGATCTGTGGTGCTGGGGGTGGTGGCCGTCTCCCCCATCTCCCCTGTGTACTATGATGTCATAACACCCCACTATGATGTAATTATATTCCACTGTGATGTCATAATTCACCTCTAATATGTCGTAATACCTCATTGGGATGTCAAAATACCCCACTATGATGTCATAATACCCCATTGTGATGTCATAACACCCTATTGTGATACGGAGACAACCGGACACAGGAGGTGATGAAGGACGCCACAAGTCAATTATATAATTAGATGAGGTAATTAATGGTTGTCTGCAATATGAAATGTAATGCTTCCTTCACTATTTCTATACACAATGCTGACCAGCTCTCCTTCAGCTCCATAGATTTGAAGGTAATATCTTACCATTGAAAGAATAAAGAAGAATATAACAAACACAAGGATAAAGATTTTAAAAGTAGATATTTATTAACGATTGGTAAAAGTTTAACAGGGGTTGTGGAGTGCTTCTCTTCACCACCAGATCTGATATCGGTCATGGGCAGACACTGCTTTGACTAATCTGGACTGTAAGTGGAGCAAACATCTGGTGCCTAGCTGGTCTAATCTGATTAATAGGTAATTGTTATAATTTGATGTAAACAGCTGAACATCAGATGATTGACAGCTGTCCTGATTGTGTATAGCAGTCTCTCTCCATGACTGATGTCAAAATGGATGAAGGAGATGGGACACTGTAAAACATTTTAATACGCAATTATGATATGAAGTATTCAGTGTACAAGGTTGACCCAGTGCCAGTTGCAGGACCATTTAGGGCATTATAATTATAATGAGTCTAGTAAGCAATCTTCCAGTTTTCCCAGGAATTGTGAGAAGCTATTCTGTCCGCATGAACAATTATTCTTGCAGAACAATTTCAACATCTACTGAAATCTGTTACGACAAACTGCTGCTTCTGAAGGCCCTAGTAGGTCCAGCGCTCTTTCCTGTAGGATGGCTGTAATAGATGTGTTGCTTAGTTTCTGGTTATTGTTTATATTTCTTAAACATGTAATGCGGCTTTCCTTTTCTATAATTTCATACGTGACTTAACTTTGTAATTTCTCCTTTGCCTCATTGGGGGACACAGGACCGTGGTTTAACTAACAGGTTCTTCCTCGGGCCCCATTTTTTGTAGACCTCATATAACCTACAATTATCTGACAACTGTAAAGCTTTCCACAAATATTTGCCAATCCTTTCCAGACCCTGCAGCTGGAGCTCTGGTTAACCGTGACATCAGCCAAGTCTCACAACACGTAGGCTAAAACACTGTGATTCGCAATGACACGAGTAGTTCAGCTACCGGTATCTCGAATCAATGAACCATGCACCCCTCGATTCCCCACTGTTGGGGACTCGGGTTAAAATTGCGTCCACACAAGGTCTACCTGGACTCAATCCCCAGATCTCAAAAAAGAAGCTGCCAATCTCATCACTATATCTATATTCGAGGGGTGCATGGTTCATAGATCCCAGATACCGGTAGGTGAACTACCCGTGTCATTGCGAATCACAGTGTTTTAGCCTGCGTGTTGAGACTTGGCTGACGTCACTGTTAACCAGAGCTCCAGCTGCAGGGTCTGGAAAGGATTGGCAAACATTCGTGGAAAGCTTTACAGTTGTCGGATAATTGTACGTTATATGGGCCTCAACTGAGGTCTCCAATAGTGGGGCCCAAGGAAGAACATGTTAGTTAAACCACGGTCCTGTGTCCCCCAATTGGAGGCTAAGAGAAAAGGATTTACGGTGAGTACACAAAAATCTCCTTTTCTCAATTGTATTTTATGATTTATAAAAAATCTAAAAAGAAAAATCTACTTCTCTGTGTGATTTTTCTGATGTTTAATAAGATGTGATTTGTAGGTAAACAGTTTACCACATTCTGAACATGAAAACGCTTTTCCTGCATGAGCTCTTTGATGCCCAATTAGAGATGAGTTTTCAACAAAACGTTTTCCACATATTTTACATGAATATGGCTTCTCTCCTGGGTGATGTCTCTGATGTCTGACTAAAGCAGATTTTTGGTTAAAACTTTTGCCACAGTCTGAACATGAAAATGGTTTCTCCCCAGTGTGAATTCTCTGATGTCTAACAAAATCAGATTTCTTGGGATAACATTTCCCCACAATCTGAACATATAAATGGCTTCTTCTCTACGTGACTTCCTTGACGCCTAACAGGAGCTGACCTCTGGTTATAATCTTTTCCACCTTCTGAATGTGAAATTGATTTTTGCCTTGTGTGAATTCGCCTATGTCTAGCAAAATCTGATGCTCGGAAAAAGCGTTTCCTACATACTAAACATAAATATGGCTTCTCTCCTGTGTGAGTTCTCAGATGCGCAACAAGCTCCGATGTCTCTTTAAAACTTTTCCCGCATTCTGAACATAAAAATGGCTTCTCCCCTGTGTGAATTCTCTGATGTTTAGCAAGATCAGATTTCTGAGAAAAAGATTTCCCACATTCTGAACATGAGTATGGCTTCTCCCCTGTGTGAATTCTTTGATGTGTAACAAGCTTTGATTTAACACTAAAACATTTCCCGCATTCTGAACATAAAAATGGCTTTTCCCCAGTATGAATTTTGTGATGTCTAAATAAACCTGATTTATAGCCAAAACATTTTCCACATTCTGAACATGAAAATGGTTTCTTCCCTTTGTGAACTCTCTTATGTGCATCAAGATAACATTTCCCTGTAAAACATTTGCCACATTCTGAACATAAAAATCTCTCCTCTGTTGTGTGAGTTTTTTGATGTTCAATGTCCATTCTGATATCGTTATTTTGCATAACAGTCTGAAAGCAGTCCGAAGATAGGACCTGTTCAATAGACTCTGATGATGGATTTTTGATGTAAACGGTTGGAGGCACATTTGAGATAGCGGCATGCTCTTCATTTATGTCTGATGCAACAACATGATCATCTGCTTTGAAATTTGAAAATATCAGATGTTCCTCTGAGCTCTCAATCCAGTCATCTGCCGACAAGAAAACTGATTTTAATATTTTCAATAACGTTCAAGAAAACTGACTTTATGATTTTCATTATATTTTCCTTAACATTGTAAGAATCATAATATGATACATTTTATAACATTTTTATGCAAATTACACAATCATTCAGTTATCTACTTCACCTATACTTTCAATGTTAAATACGTAAAGCACATAAAGGTTTTACAGATTAAATAGCAATATCCTGCTGAAGCTTTCCTTTAATAGAAAAACATGTTTTTATGTGGGTACCTTTTCAGACTTTTCCTTACAATAAAATCAAAGTAAAGAAAACTTTTTGCAATAAACCCTAAAGAATTCAACACTTAATTATGCCAAGGAGTGTTTGAATAGATTTTATAATTTCTCTGCATTTAGTGGTTTCTACTCACCTGGATAGTCATCTGTAGATATCTCCACTTTAATCCACTCATCATCACTCTCTGAAGTATTAATAAGGATCGGATCTTCATCCTGAAACAAATATTGCAAAAACTCACAGATGGAGAAGTTGTGAGAAGTTATTTCTAAGAAGAGAAAAGGTCATAAATTGATATGATGACCACAAATGACAGTGGTAGATATCACATATCTGCAGGTCTCCTGCATAATCCAACCTGTCACCTCCTAATTGTAACCAGCGTCTCCATAACCAGAACATTGTGAGAAGATCCAGACATCTAATGTCTATGATCAGCTTTATCCTGTCATCTCCACCAAGTATAAAGCATGCACTGAATGGCCACATTATTAGAGACACCATCTAGTAGCTTGTAAGACCTCTGTTGGATTTTTTCATATCCTTCCTGAAAAATACTTAACCGGCTGCTCTTGCATTGATGACCTCATTTTTGGATTCATTCCTTGTTGACGCAGACTGAAAACGATCCATGGAAAATTTAATCAATTCATTTTATGCTCCACACTGGAGTCAATGGGCTAATTCCATACATTAATGTGCCGATTCAGAAAGGGGAGGTGCTTCTAATAAATTGTCCTTTCAGTGTATAATAGTGGTGGATAAAACAAGACTCGGTACAAGACCTTCACAGCCGTCTACACATCATAGGGAGATTTTATAAGACCTTCTCTCCATCTACCTGATCATCCTGAGGAAGAACATCCTTCAGCATAGTTGTTCCTGAAGCATTAGGATTTTCTTTTGAACAGTCCTGAGGAAGAAGAGGACGGGGACATCTCTCTGGTGCTGTCCTCTCACTGGATAGATCTGGAGGAGACACATACAGGGACTGAATTCATTCTTTACATACAGATAATTATAGGCCGTGTGTATTTAGTCCTGTCTATTACCTGGTGATGTGAGGGGCTGGGGATCCTCCATCATGACTATGTCCTTGTACAGATCTTTGTGTCCTTCTAAATACTCCCACTCCTCCATGGAGAAATAGACGGCGACATCCTGACACCTTATAGGAACCTGACACATACAATGATACCATTGTCATCCCCCGATCTCTTCATAGCGTTACTGTATAATGTCCCAGCAGCATTCCCAGCAGTGTCACCTCTCCAGTCAGCAGCTCAATCATCTTGTAGGTGAGTTCTAGGATCTTCTGGTCATTGATGTCCTCATGTATCAGGGGGTGAGGTGGAGGCCCCGTGATTGGGCTCAGGGGTCTTCCCTCAGACACAGGGTCCTGACAGCACAGATCACTAGAGCTCTTCTTCACTACTGTGTAATCCTGGTTATGGAGAGACACATTAATAAATCTCCAGTCTCCAGACATTTCCAGAGTCCTCACCTCTCCAGTTCTGTCATCTGTTATTCTGTCCATAGATAAGAATGATGTCATGTGACATTGTCATCACAATCTCTCACCTCTCCAGTAACAAGGAAGAGGATCTCTAGGGTGAGGTGTAATATCCTCTCCGCCATCTTGTCCTTATCCATCCTTGATAGGTCAATCAGGAGAATTGTGTTCTATAGAAGATCTCCACTGAGAGGATCCGATATTGTAGGGACCTGAATGGGGAGAAGATGGAAAATGACAAAAAGATCCCATGTAATATTAGAATTAATAAAGATAATAACACATAGGAGGAGATATAATGTGTAGATGTTGTATTCTTTGTCTCTCTCTTTGTATAGACTCAAACATTTAATATCTTATGAAGACAGCATCTCCATGTGGTCAAAGTGACATCACACCTTCACATGAACATTATGGCTAATCACTGGTGACGGTGTTGATGACAGCATGTAGGTCACATGATCATTGTATACTCTGATGGAGCAGAAAAATCACATCACATACATACTGGTACCACTATGGCACCCAATATTGTCATTGCATCAATGTAAACAGAGGCTGCAGGGGAGCACGGTGGCATCAGCTCTATCTGTTATATTAGGGGTGCATCCTGGCGTGTTGCTCTTCATAAGGATTTTCCTACAACCCCTGGCAAAAATTATGGAATCACCGGGGTCGGAGGATGTTCATTCAGTTGTTTAATGTTGTAGAAAAAAAGCAGATCACAGACATGGCACAAAACTAAAGTCATTTCAAATGGCAACTTTATGGTTTTAAAAAACACTAAAAGAGATCAACATAAAAAATGTTGTAGTCAGTAAGGGTACTTTTTTTTCAGACCAAGCAGAGGGAAAATTATGGAATTACTCATTTCTGAGAAAAAAATTATGGAATTACCCTGTAAATTTTCATTCCCAAAACTAAAAACTGCATCAAATAAGATCTGCTGGTTAGTCTGCATCTAAAAAGGAGTGACCACACCTTGGAGAGCTGTTGCACCAAGTGAACTCCAAGACGAGAGATGTCAGTTGAAACAAAGGAGAGGATTGTCAAACTCTTTAAAGAGGGTAAATCAACACACAATGTTGCAAAAGATGTGGTTGTTCACAGTCAGCTGTGTCTAAAATCTGGTCCAAATACAAATAACATGGGAAGGTTGTTAAAGAGAAACATACTGGTAGACCAAGGAAGACATCAAAGCGTCAAGACCGGAAACTTAAAGCAATATGCCTCCAAAACAGGAAATGCACAACAAAACAAATGAGGAGCAAATGGGAGGAAACTGAAGTCAATGTCTGTGACCGAACTGTAAGAAACTGCCTAAAGGAAATGGGATATACATAGAGAAAAGCTAAACAAAAGCCATCATTAACACCTAAACAGAAAAACATAAGGTTACAATGCACTAAGGAAAAGCAATCGTGGACTGTTAATGACTGGATGAAAGTCATATTCAGTGATGAATCGCGAATCTGCATTGGGCAAGGTGATGGTGGTGGAACTTTTGTTTGGTGTTGTTCCAATGAGATTTATAAAAATGACTGCATGAAGAGAACATGCAAATTTCCACAGTCATTGATGATATGGGGCTGCATGTCAGGTAAAGGCACTGGGGAGATGGCTGTCATTACATCTTCAATAAATGCCCAAGTTTACATTGATATTGGTTAACATAGCTCAGGGCGGGGAAAGGTGGTGATGTCAGAGCAGGAGGCCGGCCGCCCCGCCTCCTGCAGTGACATCACCACTTATACCCATGCCTGGTTTGGTGACAGGTCCTCTTTAATAGACAGGTAGATAGATAGAAAGTTGGATACAGAGATAGTTGAATTAATAAACAGATAAAAAGATAGACAGTGGGATAGATAAATAGTTGGTTGATAAGACAGGTAGGTAGAGAGATAGTTGGATAATAGATAGATGAATGGATATACAGATAGATAGTTGGATAGAGATAGTTAATAGACACATTGATGAATAGATAGATATACACATAAATAGTTGGTTAATACTTTAGATAGATGACTAGATAGATATACTGATAGATAGTTGGATAGAGAGATAGTTGGATAATAGACAGATGAATAGGTATATAGATAGGTAGTTGGATAGATAGTTGGTTATAGACAGATGAATAGACAGACAGATACAGTATATTGCAGGATAATATATAGCTAGATGAATAGATATACAGATAGACAATTGGTTAATAGATGAATAGACAGTTGGATAGATAGATAGTTGGATAATGGAACAATAGATGGATAGACTGATAGATATATAGTTGGGTTATAGACAGATAGATGAATAGATAGGTATATAGATAGTTGGAGAGATAAATAGTTGGTTAAAAGACAGATAGATGAATAGATAGGTAGACAAATAGATAGTTGGATAGAGATAGTTGGATAATAGACAGACAGATAATGGGATAGATAGATAGATAGATAGATAGATAGATAGATAGATAAGCACAGAGAGTTTTTAAGGAAATAATTAGCATAAACCCTTTTTAAGGGAATAGAAAGGATTTCTCTCAACCTGGAATGTAATCATATGAACCCGGTACTGGGGCTGGAGACTGTAAAGACAGTGATGTGGCAGCCGCCGTCTGCTCTCCAGTGTGACATGAAGGAGGTAAAAGCAAATCAGAAAACCTATGAAAAGGTCTCATTTATTCACGATAATCACTCTAAACATTTTCTGTGATCATTTATACCTGTTTAAGAGTTTTTATCAACAAAGCGCTTTTAATACGACCCATAACTAACCCACATACGGCGACATCAGCGGAGATAACAGAAGAAACGTCCCTCAGTAAGAGAGAAATGTCACCAGCACTGAGGGGGTTAATGTACTGTGCCCTGTAATGGGGAATGTGCATCTACCTCCACCTGCCGTACAATGGATATATGGTCATGAACATTTGCCCTCAATCCTGTGTGGGAGGAGACCCCCTGACTCCTCGCCCCCATGTGACATCATCATCACAGGTCCTGTAAGCACAGAGCAGCCATATATCTAGTGTGTGGCTCTGCAGGTGGAGGTAGGCCTGGTTTTTAGACAAAGTTTGCCCCTCAATTCTGAAATTTCCTACCAAGAACACTGTCAGGATGTGCTCACATCTGGGTTTAAACTCGGCGAGTGCAATACGATAAAACATCAGACTGTACTCACAACAATGTTGGACTATAGTGAAATGTTAAGGAAAACTTTGCAGCATGTAAGTGAACAGGTGCGATAGAAAAATCGCACAGTACACAGACAGCACACGGACAATGTTTTTAGCATGGTCTTTCCCATCCTGTAAAAAGTTTGAATAGACAGATAAACTGAAACATAGGATAGATAGACAGACAGACAGACAGACAGATAGATAGATAGATAGATAGAGAGAGAGAGAGAGAGAGAGATAGTGATAGGATGTCTAGATAGATATCCTTACCAGTGTCTCTCTGCTTCCTTCCAGGGCCACTCATTAAGCTTCATGCATATTCACTGAACTAAATGGCAACAACCAATCACATATGCTTACTCTCTGTGGCTGCATCTGTGATTGGCTGTTGCAGTCAGACTGCGCCACCACATTATGTATGGCGTTTGTGCTTGGTTGCCATACACATTAGTGTATGGCAAGCATCCTGCTGTCATAAGTGTGTTAAATAAATATTGGGTAAAAAATGCGTAGTGATTCCCTGTATTTTTCATTCTCAGCACAGATAAAGTGGACAGCTGCGGGCTGCAGCCCCAAGCCATGCACTATATCTTAGCTAAGTATCAAATACGGGATCCCCACATTCCCAATTTGATACTCAACCAAGATAAAGTGCACGGCTGGGGGTTATTATTCTTACCTGGGTAGGGGCGAATAACCATGTGCCTCTCCAGATTAAGAATAGCAGCCCGCAGCTGCCCCAGATTTTGGCATGTTCATTAGAAGCACCAACTCCTTGTGCTTTACCCTGCTCTTCCCGATGTCCTAGTGCAGTGGCATCAGGGTAATAGAAGCGGGTTAATGACAGCTGAGGATTGACAGCGAGAAAAATATTGCTTATCTGTACTGTCCCACTGAATAATGTTTCTGTACATCCCAACTGAAAAACAGCAGAATAAAAAAAAAGTCAGATATCCCACAAACTAGCTAAATCACCTGTGGCTTCAGTGCCGATGCTCACGTCAATCATCCAATTCTTTATCTGTCTTCAGCACAAAGTGAACTAAGGTGGTTACAGAAAAAAAACAAACATTCTAGAATGGTGGGATGAACACTTCAACACTGTCCTTACACGCCCTGCTGACATCAATGACGTGGCTGGCCCCAGGTAGACATCAGCAAAGACCTTGATGTTCTTCCCACTGAAGAGGAAGTAGGGAAGGCAGTGACGCAACTCTCCTGTGGCAAAGTGCCAGGAAACTATGCTATTCCTGCCTAGATTAACAAACAAGGTGATCTTGTCCTAATGCAAATGTTGATTGAACTATTCCAGTCTGTGAGGAAGAAGGAACAGGTTCTGCAGCAGCTGAAAGACGTCAGCATAAGCCCCATATACAAGAAAAAAGGCAGCCGCCAATCTTGCGTCAAACTTCAAAACATTTCCCTTCTGTCCGCTACTGGGAAGATCCTGACTCCCTTCTTTCTCAGCCACCTTTTTCAACACCTGGAGCAAGGTCTATTACCTGAAAACCAATGTGGCTTCCGTGCTGATCATAGGATGGCAGATATGGTCTCTTCAACTCCAAGAAAAGTGACAGGAGCATAGTAGTGACCTATTCATGAGCTTTGTCGACACAGTCAGCAGAGACGGCCTTTGGAAAACATGGGGAAGATTGGCTGCCTAAGTTCATCATTTTGTTTCGGAGCTTAAAAGACAGAATCCATGTCAGATGCAGGACTAACTGCAACCCTGAAAGCGGTTATAAATGTGCATGAGACTGTCATCCGTGAATTTGTGTTTGCTGATGACTGCACACTTAACGCCAGCACTGAGCAGCAGATGAAGCATGAAACGGACTGTTTTTCACAAGCTTGCAATAACTTTGGTCTTGTGATCAATAATAGAAAGCAAGGTTGTGGAATCAGTAAGCCAAAGATTCGACTCTGACTCCTCAATTTCTCTGAATACGACTCCGACGCCACCAAAATGGACACCAACTCCACAACCATGGCTGTGAAGTCAGTAAGCCAAACATCCTACTCCGACTCATCAATTTCCCTAAATATGACTCAGACTCCATCAAAATGGACTCCAACTCCATGACACCAACTCTGATTCCACAGCCCTGTTAGAAAGACCAAAGTAATTGTCCTCCCACCTCTCCTCCTGCTCCGTCTTGGACCGGTTACAATCTGGCTTTCGACTGCATCAGTCAACCGAAACTGCCCTAACCAAAGTAACCAATGACCTACTAACCGCCAAGGCCAAGCGAAACTAATTTATCCTCCTTCTCCTGTCCTCTCCCTTTGACACTGTAGACTATCCCCTCTTGCTACAGTTTCTCTCATCTTTAAATATCACAAAGTTGGCCCTATCCTGGATATTTTCATATCTAACAGACTGGACTTTCAGAGTCTCCCTCTCTCACACTACCTTCTCATCTCACCCCCTATCGGTGTCCCACAAGGTTCAGTTCCTAGGACCCCTACTCTTCTCCATCTACAACTTCGGCCTGGAACAGCTCAGAGTCCCATGGTTTTCAGTATCATCTCTATGCTTATAACATGCAGACCTATCTCTCTGGTCCTGATATCACCTCCTTACTAACCAAAATCCCACAATGTCTGCCTGGTCTTTAATCTTTCTTTTGTGCTCGATTTCTAAAACTGAACATGGACAAAACAGAATTAAACTTTGCCCCATCTCACTACCTCCTCAATAGACCTATCCATCAAAGTCAATGGCTGTTCAGTTTTCCCAATCCTACATGCTCGCTGCCTCGGAGTAACTCTCAAATTTGCACTCTCTTTCAAGCCAAATATGCAAGACCTTGCCACCTCCTGCCGACTCCAACTCAAAAATATTTTCAGGATTCCTTGACCAAGCCCTCATCATCTCCCACCTTGACTACTGTAAACCCTTGCCTCTAGCGCTTCTGCACCCCACTAATCTATCCTAAACTCTGCTGCACGACTAATCCACCTACATACAAGATTTCTCCTGTGCTTCCCCAATACTCTGGAACTCTCTCCCCCAACACATCAGGCTCTCGCCTACCATGGAAACTTTTAAAAGGAACCTGAATACTCACCTCTTCTGACAAGCCTACAACCTGCAGTTACCCTCAGTCCACTAAATCAACATACGCCCACTAAACACCACACAATAAGCTCTACCCTCTCCTACTTTATACTCACCCATCCCTTGTAGACTGTGAACCCTAATGGGCAGGGTCCTCTCTCCTCTCCTACTGTATCCTCACCCATCCCTTGTAGACTGTGAGCCCTCGTGGGCAGGGTCCTCTCTCCTCTCCTACTGTATTCTCACCCATCCCTTGTAGACTGTGAGCCCTCGTGGGAAGGGTCCTCTGTTCTCATGTACCTATGTTTTTTTGGTTGTTGATAATTATTTTACTTGTACATGCATGACTTTATGACATGTAGAGCACCATCAAATGGCACAATAATAATAATAATAACAATGATATATTCACTAAATAAAATGTGAGTAATTAAGATGAAAACACTTGTTATATCACAACATACATTGACATCTATGGGTTAAAGGGAATCTGTCAAAAGTTTTTTGTCACCTCATCTGAGAGCAGCATAATGTATGAAAAGAAACTCTGAATCTAACAATGTATCTCTGATGGTACCTTTACACGCCGCGACAACATGGTAGAAACAACCGGCTACTTCACGTGCACGAGCACGCACGAACGGTTACAAACGGTACCCGCACCGTCTTTACACGCCGCTATAAGGTGCTTTACAGAAGGTTGAATCTATCTCTGGATACACCGCCGGGTGCCTAAAGTTACCTTTTGCAGAGCACCTTCCCTCATTTACACGCCACTACAGAGGGTAATATGGGAGGACCTGGTGCAGCAGGGACAACACATAGGCGTGCCACAATTGTGGATTACGAGAATTTTGTACGCTGATAGGACAACGCAATAGCATCATGATTGGCCAGCCAGCGCAGGAGGCTGACTAATACATGACGCTCTAGCAATTGTGTAGTGTGACTGGTCAGCTCCTTAAATATGCCGCCCTATGCAGGGACAACCAATCGTAACGCAGGAGCTTCCTCCAATGATCGCTGAAGGGGGTGGTTTCCCGGAGCCTGTGTCACGCCCCAGGTAGATAGCAAGGTGTCGAAACAACCCTCCTGTTCCTTATTTACACGCCGATACAGGCCGCTACCATCGGGTTGAAATCAACCTGTTTTAGAGCACTGCTCTGAAACAGGTGCCGCAAGCGACGAGTGGAAACAACCGTCTTTAGACGCCGCTACCTCGGGTTGATTTGGCGGTGCAAGATACATTTCTCTCATCTACCCGGTTGTTTCCACCATATTGTAGCGGCGTGTAAAGGTACCATTAGTTTACTGGGTGCCGCGGTTCTGACACAATCAGTCTTTAGATTTAGCAGAGCTCATAAAGCTGAATCCGCCCACACTAGACTCTCTGTGTACCATGTGTATAGACAGTGAGCTATTAAACACAGGAGGGGGTGTGTCAGACTAGCTGACTTAGTCCGGCAATGATAATCTCCTGAAGCTAAGATAAACACGTAATCTAAACAACAACACACGGTGTAACAAAGACACATTGCTGAAATCTGTGTACTAACCCATACAGCATGCTGTCTTCAGATTACATTGCAAAAACATGCTGACAGATTCCCTTCAAAAAAAGGTATTTACACGCGCAGCTATTCTGTAAACTATGAGAAAGCTGCCATCCAAACCTCTAAAGGTACCATCACACACCGCCATATGGCTTTCATATCGCCAGCGATTTGACGTGAGCGCGCACGTTTTGGGCTTTTTCCACATCGCTGTGGAGCTGTCACACATAGCTACCTAGCGTGCGATCTTCGGTGATCCTGCGTTCTGGAAATCGCCTGCAAGAGACCGGAAGAGATCTTTCCTTCACACATCGCCGCGTCACACGCCACAATCGTAGAAGCGATGTAGGCATACTGTTTCGATAGGGGCGTGGTGAAACACTCTAGCACGCCCCTATCACTGCGATTGATGGACGGAACTGAGCTCCCATTGGTCAGCCTTGCTTGAATGCACGGGCCATCAAATAAGGCGCCTCGGATACAGCCAGCCAATCGGAACGCAGTATCACCCACCAATCGCCGCAGAAGCGGCGCAAAAAAACACCATCCAAGCGCACCTACGGGATTGATTTCAGGATCTCTGTGTACGTAGCTTTCGCCATGTGACACGCCAGGAAGCACTGATATCGCCTGGTGAATATCGCCTGATTTCACTGCAGGGCAGGACAATCAGGTGACGCTCCATTTTTTGCCGTAGAATCCCCCAGTCACACGCCACTACACACATGCGATGTGGTTTCCACATCGCCAAATTCGGGAATTGCCAGCGTTCTCTACGATATGGAGGTGTGTGACAGTACTTTACCAGGCAAGATCGAATTTAACGCAATCCACTGGACAAACTACCTTACCTGGGCTGGTGGTATAGCCCACATCCAGGGCTGCCCCCCCCACAGGAATGGGCCGGCCGGCCGGCGCGGCGATGCAGCAGCAGTTGGCGCCGCCGGAGATGGTAAGTCCGAACATACTGATAGCACCCCCCCCCCGGTCATCAAAAATTGCCGATAGCACACCTACCCCGGTCATCAAAAATTTCCGATACCACTCTCCCCCACGCCTGGCCCTCAAATCAGGACCAGCAGACAAAAACTGCCACCCGGGGCCAGAGGCACCAGCCAGCCCCTGGTTGTCGGGTAGATCCTGGGGAACAGTGTGAGGGGTTTCTTTCCTTAATCGGAGTACTCTTCTAGTTGTGGCCTAGTGCCAAAGTGCACTTTTCTAATTGTGGCCTTGTGTCAAAACCGAAGCCTCACATTGCAGTTCAGTACTGACTGTAAGTGGAGCAGCCTGATTTTTACTTGGGACCGTCTGGCAGGCATTTGTAAAGAGATAGAGAGGCCTCTCTGTGAGTGAAAGATCTCAATGTTGATTGCTTGGAGTAGACAGTTCTCACCATCTCCTATAAGTCTGCTATGCTTTTCTATCCATAGAGGCCCATGAACGCTCCTATATTTTTTCAGGACTTTCTTCAGATCTGTTATAAATCTGCATAGTAAAATCAATTATTTTAAGAGTTTTTCCTGGGTCTTGGTAAACACTCCTATAAGGCCTGGCATGCTGGACATGTAAGTGAGCTGGAAAAGTCTGGCTCCCGGACGGATCTTCAAAGTACATTTTGCCTGAAACACCTCAGCATTTAAGAGAATAAGGACCTGGCTGCAATCATGTAGGCAGGCCTCTGATTCAATCTGCCCATGGTTTGGGAAGCATGAATTGCCTGACAGGTTCCTTTTATGCAGAACCAAATCCATCATTTGTTTCAAGTTAAAGTTCAGCTATTTAACTCTTGGGCTTACCTTTATGTGCATTGATGTACACAAATGACATAGCTGAGCCTTAAACTGGGCCATTTCTATTAGTCAAATACAGAATACATGGTTGGATGTTCTGTCTTGTGCATACATGACCATTGTATTCATTGTTTTCTCAACTCCCTAACTACAAAAATACCAGTGAACGCCCTCATCAACTCCCGCCTCATCTACTGCAACATCCTCCTCTGTGGCCTCCCTGCTAACACTTTTGAGCCTCTCCCGTCCATCCTTATCTTAGGCAGCAGAGCCCAACTAATCCACCTCTCTCCCCACTACACCTCTGCTTCTCCGCTTTTCAAACCCCTTCATTGGCTCTCAATTCCCCAGCGTATCCATTCAAACTACTAACACTGACCTAGAAAGCCATCCATAATCTGTCTCCTCCAATGTCTCTAATCTAATCTCTCGATATACCCCAATATGTAATTTCTGGTCCCTAATAAGACCTCTATTTCTCCTCAATACTTTTCTGTTCCTCATCCAATCGACTCTAAGACTTCCCCCGAGTAATTCTCATCCTCTGGAATTCTGTGTCAGAACACATCTAATAATCTGCTACATTTGTAAGCTTGAAAATGAGTCTATTCAAGAAAGCCTACAGTCTGCATTGACCCATCTGCTACGTCACCACCACCACTGTCATAACCCCCTAACCTACTCGCTCCTACCCCATCATCCTGTAGAATGTAAGCCCCTGAACGCAGCATCCACTCCCCTCTGTACCAGTCTGTCTCCTGTCATTTATACCTGTATTTTGTATGTAACCCCTTCATGTACAGCACCATGGAATCAATGGGGCTCTATAAATATCAATATTAATAAAAATTTACAACCTTTGGACTGTATGGTAGTAAACCGTCAGCCAATCAGGCGGCTACTGGCGTCTTGATTATCCGCAGCATTGCCGTACATCTCAGCCGCCGCCTGATTGGATGGTGGCTTACCATCGTACATCTATGTTGAGCGGCGCCCGGATACGTACACACCGGGTGACATGGGACGAATCAAGCGGCAGCTGTGGTGGCAGTGGTAAGCTCCGGCAGGTACCGACAATAGTGGCACTGTGTGTGTGTATGTGGCTGACGGTGTGTGTGGCTGCAGATGTGTGATGGGGGCTACAGAGGGATATTGGGAGATGATGGGGATGTTGATGGATGATGGGGCTACAACGGGATATTGGGGGATGATGGGGATGCTGGTGGATAATGGGGCTACAGAGGGATATTGGGGGATGATGGGGATGCTGATGGATGATGGGGCTACAACGGGATATTGGGGGATGATGGGGGCTACAGAGGGATATTGGGAGATGATGAGGGATGCTGATGGATGATGGGGGCTCCAGAGAGATATTGGGGATGATGGGGGCTACAGAGGGATATTGGGAAATGATGAAGGATGCTGGTGGATGATGGGGCTACAGAGGGATATTGGGGGCTACATAGGAATATTGGAAGATGATGGGGGATGCTGATGGATGATGGGGGCTACAGATGGATACATGGAGATAAGACACCCCCTGAAAATAAGACATGGGGCATCTTTCGGAGCAAAAATGAATATAAGACAGTGTCTTATTTTCGGGGAAACAGTGTAGCTATGAAGAAGGTCTCAAGATGGTGATTTTTGTGAGTAGCCCCACAAAGAAGAGCAGATCTGAATGGGGGTAAGTTAGGAACCCCTAGATCTTGGTATACTGTCTCGGTTTGATTTCTGTGGAAAACCTTTGGCTGCCATCATACTGGTAATGGGGACTCTGGGTGTCACTACTGTGAGGGTGGGTCAGAGCTGGATGTGGCTCGCAGCCATCTCTCAAAGCTGAATGTGGCTCTCAAGGTCAGAAAGGTTGGGGATCTCTGCATTAAAGTCTATGGATAGGATAAGGTTTGTGTGGCGCCCCTGCGTTCAGGAGGCCACAAAGGGAACTGCAGCCAGGCAGGTAGGACATTGTTGCACACCAACACCCTCACAGCCTACACAACCCACGTGCAGGAGGCAACATCCAGCCCTGAGATTAGATGCTCTATGAGATTGAGGGGTGGTGGATTTAGAGGATGTGGGTAGGGCACACCAGAAGTCAGGTGACTTGACAGTATATAGGAAGGGGGAGGAGTTAAGGAGTTCAGTAAGGAGTAGGCCGAGGTAGGCTGAACAGCAAAGACAGAGAGACAATCACACGTTCTGTGAGTGCAAGGCTAGGAGCGCAGAATCCGTACTGAGCCAGTGTGAGCCAGAGGGGAGAGAAAGCCCATCCGACGCTGATGCCACCAGGAGTGTGACAGAACAGAGAGGGACGGTGGAACCCGTGCCCTAGACAGCAGCTGAAGCCACTGACTGCAGGCGGAGTAGCCCTCCTAGGATACTGAAAGGAACAGGAAGGAGAGAGCCTGGTAGAGCCTCGTGCTGGAGGACTACTGGAGGCTGGGCTGAGTAGAGTGTCGGCTCTAGAGGGGACCGTAGTTTACCCGGATCCCCAAACAACACGACGAGGGGTCTGAGTTTCAGATTGAGATCCCTACCCTAAAGGACAGGCAGCTCAGTGACACACTAGGACTCACAGAAGCCCGAGTCACCGCCATACTGTCCAGCGAACCACACACCACCCGTACAGACGGAGACAGTAAACAGCCCGGAAAGGACATTAAAGACTGTGTGAGGGGTCACAGAGAGAGAGGCCTGGCTGCAGAGCAAAGGGAACCCGGAGAGGGAGAATGTGCCCGTGTACTGTAACTTGTAAGAACTGCAAATGACTTGTAAAGTAACTGAAAGACCTTGGAGTAAAGCTTTGGAAAACCATGGAACAGCTTCCCTTGTGTCTCTGCATGAAAGCGATTCTCTCCTAACAGGATTGCATCGGAAAGACCTCCACCTGCAGAGCCACAGCTCCAGCCTGTCAGCCCCAACGCTGAGGAGAGATCCCTGCAGCATCTGCAAGTAAGTGTGCTACAACCTCACCATAGACTTAACCCTTACTGCCCCGGGGGATACAGTTCTTCCCACTGGAACTACACCATCTCCGCTGCAATCACCCCCGGAGGTTCTGCAGCAGCGGCGGCCCCCCATTAATGGCCGCATCAAGTGGGTGGCGTCACGAGTGACAATCCCCTGTAAATATCCCTCTTTAATTGCCAGGGCCCGGGACACGGTCCGGACCAGGACCACCCGTGACTTCCCCAGTAAAGACCCGGTCCGGTACCGAGTACCCTCGTCCCAGTGCGCTCGACATTTGCAACATGAAAAATGAAACATGAAAACCACTAATGAAAAACTGATGGTAAAAAAATGACACAATTACCAAATGCTGACAAAAATCAGATGATAAAAACACTGATCAACAATGGTCTGGGAGAAATCTTGGATGCCTGAGTGAGTCCTAATGGTTCATTTACATTTGCTAGTAACAAGCACTGCTCGATCATAAACTAGTAGATCTGTGCTCATTTGCAAGAGGCTAAGAGAAATTATGGAGACAGAACGACTGTGATGATTCTGTCCCCGGTCCCCGGGCTATGTGTTGCTGGCAATGCTATGTGTTGCTGGCAATGATTTTTATAAACAATCCATTAATTGGGCGACGTCTGGCATGTTTCCTCAAGACAGCAATCAGAAAAGGCTCCTGCGAATGCTCAGTTAAATGTACAATATTCAGACTCTGCTGTAATGTAATAACTGGCTTTCCACTTAACCTGATGTTCAGCAAAAGGCATCAGTCAATAACATAGCATATATCAGGAGTCTGAAAGTCGTGACAACGGCAACCCTGGCACATGCTGCAAACACGGTTTCTCCAGCGTTGCTCCAGGTGCGCAGAACGCCTGTGGAGAAAATCACATCTGGCCGAAGTATTTCATCCATTATAAGGTTATTGTGAAAACATAGAATGCTGCCCTTAATCTCTCCAAATAAGCTTACTTCAACACCCTCATCCCATCACTATCCAACAATCCTAAACAACTTTTTGACACTTTTCACTCCTTCCTCGGTCCAAGAATACAGGCCCCAACACCAGCCTCACAGCTGACAATCTGGCCAACTATTTTAAAGAAAAAATTGACCACATATGTGGTACCCCTGCGGATAGGTCGCCACAGTAACATTACACCTACTCCACAGGTGTGGTGTTACCGCACTCAGGTGAGAGGATTTGCCAAGCTAAGACACATTCACTTACACCCAAAACCACCCAACTCCAGGCCTGGGGATCTGGGCAGACTCTATTGAAGGAGGGCCCCATTTGCAGGGTGGAGGAGGGAGTAGGTAGAGGATGTGGGTCAGTAGGTTAGAAAGGGTGTGAGAAACAGGTAGAAAGGGTTCAGTGGAGACTGCAGAAGACGTCCTGGGGACTGGAGACACGGAGAGGCTCGTCCCAGGGCAGGTGGGAACCAAGGACTGGGAGAGATTCGAGTTGGAGGAAAGACTCCATGCCGTTCTCATGTGTCCCCAGCTCTCCTCCTCCTCTGTCCCCCGTTCTCCTGTCCCCTGCTCTCCTCCTCTGTCCCCTGCTTTCCTCTGTCCCCAGCTCTTCTCCTCTGTCCCCCGCTCTCCTGTGTCCCCCACTCTCCTCCTCCTCTGTCTCCCATTCTCTTGTGTCCCCAGCTCTCCTCCTCCTCTGTCCCCCGTTCTCCTGTGTCCTCCGCTCTCCTCCTCCTGTGTCCCCCGTTCTCCTGTGTCTCCAGCTCTCCTCTTCCTCCATCCCCCGTCCTCCCGTGCCCCCCGCTCTCCTCCTCCTCTGTCCCCCATTTTCCCTTGTCCCCAGCTCTCCTCCTCCTCTGTCCTCCGTTCTTCCATGTCCCCAGCTCTCCTCCTCCTCTCTCCCCCGCTTTCCTCCTCTCACCATTGTCTTGTTCTCTGCTCTCTTCTTCTCTTCAATGAGCGGCCAGGACCGGACACACGGCTACGGGTACACCGGGCGGGAGTCTGAGGAGGGGGTGGAGCCACTGCTCATGTCCCTGGTCACCTGACCGGTGTCACAGGGAAGAGGTTGTGACTGGACAGCTTCCCAAGGTAGCGCTGTCCTGACTCTGTGCGGCGGCATGTGCTGCACCCAACGCTGGCACTGTGATCGACAGGCGCAGCGTGCTGGGATCGCCTGGTGCAGGGGGCGGCTGACAACGCGGGCACTGGGCCCCCTATAGGTCCGGGCCCCGTCGCAGCCACAACCCCTGCGACCGTGACTGTTATGTCACTGTCCATGTGTAGAGTCTCAGTTTGAGATGTTGGAAGAAGGTGTTCATAACTGATGGTTGATCTGTCGCACAAAAGTCAACGAATATTCCTCCAGCTTCATTTCTTTCACCAAGTCCAAAGTTTCCAACAACAGCTTCATGTTTGCCATGACCAACTTTGGTATTTAAGTCCCCTATGATAATAAGTAAGTTTTGTTTTGGCATCTTGTCAATTTCTTCTTGAACTTGATCATAGAATAGTTGACGTCCTCCCACTTGGCATCTGTTGTTGATAAGTAGACTTGTATAATTTTGACATGGATTGACGCTTCTTGTAGTCGTATCAACTATCACTGACTGCATTATACTTCAGGACAGTAGCGGACAATTTTCAGATAAGAATAAAAGCAACACCATTTCTTCTTCGGTTATCATTGCCAGAATAGTAGACCCAATATTCGTTTGACTTGAAATGTCCGGATTGAGTCCATCTTAGTTCGCTAATTCAGAGTAATTTGAGTCCTAATCTGGCCAGTTTGGCTTTGATGATGTTGAATTTGCCTTGGTTCATAGTTCGAACATTCCAAGTTCCATACTTTATGATATCTCTGCAACTTTTGATCTTCCCTTTCGACCAACTGATAACAGCACCTAGACGTCCTTGCATGAACTCAGGTTCACCATCGGCTCTTCCCCAGTGGCTTGTTGAGTGCCTTCCAACCTAGCAGTACATCTTCCAGCACTATATCAAATTCCTTTACTTGTACTCTCCATCAAGTTTTCTTGGCATGATACAGAAGTAGCTTGTCAGTCCTTTCTTCGGCGCAGTAATATGGCGTCCGTAAAGGAGCCACACAGAATCAAAGTTGTATGTTGTCAATATAAAACCGCTTCATTGTACCTCGTCCTGCTGCCAGCACTGGCACTGGGAAGGATGCTTATTTTTTAGTTTGGTATCTCAGTTGAAACCTGTTCGCCTGGGGTGTTCGTGATGGCAAAAATACATTACTGATAGCATGGCTTTCAACATCATTGATCCACAGAAGTACACACAAACAAATACACAATATAAATATAAAATATAAAAGTACACACAACATATACATAATAGATATCAAATACACAATCCTCAGGTGGAAGATGATAAACCTTCGTGGAAACATGTTGTGGTGAATAAAGAGGGTTCTTGATCCATAACTACCTGCCTTATCTGTGCCCCTGCGCTCGCTATAGAATAACCTTTAATTGAACTGTTGGATCTCACCTCTGTGTGAGTTATTGAGAAGCTGCGGGGCACCTTGCTGAAATCCCTTCACTACCTGTGGAGCACAGGACCTGTGGGAACGTCGACACCCTTGATTGGTGGATATCGTTTACGTGACCGCAGACACCACGTGACTGACAGGCGGCTGGCACCTGACGGCTTCCCCGGCCCGGGTGGCCTTGAGATTGAGAATACACTGGGGTTGTGCGGAGGCGGCACAACCCAAAAAGGTGAGAGCCCCCTCCTGTGACAACCTTCCCTTCCCCCTCAATGTGCATGTGGGTTCTCCCTATGGGAGCGCTTTCCTCTCTCTTTTTGTATTACAAAAATAAGACTGACACTAACTATCCATATAATACTGCCCAAATGCTGATATACAAGGCTCATCATCAACCATATACCACTACATAAAGTGCTCAATATGTGGAAAAACAAACAAGTCACAAGCCAATATCCACTGTTCAAGCAATGTGTACCAAGATCACTTTACAAGGTTAAACTAGCATAAGAGAGACTTCTGATTAAAAAGATTGCAATTCAATGTCCTGAATACGCCTCTCTGCATACAATGAGAGAGCTCACCGATGTGGAGATGAGCGTCTGAGAAATTGTAATATCCCATGGTGATAAGTATTCAGCCCCTTTGCTCAGTATTGAGTATTTGCACCTCTTGATCTAGTGCAGCCATGAGTCTTCTTGGGAATGATGTAACAAGTTTTTCACCCCTGGATTTGGGGATCCTCGGCCATTCTTCCTGCAAATCCTCTCCAGTTCCATCAGGTTGGATGGTGAATGTTGGTGGAGCCATTTTCAGGTCTCTCCAGAGATGCTCAGTTGGGTTTAGGTCAGGACTCTGGCTGGACCAGTCAAGAATGGTCACAGAGTTGTTGTTTAAACCCACTCCTTTGCTTGGGGGCGGTGACTGGGGACTAGAAAAGGCTGGAGCGGACTGCAGATGGTCACGTCGGCCCGCTCATTAGTCTAATATAATATGCACTGCATCCCCCTGTCCATCATCTCAGAACTGCAGCCATGGCTAAGAGGTAGGCGGGGGGAAGCAGCACTCATTACATTAAACTAAGTATACTCACCCCCCCATCACGGTATACGGCCCCCCTGCTGGCACACATACAAGAGTAATAAACAATTTAACTCACCTCTCCATCACTCCCCTGCAGGCACCATCACCGTGTCCTCCCGTCTGTACCGGCATCCGATCAGTGCAGCACAATGATGTTATTGCTGCACGTTGCTCACATGATTGAATGCTGGCACAGACAGGAGGACATGGTGATGCTGCCTGCAATTAAGGGGAGAAATTAAGAGGTCAGTTAAATAGTTTATTTTTTTGTGTGCGCCAGCAGGGTGTTCATATACCGTTATGGGGGGAGCTATATACAGTGATGAGAGGCTATATACCAGGATGGGGGCTAAAAACAGTGATGGGGGCTATATGCCGTGATAGGGGGCTATATACCATGATGGGTGGCTATGTACAGTGATGGGAGCCATGTACAGTGATGGAGGCTAAATACAGTGATGAGGGGCTATATACCAGGATGAGGGGCTATGTAAAGTGATGAGGGAATATATATCGTGATGGGAACTATGCACAAGGATGGGGGGCTGTGTCCCAGCATGAGGGGGCTATATATCAGGATGAGAGGGCTATATACCAGGGTAGGGGGGCTATATACAAGGATGGGGGGCATGTACCAGGATAAGGGGGCTATGTACCAGGATGGAAGATGGGGGCTCTGTACCAGGATGGGGAATGAGAGCTATGTAGCAGGATAGGGAATGAGGGCTATGTAGCACAATGGAGGATGAGGGCTATGTAGCAGGATTGAGGATGAGGGCTATATACCAGGCTGCATTTCCCACCCTAGGCTTATACTCGAGGGTCAATAAGTTTTCCCAGTTCTTTGTGGTAAAAGTAGGGGCCTCAGCTCATATTCAGGTTGGCTTATACTCAAGTATATACGATAATTCCAGTTTACAGTACCCAATAATACTGACTTACAGGGCACAAGTAATTCACTGGTAGCAATAGTAAAATATTAGAAAAATGGAATGTTCTCACCCATATGATGGTTAAAGGTTCAGCAGTATAATAATCCGAAAAAAATGGCAAAATCATAGAAACTGTTCAACTAGAGCTCATCCTACAGTCTCAAAAAAGAAAAGGAACAGACCCTAATAGCACATCACCAAAAATTAAGAATTTGAAATGTGTTCCTTTGTAATCCTCATTAGCGGCTGTGTGCGAGCCTGTGTGCATGACGTAGTGTGCGAGGCTGTGTGGGGCTGTGTGTGTGATGTAGTGTGTGAGGCTGTGTGTGAGCGTGATGTAGTGTGTGAGGCTGTGTGTGAGCGTGATGTAGTGTGTGAGGCTGTGTGTGAGCGTGATGTAGTGTGTGAGGCTGTGTGTGAGCCTTTGAGCATGACATAGTGTGTGAGGATGTTTGTGAGCCTTTGTGCGTGATGTGTGGGGCTGAGTGCGTGATATAATGTGTGAGGCTGTGTGTGGGGCTGAGTGCGTGACGTAGTGTGTGACGCTGTGTGGGGCTGTGTGCGTGACGTAGTGTGTGAGGCTGTCTGTGAGCCTTTGAGCGTGACGTAGTGTGTGAGGCTGTTTGTGAGCCTTTGTGCATGACGTGTGAGGCTGTGTGTGGGGCTGAGTGCATGATGTAATGTGTGAGGCTGTGTGTGGGGCTGAGTGCTTGACGTAGTGTGTGAGGCTGTGTGCGTGATGCTGTGTGTGAGCCTGTGTATGGGGCTGTGCGCGTGATGTAGTGTGTGAGGCTGTGTGTGAGGCTCTGTGTGAGCCTTTTTGCGTGACGTAGTGTGTGAGCCTGTATGTGGGGATGAATGCATGACATAGTGTGTAAGGCTGTGTGCGTGATGCTGTGTGTGAGCCTGTGTGTGGGGCTGTGTGCGTGATGTAGTGTGTGAGGCTATGTGTTAGCCTGTGTGCTTGATGTAGTGTGTGAGGCTGTGTGCGTGATGTTGTGTGTGAGCCTGTGTGTGTGATGTAGTGTGTGAGGCTGTGTGTGAAGCTCTGTGAGAGTTTTTGTGCGTGACGTAGTATGTGAGGCTGTGTGTGTGGCGTAGTTTGTGAGGCTGTGTGTGAGCCTGTGTGTGACAGTGTGTGAGGCTGTGTGTGGGGCTGAGTGCGTGACGTAGTGTATGAGGCTGTGTGTGAGCCTGTGTGCTTGACGTAGTGTGTGAGGCTGTGTGCGTGATGTTTTGTGTGAGCCTGTGTGTGGGGCTGTGTGTGTGATGTAGTGTGTGAGGCTGTGTGTGAGGCTCTGTGAGAGTCTTTGTGCGTGACGTAGTATGTGAGGCTGTGTGTGGAGCTGTGTGCATGACGTGTGAGGCGGTGTGCATGATGTAGTGCGTGAGGCTGTGTGTGAGCCTGTGTGTGGGGCTGAATGCATGGCATAGTGTGTGAGGCTGTGTGCGTGATGCTGTGTGTGAGCCTGTGTGTGGTGCTGTGTGCAAGCCTGTATCTGGGGCTGTGTGCGTGATAAAGTGTGTGAGGCTATGTGTGAGCCTGTGTGCTTGACATAGTGTGTGAGGCTGTGTGTGAGGTTGTGTGTGACGTAGTGACTGGGGCTGAGTGCGTGACATAGTGTGTGAGACTTTGTGTGAGGCTGTGTGTGAGCCTGTATGTGAGGCTGTGTGTGAGGTTGCGTGTAGCATAGTGTGTGAGCCTGTGTGTGATGTAGCTTGTGAGCCTGTGTGTGAGGCTGTATGTGACATAATGTGTGATGTAGTGTGTGAGGCTGTGTGTGAGCCTGTGTGTAAAGCTTGTGTGACGCTATGTGTGAGCCTGTGTGTGAGCCTGTGTGTGACATAGTGTGAGACTGTGTGTGATGTAGTGTGTGAGGCTGTGTGTGAGCCTGTGTCATGTAGTGTGTGAGACTGTGTGTGAGGCTGTGTGAGAGTCTTTGTGCGTGACGTAGTATGTGAGGCTGTGTGTGGAGCTGTGTGCATGACGTGTGAGGCGGTGTGCATGATGTAGTGTGTGAGGCTGTGTGTGGGGCTGAATGCATGGCATAGTGTGTGAGGCTGTGTGCGTGATGCTGTGTGTGAGCCTGTGTGTGGTGCTGTGTGCAAGCCTGTATCTGGGGCTGTGTGTGTGATAAAGTGTGTGAGGCTATGTGTGAGCCTGTGTGCTTGACATAGTGTGTGAGGCTGTGTGTGACGTAGTGTGTGAGGCGGTGTGTGAGCCTGTGTGCGTGACGTAGTGACTGGGGCTGAGTGCGTGACATAGTCTGTGAGACTTTGTGTGAGGCTGTGTGTGAGCCTGTATGTGAGGCTATGTGTGGCATAGTGTGTGAGCCTGTGTGTAAAGCTGTGTGTGACGCTATGTGTGAGCCTGTGTGTCACATAGTGTGAGACTGTGTGTGATGTAGTGTGTGAGGCTGTGTGTGAGCCTGTGTCATGTAGTGTGTGAGGCTGTGTGTGAGGCTATGTGTGAGCCTGTGTGTAAAGCGGTGTCTGAGGCTGTGTGCGTGACGTAGTGTGTGAGGCTGTGTGTGAGCCTGTATGTGGGGCTGAATGCATGACATAGTGTGTGAGGCTGTGTGTGAGGCGGTGTGCGTGATGCTGTGTGTGGGGCTGTATGCGTGCTGTAGTGTGTGAGGCTATATGTGAGCCTGTGTGTGAGCCTGTGTGCGTGACGTAGTGCGTGGGGCCGAGTGCGTGACGTAGTGTGTGAGGCTTTGTGTGAGCCTGTATGTGAGGCTGTGTATGAGGCTGTGTGTGACATAGTGTGCGAGGCTGTGTGTGGGGCTGAGTGCGTGACGTAGTGTGTGAGGCTGTGTATGAGCCTGTGTGCTTGACGTAGTGTGTGAGGCTGTGTGCGTGATTGTGTGTGTGAGCCTCTGTGTGAGGCTGTGTGCGTGATGCTGTGTGTAAACCTGTGCGTGAGGCTGTGCGTGAGCCTGTGTGTGAGGCTGTGTCTGACGTAGTGTGTGAGGCTGTGTGTGAGGCTGTGTGTGAGCCTGTGTGTGGCGTAGTGTGTGAGCCTATGTGTGAGCTTGTGTGTGATGTAGTGTGAGGCGGTGTGTGACATAGTGTGTGATGTGGTGCGTGAGGCTGTTTGTGAGCCTGTGTGAGGCTGTGTGTGATGTAGTGTGTGAGCCTATGTGTGATCCTGTGTGTAAAGCTGTGTGTGAGCCTGTGTGTAAAGCTGTGTGTGAGCTTGTGTGTGAGCCTGTGTGTGACAGTGTGTGATATAGTATGTGAGGCTGTATGTGAGCCTGTGTGTGACATAGTGTGTGACATAGTGTGTGAGCCTGTGTGTGACATAGTGTGTGAGGCTGTGTGTGATCTTATGTGTGACATAGTGTGTGAGGCTGTGTGTGCGGCTGTGTGTGTCATAGCGTGTGAGGCTGTGTGTGAGGCTGTGTGTGAGGCTGTGTGTGAGGCTGTGTGTGAGGCTGTGTGTGAGGCTGTGTGTGATGCTGTGTGTGATGCTGTGTGTCACATAGCATGTGAGGCTGTGTGTCATGCTGTGTGTGAGCCTGTGTGCTTGACATAGTGTGTGAGGCTGTGTGCGTGATGTTGTGTGTGAGCCTGTGTGTGGGGCGGTGTGCGTGATGTAGTGCGTGAGGCTGTGTGTGAGGCTGTGTGTGGAGCTGTGTGCATGACGTGTGAGGCGGTGTGCATGATTTAGTGTGTGAGCCTGTGTGTGGGGCTGAATGCAAGGCATAGTGTGTGAGGCTGTGTGCGTGATGCTGTGTGTGAGCCTGTATGTGGCGCTGTGCGAGCCTGTATCTGGGGCTGTATGCGTGATAAAGTGTGTGAGGCTGTGTGTGAGGTTGTGTGTGACATAGTGTGTGAGCCTGTGTGCTTGACATAGTGTTGTGAGGCTGTGTGTGAGGTTGTGTGTGGCATAGTGTGTGAGCCTGTGTGTGAGGCTGTGTGATGTTGTGTGTGAGCCTGTGTGTGAGGCTGTGTGTGACATAGTGTGTGAGGCTGTGTGTGACATAGTGTGTGACGTAGTGTGTGAAGCTGTGTGTGAGCCTGTGTGTAAAGCTGTGTGTGACGCTATGTGTGAGCCTATGTGTGACATAGTGTGAGACTGTGTGTGACATAGTGTGTGATGTAGTGTGTGAGGCTGTGTGTGAGCCTGTGTGATGTAGTGTGTGAGGCTGTGTGTGAGCCTGTGTCATGTAGTGTGTGAGGCTGTGTGTGAGGCTATGTGTGAGCCTGTGTGTAAAGCTGTGTCTGAGGCTGTGTGTGAGGCTGTGTGCGTGATGTAGTGTGTGAGCCTGTGTGTGGGGCTGAATGCATGACATAGTAAGTGAGGCTGTGTGCGTGATGCTGTGTGTGAGCCTGTGTGTGGGGCTGTGTGCGTGATGTAGTGTGTGAGGCTATGTGTGAGCCTGTGTGCTTGACGTAGTGTGTGAGGCTGTGTGTGAGCCTGTGTGCGTGACGTAGTGTGTGGGGCTGAGTGCGTGACATAGTGTGTGAGGCTTTGTGTGAGGCTGTGTATGAGGCTTTGTGTGAGGCTGTGTATGAGGCTGTGTATGAGGCTGTGTGAGAGGCTGTGTGTGACATAGTGTGTGAGGCTGTGTGCGTGATGCTGTGTGTGAGCCTGTGTGTGGGGCTGTGTGCGTGATGTAGTATGTGAGGCTATGTGTGAGCCTGTGTGCGTGACGTAGTTTGTGGGGCTGAGTGCGTGACATAGTGTGTGAGGCTTTGTGTGAGGCTGTGTGTGAGCCTGTATGTGAGGCTGTGTATGAGGCTGTGTGTGAGGCTGTGTGTGACATAGTGTGTGAGGCTGTGGGTGGGGCTGAGTGCATGACGTAGTGTGTGAGGCTGTGTATGAGCCTGTGTGCTTTACGTAGTGTGTGAGGCTGTGTGCGTGATGGTGTGTGTAAGGCTGTGTGTGAGCCTGTGTGTGGGGCTGTGTGCGTGATGTAGTATGTGAGGCTATGTGTGAGCCTGTGTGCGTGACGTAGTTTGTGGGGCTGAGTGCGTGACATAGTGTGTGAGGCTTTGTGTGAGGCTGTGTGTGAGCCTGTATGTGAGGCTGTGTATGAGGCTGTGTGTGAGGCTGTGTGTGAGGCTGTGTGTGAGGCTGTGTGTGACATAGTGTGTGAGGCTGTGGGTGGGGCTGAGTGCATGACGTAGTGTGTGAGGCTGTGTATGAGCCTGTGTGCTTTACGTAGTGTGTGAGGCTGTGTATGAGGCTGTGTGTGAGGCTGTGTGTGACATAGTGTGTGAGGCTGTGGGTGGGGCTGAGTGCATGACGTAGTGTGTGAGGCTGTGTATGAGCCTGTGTGCTTTACGTAGTGTGTGAGGCTGTGTGCGTGATGGTGTGTGTAAGGCTGTGTGTGAGCCTGTGTGCATGACGTAGTGTGTGAGGCTGTGTATGAGCCTGTGTGCTTGATGTAGCGTGTGAGGCTGTGTGCGTGATGGTGTGTGTGAGGCTGTGTGCGAGGCTGTGTGTGACATAGTGTGTGAGCCTGTGTGTGACATAGTGTGTGAGCCTGTGTGTGACATAGTGTGTGAGCCTGCCATTTGGAAAAAGAACACTATGTCATGATGACTATAGGTACAAGGGGACCCGGGGCGCCATTTATAGAACCACTAATTACATTGTGCTCTAAAAGGAAAAATAATAATAGTGGATAACCCAGAGCAGCCTAAATAAAGCTCCCAGCCCCTCACCATTTCTCTGACCTCAGCTGAGTATCCCCCCCTGGTATCCTGCCATAGAAAACAAGGCTGCGGAGTCAGTAAGCAAAACATCTGACACCGACTCTTCAATTTCCCTGAATCTGACTCCGACTCCACATCCCTGACACAAAATGTCATGTGACCCCACTCTGACTGCAGCCATGTGACTTTGTAGTTCATTTTGTGTTGTACCCTGAGGATAGGACAAAATGGGGATTCGATAGCGGACAAAACCCAAAGGGTACTTTCACATCAGCAGTTTTTGCCGATCGCGGCAGATGCGGTGAAAAAAACACATCTGCCACGATTACTGCATAACCGCTGCACTTGCGGCACAGTTGCGGCAAGCCCCATAGAATGTCTATGCGGGCTTGCGGCAGGTGCGGCAAGTGCGGTATCGGCACTTGCGGCAGGTGCGGGCGCAAAAAAAACGCGGCTGACCACGTTTTTTTTCGCGGCCGCACCTGCCGCAAGTGCCGAAACCGCACTTGCCGCATCTGCCGCACACTTACCGCAAGCCCCATAGACATTGCATGGGGCTTGCCGCAACTGTAGCGGTTATGCAGTAATTGCGGCAGTTGCGTTTTTTTCACCGCATCTGCTGCGATCGGCAAAAACCGCTGATGTGAAAGGGGCCTTAATAATAACAGGAGGCGTCTTGTTGTTTTTCTGCAGCGCAGCCCATTGTACAGAAGTCTCTAACGCCTCCCGTACACCTAAGACTAAAGTCTGCAAGATCAACGAGGAACGGTCACCTACCTCCACCTGCAGGGCCGCACACTGGATATATGGCTGCTCTGTGCTTACAGGACCTGTGATGATGTCACAGTCATGTGATCAGTCTCTCGTGTGGGAGGAGCCACCTTAGAGTTTGTAGTAATGAATTCTTTTTCCATGCAAGAATCAGCACCTGTGATCACCTGCGGCTCTGCAGGAGGGGGTACGAGCACAGCCCATATTACATTTACCTCAGTCGTTCCCTTCCCTCAGTAATAATTATCTCACTGTGTTATTACATGGGATCTTTATGATGTTACATCGTCATCTTCTCCCCATTCAGGTCCCTACAATATCGGATCCTCTCAGTGGAGATCTTCTATAGAAGAGACTTCTCTTGATTGACCCATCAAGGATGGATAAGGACAAGATGGCGGAGAGGATCTTAAGGGGGTGTCACACGCGTCAATATCGCCTGCACGATATCGGCTGCACGTGACGTTGCAGCGATATTGACGCGTGTGACATACTGCATCAACCAGCGATAAATCGCTGGTTGATGATCGCCAGGTTTCAGAACCAGCTCTGAAACCTGGCGATTGTCGCCCGGTGGACACGCAGCATCGCTGCGTGTGACACCGGGACTAGCGATATTCCAGCTCCCAGCGCCTGTCACAAGCGCTGGGAGCTGGTCTCCAAGGTACACTGCGGGTAACTAGGCAGCGCGCGCTGCCTAGATACCCGACTGTGTACCTTAGTTACCAGCCTCCTCCGCTCACCGGGTGAGCGGAGGAGGCTGGTAACTAAGGTACACGTCGGGTATCTAGGCAGCGCGCGCTGCCTAGTTACCCGCAGTGTATCTTGGAGACCAGGCTGCTCCCGCTTCCAGCAGGCTGGCAGCGGGAGCAGGACATCGTGGAAACGATATTTAAATCGTTTCCATGATGTCACTGGTCAATATATCGCTGGTGAGTCTGTCTGTGTGACAGCTCACCAGCGATCAGCCGTCAATGTCGTCAGCGATCATCTCGCTGACGACATTGACGCGTGTGACACCCCCTTTACACCTCACCCTAGAGATCCTCTTCCTTGTTACTGGAGAGGTGAGAGATTGTGATGACAATGTCACATGACATCATTCTTATCTATGGACAGAATAACAGATGGACAGAACTGGAGAGGTGAGGACTCTGGAAATGTCTGGAGACTGGAGATTTATTAATGTGTCTCTCCATAACCAGGATTACACAGTAGCGAAGAAGACCTCTAGTGAGCGCTGTCAGGACCCTGTGTCTGAGGGAAGACCCCTGAGCCCAATCACGGGGCCTCCACCTCACCCCCTGATACATGAGGACATCAATGACCAGAAGATCCTAGAACTCACCTACAAGATGATTGAGCTGCTGACTGGAGAGGTGACACTGCTGGGAATGCTGCTGCTGGGACATTACACAGTAACGCTATGAAGGGATCGGGGGATGACAATGGTATCATTGTATGTGTCAGGTTCCTATAAGGTGTCAGGATGTCACCGTCTATTTCTCCATGGAGGAGTGGGAGTATTTAGAAGGACACAAAGATCTGTACAAGGACATAGTCATGATGGAGGATCCCCAGCCCCTCACATCACCAGGTAATAGACAGGACTAAATACACACGGCCTATAATGATCTGTATGTAAAGAATGAATTCAGTCCCTGTATGTGTCTCCTCCAGGTCTATCCAGTGAGAGGACAATACCAGAGAGATGTCCCCGTCCTCTTCTTCCACAGGACTGTAAACAAGAAGATCCCGATGTTCCTCAGGATGATCAGGTAGATGGAGAGAAGGTGTGATGAGATCTCCCTATGATGTGTAGACGGCTGTGAAGGTCTTGTGTTTAATCCTTTATCCACCAGTCTATGTATACTTGGGATAAAGGGTAAAGCTGATCATAGACATTAGATGTCTGGATCTTCTCACAATGTTCTGGTTATGGAGACGCTGGTTACAATTAGGAGCTGACAGGTTGGATTATACAGAAGACCGGCAGATATGTGATATCTACTGCTGGCACATTTGTTTATTTATGATCTTTTCAGTTTTTTAATTAATTTCACACAACTTCTCTATCTGTGACTTGTACAAAATTTTCTTTCAGTATGAAGATCTGACCCATATTAATAATACAGAGACATATGTGTGTGATGATGAGCAGTGTGAAGAGGAGTTTCCTACAGATAATTGCACAAGTGAGCAAATAACCACTATTATCTAGCTATTCTTTGGCTGACTGGTTTTTTTTTTTAATTAATTTTCCGGCACTAAAACACAGCTTCTTACACTTTATTAAAGGGAACCTTTCAGGTTGTTTTAGGCCCCTATTCTACCACTACCTGTGTGGCGCCCCTGCGACCAGGGCGGCCACAGGTAAGAACTGCAGCCAGGGAGGTGGAGACAGTTTTGCACAAACACCTTGATAAACACACCCACAGACACAAGACCCAACCCGGAGCCTGGGACTCTAGGCGGGCAAGGGGTGGTAGGGCCAGTCACAGTGGGTGGGACGTAGGCAAGGTGCCGGACCGGGTACATAAGGGAAAAACCAGGAAGTAGCAGTAGTAGGCCAGTGGGTGCCGAACAGCAAAGACCGAGTAGGCCAGTGGGTGCCGAACAGAAAAGACCGAGTAGGCCAGTGGGTGCCAAACAGAAAAGACGGAGTAAGCCAGAGGGTGCTGAACAGTGGAGATGGAGGACTAGGCCAGTGTAGCTGGGCAAGCGAGGAAAACAGCAGCGGTGCAAGAGGACGACCCTATGTACGCCGTAGTCACATGGGTAGGAAGGAGCCTGGTGATCCCCTGAAAAATAGGAACACTGGAAAGCTAGGCTGGGACCAGACAGTCGGCTCTGAGGTGACTGTAGTTACAAACCGGATCACAGACATACCGATGGGGAGCTCTGATTCCAGGTCTGATCCCCTAACACACGTGCATGAGGTACAGTGGCATATAGGGCTCAGAGCTTGCTACCCACACATAGGGAGAAGCCAAATAAGAACCCGAGTCACCTACCATACAGCACACTGGGGAAGAGAAGTTTAGAAGAGCCTGAAAGGAATCAAGCAGGAGAAGGGTCTAAGATAGCAACCTGGCTGCAGAAGGGTTAATTGATTGTGTGGAGTTAACTGTGTGGAACAGTTTTGTGCACCGGCTGAATTGTGAACTGTACTGTGGAAAACTTAAGTAAAACCCGGTGAACCCTGTCAGTGTCTCCAGTGTGTGATTCCCTGCATGTTGAACTTTTATACACCCTGCCAGGAGCAGCCCGACCCACGGCGGGCTCATCCTTCCGGCTGCAGCACCATCCATCCTCCTGGCAGAAGCAAGCAGCAGCGGTGGTCCCCCATTGACCACAACCCGGGGGTGGCTTCACAACAATCCCTGTAAATAACCCCTTTTACTTGTGGGTCCGGGACACGATCCGGACCAAGACCGCCGTGATAACCCCCGTGATACCCCGTCCCAGTGGGCTCCACACTTGTCCCTGCATCTTGCTAGCTCATCTCTAACCATCCCTCTCTGTAAAACTGCACTATAAAGCTTGGAATAAATGATTTAATAACTTACATCCAGTCTACGCCATAGACTGACTGGGCGGTCCCCAAGGCTCCATTCTTCCTCCTCGCAGGCCCCGCTTGGCGTCATCATTCCATCCTCTATGTTGAAATTCTCGCCTCCCCCATACAGTATGACGTGCACCCGGATGTCAGTTCCGGTCCAGTGCATTATAGGGGCATATCAGGCTGTATGGTCTGGCACCAGCACATGCGCAGTGTGCATATTGAAGCCACCCATACACCTGATAAGCCCCCACAATACATCGGACTGGAACTGACTTCCGGGTGCACGTCATACTGTATGGGGGAGGCGGGAATTTCAACACAGGAGATGGAATGATGACACCCAGCGGGGCATGCTAAGAGCCTGCGAGGAGAGAGAATGGAGCCCTGGGTGGATGTAAGTTAATAAATCATTTATCCCAAGGGAGAATGGAGCCCTGGAGACCACCCATCCCAATTTATGGAGGTAGACTAGATGTAAGTTATTAAATAATTTTATACAAGCTTCATAGTGCAATTTCAGGTCAGAGAGGGATGGTTAGGGATGAGCTAGCAAGGTGCAGGACAGGTAGAATAGGGGCCTAAAAAAGCTGACAGGTTCCCTTTAAATTAACATGTTTTCCTATGGGTGAAATTGTGTAAATGTGTTGGTCACCTCAGTAGTCAGAGATAGGCTGCAATGGTTACACATTTACTCTCCTTCATCCAAGAGCCATTTTTTTAATTTTTCCATAAGCATAGCTGCATGAGGGCTTGCTTTATGCAATATTTTGTAGTTGGAAAGATACCATTTCCTTTACCATATAATGTCCTGAAAATAGGAAAATTAAAATTATTTTGAGTGCAATGAGATGTTTTCACTAGAGCCTCTGTTGGTAAGGTTAGTCTTGTGCTGAAATGTAGCCTTAAGGTACCACTTCCGAGAATCTCTTGGCTCCGTAGCAGCTGACCCCATGGGTCGGGAGTGTAGGCAGGATGGCTAGTGCAATTCAGAAGGCATGCTATGGATATAATGAAGCACAATACGGTCTTACCCAAGTAGTAAGATTAGGTAAAATCACAGTAGCTTGCTCGCCTTATGTGTTTGTGTAACACAAAACCAGTGAAGAAAAAGCAGAGTCTATGTGCCAATGGCAAATACATAGAGACTGGATACAATAGTGGAAAAAATCTGCGCTGTTGTAGGATAGATGAAGGACTCAAATATTATTTTCAATGCAGGTGACTTAATTCTACGCGTTTCTAATTGTATTCCTCACAATAACAACACTAGTGGTATTCCAAAGGAAGGAGTGAGAAATACAGTTTGAAATGTGTAGAATTGCATTGAAAATACTATGAGTCTTCTTCATCTATCCTACATCAGCGCAGATTTTTTTCACTACTGTATCCAGTCTCTGTGGCTAGTACAAGTTGGCAGATGAATACAGGCGGGAACATACTAACAGGTAGGCTGGCAATATCAGTTGCAGCAGGTACACCTGGTACTGATAGGTACAGCAAGCACTGTCGGGTACAGGTGGTACAGGATAGCGGGTATAGGTAACGGACATAGTATATAGGAAACGGAAGATAATTACCTGCAATCATGACTTTAGCAGAGTGAATACATTAATTTATGGTTTGGATGCTTAAGTACTTAGTTTCCTCCAGCAAGTGGCTGGGAACATATATAAAGTGCAAACCCTGCCTTTTTAAGAAGTGATGGGTGCTTGCGCCCAGAGTTTGCTCCCAGGAGACCTTTGCAGTGTGCACAGGGCCCGTGACCAGGAAGCAAGAGACTGGACGGGCGGAGGGGTGAGTGTGACCCAACTAGCATTACATAAAGGACTTGTTCTCCTTTGCTGAATCCACTGCTTGATTCCATTTAAAGATAAAAATAAACAAATATGAAATTCCTCAACTTGCTCTAAAGTCAAGATTATTTTTGTATATGATTAAACTATGTGCCATGCTCTGTGCTAGAATACATGTAGCTACTAGGGAGGGTATGAGATAAACACTACCTAACAGCACTGACTTATAAACCCCTTTATACGTCTACGATGACCATATAACATGTTATAATTGGTGACAAGCAAAGTGAAACATAAGCCTATGAGGACGACGACTTTAACAGAGAATTGAAAACGTGAGCGGTCTTTGTGGTCTATCATCATAGTCTGTTAGTCCCTACTGTAAGGTATAAAATCAGTTGATAATTTAACTGTATGACAATTTACTGGAAATATTATAAACTATATATCAATATCAAAGTATAATTTCAAGGCAATGTTATTGAAAAATAATATAGTTTTGTTCTTGGCAGATGACTTTACCTGGTGTTCAGAGACACAGCTGATACTTTCAAATTTTGAAGTAGATGATCATGGTATCACAACAGATACATGTGAAGAACATGCCATTAATCCAGATAAACCTCCAAACCTTTACAGCGAAAATATATCAACTGACCTTTTGCAACAAATCCCTTCTCCTGCTTCATCAAAGACTGATATGGAAAACAAAAGTTACAGAACGGCTGTTAAACATGAAATTCCTAACACAGGGGAGAAACCATTTTCAAGTTCAGAATGTGGTAAATGTTTTGCAACAAAATACTATTTTGATAGACATCAGAGAATTCACAGAAGGAAAAAGCGATTTTCATGTTCAGAATGTGGGAAATGTTTTAAAGAGAAATCGGTTTTAGTTGTACATCAGAGAATTCACACAGGTGTAAAGCATTTTTCTTGTTTAGAATGTGGGAAATATTTTAGACATAAATCATATCTTGTTACACATCAGAGAATGCACACCGGGGAGAAGCTATTTGAATGTTCAGAATGCAGGAAATGTTTTAGTAATAAATCATATCTTGTTACACATCAGAGAATTCACACAGGGGAAAAGCCATTTTTATGTTCAGAATGTGGGAAATGTTTTACAGATAAATCATATCTTGTTGTACATCAGAGAATTCACACAGGGGTGAAGCCATATTCATGTTCAGAATGTGGAAACAGCTTTACAGAAAAATCATATCTTGCGACACATCAGAGAATTCACTCAGGAGAGAAACCTTTTTCATGTTCACAGTGTGGAAAATGTTTTACCGATAAATCAGATTGTATTAGGCATCACAGAATTCACACAGGAGAGAAGCCATTTTCATGTTCAAATTGTGGAAAATGTTTTAATCGTAAAACCCATCTTGTTAGACATCAGAGAAGTCACACAGGGGAGAAGCCATTTTCATGTTTACAATGTGGGAAATGTTTTACAGCCAAATCAAATCTTGTTAAACATCAAAGAAAGCACACAGGAAATTAGCGAATTCTAATTTTGTAAACCATTTTATAGACAACATGTACAAGAGACAATGCAAGTTATAGTTAAAGTCACAAATGTAAAGAACAGAAAAGCATTTTAGAACACCAGATTAATATTAGAAAATGTAAACAATTACCAGCAATAACTATATCTGCTATCATGATTAGGACTGTTGCAAGTTAATTGTCCAGGTTGTCCAGGTTGACTCCTCTAATTAATGGGCTGTCTGATTAAAGAAAACCTACTGAGAAACTAGTAGTTGCCTTAGTGACTGTTTTGATCATATACAAGTGTGTCTTCCCATACCTGATGTCAGGTTAAGTAGAAGTTGGACAGCTGCCATTTAAAGGGAACCAACCAGCAGGTTTTAGGCTATAAAGTTAAGCAGGTACCTTACAGGCTCTGGGTTGCTAAGTGCGATCATACCTTTACTTCAATGATTACATGTATGATTGCAAATAAAACTGTTATCAAACACTTGAAAAACAGTGCAACACATTAGCATAAGTGCAGCACAGCATCACTATGAGGGGCTGGGTGTCCTTGTATTACTCCCCTGTTTGCTCTAAGCCTAAGATAGACACTTCAACTCCCAGCATGCTCCATCACACAATCTGCAGATCCAGGGACCCTACAACCCTTAGGATGCTCCATCACACAATCTGCAGATCCACAGACACTACAACTCCCAGCATGCTCCATGGACAGATCCCTATTATTGTGATCTGTGATGACAATAGCAGGGATATGTGTCGGTCTGTGAGAGGAGACAGATCAGGATGAGCAGAGACGGAGAGGGTGTGGTTTTTCTCCTGCTTGTGACTCACAGAAGTGCAGAAGATGGAGGGAGACGGCAGGAGGGAGAGAGGAGGGTTTGGCTTAGAGCCCACAGAGGAGTAATGCAAAGAAACCCAACCTCGCTGAGCTGCACTTTAATAATTGGCAGCACTGTTTTCCCAGTGTTTGATAACAGTTTTCTTTGCAATCATACATGCAATCATTGAAGTAAAGGTATGATTGCACCCAGTATCCCAGATCCTGTAAGGCACTGGCTTCACTTAATAGTCCTAAAACCTGCTGGTTGGTTCTCTTTAAACTCCCTTATAAATCAATATTAAAAATCTATGTTTAAAGCATATATCATTGTGTTTTTGTCTATATTTCTTTATATGTTTCGATATTCTGTGCCATATTTGCCACTCAGCATTTATGTGTATTCCCATCTGTAAGATGCAAATACAAATGAAGCCATGAGTATGCTGGGGCTGATTTGTGCCCTCCCCCAGAATCTACCCTCTGTTCCAGGTGGAGTCACAATCCATGCCCAATTATATTAAGGAAAATCTGGAGGGGGGATTTATCTAGAAGTACTCTTTTCTAGCTGGTGCAGGACTCTTCTTTATAAAAAAGAAAGATTGTTCCCTCCATCCCTGTATAGTCTATAGCGGCCTCAATCAGATTATGGTGAAGAATAAATACCTGCTGCCACTCATACCAGAATCATTCCACCAACTCAGAGGCTCCGGAATCTTCAACAAACTCGATCTCCATGGGGTATTTAATCTGATCCTTATACAGTCGGCGGGTGAGTGGAAGACACAATTTAACATCCAGGACAGCCACTACGAGTATTGGGTGATATAACCAAAAAAAACAAAGGAGAGAAGGTGTGCGTTTTGTAATGAATTTGTATTGTTATTTTTTGCAGTGCCAATAAAACAAGGGAAGGATGAGCTCACAAGGGGTTGAAACCACGCATCACATGCAAACTAGCATAGTTACATTCAATGCATAGGGGTACACATGATAGATTATATTAAAGTTGACATATTATAATACAAAGGGTAGCAGGCGGCAGATTTGGCTGTACGGTTCAGAGAAAGGGGCTATAGTAACCAGAGTACTAAGAAAGGCTATCTTCGGGTGAAGCAACTAACAGAGCTGAATTATTGCGTACGAAGGTTGCCGGGGGAATGAATTCTGATATACAACCCGTGAGATACATCACGACATTCAGCCACGAGTGGGAGAACATCAGGTCCGTTTTTAAGCGTCATTGGCCAATCCTCCACACCAACCCTTATCTAAGGGACTCACTGTCTAAATTTCCTATGATGACAGCTCGCAGGTCTCGTAACTTGCGAGACATACTTGTTTAAAGCCACTATATTGTGAAAACACCATCTTTGTTCGGGTCAACTCGTCCTTTGAGGGGCTGTTTCCCTTGTGGCCACTGCTCGGTATGCAGTCATGTCCTTAGCAGTGCTTCTTTTGCGTCAGCAGATGGTAAAAATACCTATGATATTAAGGAATACATAAACTGTGGCACCTGCAGTGTGGTATATTATGCCACCTGCGGCTGTCCCCGGATTTATATTCGTCTGACATCTAGGGAACTGCGAAAACGTATAGGGGAGCACGTGAGGGGCCTTCCTGCGGCCCGCGCGGTGGAAGACCCTTCGACCCTAAAAACATTGCCCCGTCATTTTAGGACCCAACATGACTGTGATCCTTCCTCTTTGAAGTTTTGGGGAATTGAGATCATTCATGGTGGGATCCGCGGTGGCAATACTCGAAGGATACTTGCACAACATGAAACACGTTGGATCGTTACCTTGGGAACTATGTATCCTTAGGGTTTGAACGAATCCCTTAGTTTTGCCCCTTTTCTGTGACTGTCTCCCACCATGTCTGCTGTTGATTTGTGCCCTTTTTAATTTAATTTTAATTTTATTATATTCTTTATAACAGATTTTTTGTGGCTGACACCAGTGGCGTAACTTCAGGCCTCGGGGCCCCGATGTGAAAGCTCCAACAGGACCCCCAATTATTGCAAATCTTTAGTAGTATTAGTCTTTTTCTATAGGCCAAAGGGATGTTTGGGGCCCCCCTAGGCTGCAGGGCCCGGGTGCAATCGCAACCCTTGCACCTATTGTAGTTACGCCCCTGGCTGACACCGTATCCACTGTCCTCGCCTTTTGATTTATCCTATTGGCTGTTTGACTGCGAGAATTTTCCATTGATGTGGACTCCGGACATGAATTACCTATTGTCTTTTTTTGGACTGCTAATATTGAGAGTTAGAGTTATAATGGCATTTTATGTGGACTCAATTATATTAATTTATGGGTTTTGATGTTCTTAAACATTGTATATATCTTGATGCTGTTGTCACCCAGCCTTTTTCATATTTTTCTCTCCATGGGATATTTTTAATTGTAGCCGGAACTCTCTGATCATTATTTGTGCCCAGCACAATTGTGCGTGTCCCTTCGCGTCCCCCTGTGGTGCGCTGCGTCTGATATTGCGGTTGCGCATGTCCGGGAGCCATGGTGACGCGTCCCGGCTCCCGGACATGCGCATTACATTCACGGCATTGATGCCGCATCACTTCCGGTGGGAATCGCGGAACCAGAAGTGATATAGCGCTAATCGAGTGCACATGATCGGAGGTTCTGCAGCTTAGTGCATGCTATAAAAGGGCGCACAATGGTGGTCCCTGTGTACAGGGCCGCACTGTCCATTGGACAGTGTGAGCCCTGAGTCCCAGGCGACAAGCAGGCAGGGGGAGCGGCTTTGCAGAAAGGGGTGGCGCCTGCACCACACAGCGGCATCCTGTGTGATGGGCGCCGCCGGCTGCAGCATGGGGAAAGCCGCACACAGAACTTCCCCCTGCCTGCGCCGCAGCCCATAAATGCTCGCCCCCCTCCTCACCCGCGGTCAGCAGCAATCTCCCCCTCTCTCCCCCCCCCCCCCCGCTCCTCACCCATTGCTCAGGCAGCGTGAGGGCTTAATGCACCCCTGCCTGTGCCACTCCACAAACCTCCCCCTGATGAAGAAATAACAAAGAGGAAACGTACGTTGGGGATTTCTTAGCGGGGGACTCTCTGTTCCACCAGGTGGGTAACCTGTTTCTCATGCATTGAGCAGTTTCAATTTATGCTAAGGTGTTAACCTTTTATTGTGGGGGTCTGTAATGTTAGGCATGCACTTGAACTTTACTTCTATTGCATGTAACTTAGTCAATGCTTTTGTAACTGCTACCCTTCGTATTATAATATGTCACCTTTAATATAATCTATCATGTGTACCCCTATGCATTGAATGTAACTATGCTATTTTGCATGTGATGCATGGTTTCAACTCCTTGTGAGCTCATCCTTCCTTGTTTTATTGGCATTGCGAAAAATAACTTAATACAAATTCATTACAAAACGCACACCTTCTCTCCTTTGTCTTTTTTGGTTATATGTATTTTTGGAACGTTGACAGAGTACGGTAATTTACTTTACTGCTGTCCTTGTATAAGATTGTATGGAATTTTCTATGCGAGTATTGGGTGACGCCACATGGGCTTAGCAATGCCCATGCTGCCTTCCAAGAGTTCATGAATGACAACTTTAGGGATCTTTTTTACTCCTGTGTGGATGTATTCTTGGACAATATCCTGTTGTTCTCTGCCTCACAGAAGGTAAAAAATGTTTGTACCGTGTTAGCCAGTAGATAGAAAATATTGGAATCTGAGAATCCTCAGTGGTTGATACTTTTTAATAGCTAACTGAATAGATGGTAAACATAGCAAGCTTTTGGGACACTAAGGCCCCTTCGTCAGGCCAGTAATGACAAAAATTTCTGAAGAAACATACATATATACATAAGCAAAAGGAAAAAAATATGTTATATGCTGTGGTAAATATGAAGTCACATAAAGCAGAGTCTGGTTAGGGAGGGGTGGAAGAGCAGGAAAAAGAGAAACCAAATTTCTGAGATAAGCAGAACAAATAGTATTATTGTTATATGGTTAGTAGCCTGTGGAGACCTGAAAATACTTAGTGAGTTGTGGAGAGCAGAGTTCACAAAAGAAAAGTCAAAAGTGCAAAGTCCTCAAAATGGAGTCTCTTGGAGATGTGATATCCCCGTCCTTTCAATTTATATAAAAACGCATGAATCTGTGATGTCCCCATATGTCCATTCATTTTATATAAAAACCCATGAATCCATGTGATATATTTAATCCTGTTTTGAATGTTTCAAAGGTCGTTATCAATTTGTATTCCCAAATTCTTCTCTCTCTGAGATTTGAAGTTGCTTTTTAAAATGAGCAGCTTCATGTCGGTTTCACTGTTGTGGTCAGGGCTGGAAAAATGTTTTGCTACAGGTAGATCTATACGCTTTTCTTTTATTGAGTGGCGATGAGAATTCATTCTTGGTCTGAAGTTTTTCCTGGTCTCCCCTACGTACATGCCAGCTGTTGGATATTTGGTGCATATAATTAAATACACCACATTGCTTGTGATGCAACTGACATTATCTTGTAGTCCTGATCTGTCCCAGGAATCCTTGTCTTGTCGGTTGTCATTATAGATGGACAGGTTTTGCACCTGTTCTGGTTGCAGGGGAAGGTCCCTGTTGCTGCTGGAGAGGACAGGGTGCTTCCGACACTTAAGTATTTTCAGGTCTCCACAGTCTACTAACCATAAAGCAATAATACAATTTGTTCCGCTTATCTCCGAAATTTGGTTTATATTTTCCCTGCTCTTCCACCCCTCCCTAACTTGACTCTGCTTTACGTAATCTGTCGTATTTACCACAGCATATAACACTGTTTTTTTTTTTCCTTTTTATTCTTATTTTTTCTTTTGCTTATGTATATATGTATGTGTCTTCAGAATTTGTGTCATTATCAGCCTGACGAAGGGGCCTTAGTGTCCCGAAAGCTTGCTATGTTTACCATGTTTTCAGTTCGCCATTATAAGGTATCAAGCACTGAGGACTCTCATATTCCAATATTTTCTACTCACAGAATGAATGTTTGCCAGGTCCTGTAGAGACTGAGGGAGAACTGCCTGTACGCCAAGTACGAGAAGTGTGTTTTTGAGCACACCTCACTTCCTTTCCTGGGGTACATAATCTCAGATACAGTGTTGAAGATGGAACCTGAGAAAGTGTCTGTGATCCTGAATGTCATGTTGTCTGTCTGCAGATTCACCAATAGTCGCTGCTAATGTTCACTCCTCACCACTGTTATTGTGTCCTGGCAAATTGTCCTTTAGTAAGATGCCTGCTGCTGAACTTGTGAAAGCCATCTTGTTTACTGTTTAGGCCTATTTAAACTACATGGAACCTTCACTCATTGTTTGAGTATTGTATCTAGCTCTTGTCTAGTTTCCAGTCTCCAACTCCAGAACTGTCTTGCCCAGACTGTTCCCAACAATCTCCAGATTGTTTCTACTACCTCCTTTCCTGCATTCAAGGACTTCTACCACTGTCTGCTGTTCTCTGATCATGCCCCTACGGTCGCTGAATTCCAGTCTGTTCCACTAGTATCATAACAGAATACTCAAGCCTTAATATGGAGTCCACTGAAGGAGCAAGTGTGGAGGTTCTATACAAAATCAGCTCTTTGCTTACTGACATTTATGCAGACATGCGAAAATTGAAATCTAAATATGAAGCATTTAAATCACAGACATTCCATTATGTTCAAGTGTTTGGACAAGCTGTTAAGGATCTGCAGAATATTGTTGCTCAGCAGGCAGAGCAGATCCTCCAACTACAAAACCAAGGTACTGCTTCAGACCCTCCATCCACCCTCCCTCTCCCACCTTTTAAGGCCCCATCACACGGGGCGACATCGTCGCCAATTACATAGGTGACGTAGGGGCGTGGCCTATCGGCGGCGACATCGCCCCTACGTCGCCTCATGTAAAGGGGCGATGTCGGCGCCGCCGGAAGGTCGCCTGGTTTCAGAGCAGTGCTCTGAAACCAGGCGACCAATCTAGGGCGATGTGCACACATCTCCCCATGTAACCGGCCGCTGGCGACCTGTCAGGCGATGGGAGCCATAGGCTCCCATTGTCCTGCATCGCCGTTGGGGTTTTCAGACACCCCGGCGGCGATGCCGCCTGTCAGCTCGCCGGCGCGGGGCTGGAGATGTCGCCCCATGTAAATGGGGGACGGGGACGCTGGCGGGGCACCAAAAATGTGCGCGCACCCGCCAGTCGCCACCGTCATCCCCTGCCCCGTCGCCCCGTGTGATGGTACCTTTACGTGTGGTGGAGACCGTGACAAATATAGTGGCTTTATCAACTAGTGCAGATTATATTTCAGTGCATAACTTACCCACTTCATTACTGACGGGTCGAAAGTACTGTGTATTATTATGCTGTAATGAGGTGTACAATTCAGATTGTATTATTGAAATTGACACTGAAATGAGCTGTGCACAGTCCGCCACTGCCCCCTTGTGGACAATTGCTGAAATGACTGCAGAGAGGAAAAAAAAAAAAACATTGATTACTGATCCCCTCCCACAACAGCCTTGTGCTCAGGAGCAGAAAGGGCGGGAAGTCAGTATAGAGCCAGAGCTGAACCAGAGAAGATCTCCCTGTGGATGTCTGTTGAAAGTGGGCTACTTTGCAACACCTTGCCGGAAAAATCACCCCGCAGAAGCCCCTGTGACTGATCCTGGGCCACTGGACTTTGGTGCTGTGACTCTGGCCGCTCTGCAAAACCTTGCCCGCCGAGCACCCAGAGTGCATGTGCAGGGGCCGTGACCGACATAAGAGAGACTTCTGTGCTGCTGTGATCTCCCTCCTGCTGCTGCTCTGTGTGCCCTGAGACTGAGAGAGACTTCTGTGCTGTTGTGATCTCCCTTCTGCTGCTGCTCTGTGTGCCCTGAGACTGGGAGAGACAGTAAAAGAAAAATTCTGTTACCTGCAGAAGGAGACCAAAGAAGAAGACTGAGGAGATCCCCAGGCCTGCTACGTGGGAGCGACATCTTCTTCTGTGATAAGACTGGTACGTGATTTTAGGGAAAGTTAGGGAAAGATATCTTCATTGTTGTGTTTTCTTTTCTTGCTGCGTACCCGGCAGAAGTGAAGATTCAGAGACTCTAATATATATACAAGTGCACATATAGTTCGGTTGACTGTGATATAAATATGTTTTACAGTAAAGAAATGTTACTACCGGTTAAATCTGAGTATGGGGATTCTGTTGAGAAAGATCATACACACACACCCGCGGCCTTACCACCGGTCGCTACATCTGGCGTAGTCGGCAGGATGTGTGATCAACAGAATCTCCTCCCGGTAGTAGCTTATAACCAGACTTATACTACAGCCTGCAGGTCCATATCCGGTGCCAGCACTCCGAACAGTGACACGGAGGAATTGAAGCAGATAGTAGCAGAGTTGCAGAAACAGATACTACAGCTACAGCTCATGCTAGACCAACAGGCGGACAGGCAAGCGAGACAGCAACCCAGTCGGCCTATGGGAAGGTGCTGGACATGCGGCGACCCCCGCCATAGGGCAAACCGTTGTCCGCATCCTCCACCCGTGGTCCGATATACCAGAACCAGCAAGTCATGCCCCACAACAGCAGCCACCTTTAAACTAGACGCCCCAGCCAAAGCGGTTCGCTCGGCAGGGGAGATCAGGGAAAAGGGTGTGAAGAGACAGAGCCAGACCGATAAGCAAGTACTGGCCACTCGGGTCCAGGGGATGGTGAAGTGGTTTAATGTCCGCGATGGGTATGGCTTCATCAACAGGAATGACACAAAGGATGATGTGTTTGTACATCAGACTGCCATAAAGCGTAACAATCCTCGTAAGTGCCTCCGCAGCGTTGGTGATGGGGAGGTGGTACAGTTTGATGTTGTGAAGGGAGAGAGGGGTACAGAGGCCGCCGACGTCACCGGTCCCGGGGGTGTTCCCGTTAAAGGAAGCAGATTTGCCCCCAACCGGCGCCGCTACCGCCGGCGATCCTACTCTCCCCAGGTAGAAAACGTGACTGAGTTTATTGGAGATATTGTGAGCC